>CM076578.1:1297239116-1297839116 GCA_034641835.2 Pinus albicaulis | reverse complement strand
TAGAGATGGACATGCCAATGTCCCCACCCCCGATCTACAGGGATACCCTGTGCACATTTGCCGAAGGGGATAGCATGCATTGGTACCAAGTGTACCAAGATTTTGCTAGAACAGAATTCCCAGAGGACCTCCCTGATCGGGAGATATACTTACAGGTCAAAAGGTCTAAGCTACATCTTGCAGGTGCCCATCCGGCTATATTCCCATGCCCAGAGATGATAGATTGGATTATACAGAAAACTGACCCCAAGAAGTTCGTAATCAGGGACAGCGAAGACAAGGCTTTCGCGATGCTCAAACGCTCAGATGCTCATGTTTATTACTCTTTGCCTGAGCGAGAGGAGGATTTCACAGAAGAATGGGCCATTTCCCATGCAGTCCCTATAGTTGATACTCTAAAGAAGTGGTGGGAGGAGCCTGAGAAATTTAAGGTAAAAAAGGATCAGGAATATCCAGTGGCAGGCCTTAGGAAAGTATATAAATTAGTGGCTGCCATGCTTTTCAGATTGTATGGGCGCCCCGATACCACCACATTCAGCGGAACATGGGAAACTCTCATGGAGTATGTCACAGTGCACGACACCCATTTCAACTGGGCCAGCATATTGGTGACCTCCATTCATACAAACATATCCTCAACATTGGTACCAGATGAAGGAATGCCTTCTGAATTCTACATGGCCTCTTATCTGTTGGATGTCGTTTGTTCAAGATTGCACTTTGAGGGATGGGTGCATAACTAGGATCCAAAACAGACCCGTGCAATCCACTTACAAACCAAGGTGTTTTGGGATTCCAGGTATAAGCAAGACATAGAGCTGATCTCTCAAGTGTTCATCCCCGCTCTTTACAGAAAATTGTTCGGCCAAGACACTCCTTGCATGTCTTGGCAAGCCATGGAGATGCTAGGCAAGGTGGTGCATTGGTTCCCATTCGCCGAGTACACATTCATCCGAGTCTTTGGCTCGTTCAAGGCCCCACATGCTATGCCTCGATTTGTCAAAGACAAAATGCTCATGCAAGAGGTCTGTTTCCAAATGTCTTCCAGTTTCTCCAAGGTCCTGTCCAGGGGTAAGAAGAAGCTGTGGCCTACGCTACCCCTCACTATCGGTGCTTACACAATCAAATATTTCAGGGAGGTAGAGGCAGAAGCAGAAGAGATGAAAAGCTACCACCTGGGGGCATTAGACCACCAGACATATGACCCGAAAAGGATAGTCCCTGATCAGTGCAAGAGGGCTAAGTTCAAATGGAACTACCAACACATGGAATGCCCAGGCGAAGATGAAAGAAGAAACTGGTATAATGTAGACCACCAACTTGCTTCGTGGGCGTACTCTGATCAAGAAGACCCAGATGACAAAACCTTGGAAGACAGGAACCGTGAATTGGGGGGCGCTTCTTCTTCTCTAGCTAAAAAGCCTTGAACGAGTACAGGGCACAGTACTTCTACCCAACAGAAAGAAATAGAAGCCCAAGCCCAAAAATAAAGAGAGAAGAAGATGAAAGAAGATGAAGATAAGCGCAAGAAGATCCTAAGGTCAGAGCAGAATAAAAAGCAGGCCGAGGAGGCCAAGAAGGAAAAGGAGAAACAAGAGGTGGAGGCTGTACCGGAACGGTAACTCAAGAAAGAGTTAGATAAAGTGGAAGCTGACCGCCAGAAGAAAGCAGAGCAAGCTACAACAGCTGAGCGTAAAAGGAAAGCCGAATTGGAAGCAATGGCAGAAGCAAAGCTCAAGCGGAAGAGAGAACATGAAAAGGCAGAAGTCGAACGCCTACGAAGAGAAGAGGAAGAAAAGAAAAAGAAAGAAGAGGAGGATGCAATGCTAGAGAACATCGAGGTATCTCCCCTTGAGGTACCTCTAGTCAGTACACGAGCCACGCTCTCCAATGTCAGTTCCTCCCAGGGGCAAGAGGAGGAGGTATTCGATCTCACCAGGCTCACGTACGATTAGTTCTCCTTCAAAATCCGACAAGAGAAAAGGAGATGCCTGGCGCGAAATCCTTCCGCCTCATCCATAGTCACGACGGGAAAAGACATAGTCCTCGATACTAGGACTAATCCTATGATGATAGCATCGGCCGGCACAGCTTTCGTTGCGGCCACAAAAGAGAATGTAACCAAAATGAGTAGAGAGATCTTCTCTCTACAAAATAGGCTACATGAAGCAGAGCAACGGGAGGTAAGGGCAGAACAGGAAAAGAAGGCATTGAGAGAGGAGGTTCAGCAACTCCGAAACAAAACTCCCCCTATCAATGAAGTGTTGCTTACCATTCAAAGGGAGGTCGATATATTAGAGACTACCATGAAGCAAGTTTATGGGGAAATTTTTACCATAAAACAAACAATCGCCCCCTTGGTGAAAGCCCAAACGGAAACTAAGAAAAGGCACGAGCAGCTGAAGGAAGCATCAGCTGCCTTGGACAGAATGATGGACTGGACAGTGCGGTACCCCCAGGCTCCCAAAAATTTTCCAAAGAAGGACTGGATTCACACGCAAGATTCCAAAGTCCAGATCCGTATGAAAATGCAGTCCAAGGATAAGCTATCCAAGGACCTAGACAAGGTGATGGCTGCATACGAACATCTGATCAGCAGCATCGATTCGATGCACATCCTACATCACATTCCATCGTTGGGTGCATTGGACGAGGGGAAGACATGGGAGCAGGTGAATCAAGAGATCCAGTCATTTTTGCAGCCCATTAAGCAAGTTGCTGCCACCTCCAACCTTGCAGCATCACAAGAGAACTTGGGCAAGTTTCTGGTCACGCCATTCTGGGTCTACACCAAGCTCGCCTCTCTGTCCAACTAAATCTCAAGGAAGAAGGAGACTCTAATCCCAAATGCCTTGGAGTGTATGCATCAGCTGAAAGAAGAGGTCCCTTTGGTTTCTCCCATAGCAGCAGATTATCAGACTTGGCAAAACTTCCTCAAAGGACAACAAATTGATGCCCCTGACCTCACAATTGTGTGCACATCCTCATAGTCCGGTGGAAGTAGATCGTTGGTAACATTTGGAAACAAGTTGCAGGTCGCGCTAATCAACTAGGTCATAGTTCCCTTCCAGGTCACAAGGCAGCTCAACAGTTGGGCAGGCAAAGAGTTAGGAAGCCCAAGGGAAAAATTTTGATCTATAAAACTCCCTCTGGGAAAAATGTAAAGGATCTTTTTTTTTTGGGGACTCAAGAGTTATAGAGCATTGTATTGAAGGATAACACTCTGTTGCATATGAATGAGATACTTGTCAAAACTCCTTTTGGATCTGATGTGTTTTACTGTGCGAACACTATGAGTATTTCTTATACAGTTTCAAACATCTTTTGATTAATGAAGCTGCACTTTTAGTGGCATCATTACGCATTATAGTTCTTTGTATTTGTGTTAATGATGTTCAGCTCTTTTGGCTTTCTTATGAATGTTAATGACTTTTTTTATTAGCATTTGTATTATCATTTAAATCTTTCAGGAATGGAGGGCGTTTTCGCCATAAATAATTGTTTCTTTTGTGGTCAGAACAACCTACAAGCATAACCCCAATGATGTGTTGTTAACAGCATTTCCTTCGGCGTTTATGCTTTATTATTTTACCTTGCTACGCATAGTGTTGTATATGGTTTAACTCATCAAGCATGTATCTGGTATCATTTGAATAAGTGTGTGTCTGCAGGTTCATTGAGTTCTTTTGAGACCTAAGCGGTAGCCAGACCCACACCCCAGACGGGATCCCTATTCCAAATGGTTCAGAGTCTAGTTGGGACTTTTAACCGGGGAGATCCCCTACTGTTGGCCGTACAATTTTTCCCGTCAACAGATTTGGTGCTAGAAGGAGGGCCGAATGGCATCCTCCCAGCATAAACGATGATACGACCCCTCCCCCTTTGGAATATATTCCAAGGGAAGAGGTTCCATATTATGAAATTACCAGAGAACAGTTGAGAGCCTTGCGCCCAGCTGCCCGCAATCTCATCAGGGATTTGCGATATGCCCCAATCATGAATTTCTTGACCCATACTAGAACCCCTGTTGAAAGCATCACTCGTAATGGTGCTCTGGTGAGTTCCATACCACAGTTGGTGAATCTCATGGTTGAAGACCTCGCCACAGCTGTCCAGAATAACGAACCGATTCCTGAGCTCCAAGTGGGCGAGGAGGAGGAAATGGGCATGAATGAACCCCACCTTGGCCCTCAGCCTGACCCAACGCGACATAACAACAACCAAGTACACCCCCCACCTGGGGAAGGAGATGGAGATAGAGGCCGAGGGAATGAGGGCGAGGGTAATAGAGCCCGCAGGAATGAAGGTGAGGGGAACAGAGGTCGTGGGAATGGAGGTAGAGGAGATAAAGGCCGTGGCCAAGGACACTGTGCCACCCACCACCGCCCAAACCAAAACAGGCCACCTGTCTACAATTGGGGATATCTCAGAAATATGGCCAACCGTGAGGGATATCAAGATGAACACTCTCGCCATGGGGGAGAAGCATCGGCGTCAGGTACAGGGAGTGAATCTGAGTCTGAGATCAAGCACCACAAGCATGCTAGGAGGGTGCAACCACTTGCCTGGATGGCCCAGTCCCCATTATATCTTTTGGGCCCCCTCCATGACATGCCTAGGCACCCTGAGAAGCATCTCCCCAAGTTTGATCCTGAGAAAGGCACCTTGGACGAGGATCATATAAGTAGCTTCTATCTTTCCCTGCAAATCATGAGGGTTCAAACAGATGACGTTGCTTGTTGCCTATTTCCATACACTCTTGAAAACAAAGCGGCTTCCTGGTACTACTCCCTCTCAAGTTCCTCCATTACGTCATGGGACCAGTTCCTTCGTGTGTTCTTGCAGAAATTTTCAGAGGAAAAAACCCCTTCCATGCTCCTCACGGAGCTAAGCACCATTAAGTGTCATAAGAAAGAGAAGGTTAGAGACTTCAATCAGCGCTTTGCTACCATACTGCAAAATTTTCCTCCCAACCTGGCGTTGGATGACTCTATCACCATAGACTACTATACGAAAGCTCTCCCTAGGGATATTTCCATCTTCGTGAAACGCGAAGCCCGCGCCACCCTTGCGGCAAATTACGCAGCCGCCCTCACTGTAGAAAAGGACATGCTTTCTATAGTAGCAATCGATCACGAAGGGAGATAAGACCACAAACCAATCGCGAAGAAAAGTCAGTCCTCCACACCCAAAACCGCGGATAAGGATAAGGATGCTTTTGACCTCGAGAGTATAGCAAAGACCCTCAAGTTATTGACAAATGAAGTCTCTGACCTGAAGAGAAAGGGTATAGAATCCACGACTAGCACTAAGGCACCCAAGCCCTTCTTCAGAAAGAGCAACCCCAACACCATCCGACCTCCGTCTAACCCGAACACTGTTCTCAACGTGGAGGAAATAGGAAAAGACAATTTCTGTTCTTTCCACTAGGCTGCCCACTCTGAAAAAACATGCACATAGTGGATTGGTAGCATGACTGCAGTAGTAAATCAGCTTCTGGACGATCAAACCCCAGGGGATGCAGGGGAAGATGATGTTTCTGATCATGATGAAGATTTTCCCCCTGATGAAGAACCGGGGTCCTCTGTTCTTGCGTTTGACATAATCCGCGGGGAAAACAATTTTACCATCACTGATATCAATATGGCAGACGATCCTAAGTCCAAACCCGTACGAAACTATAGCCTTAGGAGAAAAGGACCGGTCCCTGAACCATCCTTTGAGGAGAAGAAAAGGGCTCTCTTAAGGAAAATTCTACCCCCGGGGAATGAACAACAAGCTGCCCCTGAGAAGCCCACTAATAACAACACTCGAGCAAATCAAAAGAGCAAGCTCCCGGTGGGGTCCCCCAAAGCCATTACCGAGCCTAGTCCTCAACCTGATTCTGGTTATAACATTGTTGAGGATATGAAAAGAACCAGAGCCAACATCTCCCTCTACGAGCTTGCTCGCATCACCAATCAACAAGAACTTATTCTTAAAGCCTTCGCCAATACATCAACTACTAAGCCTGTGAGAAATACGTCTGTGAAAGCCAGTCCGAGTGTTCAGTCTATTGTAAATGCCATCAATGCGAATTCCAGGGGATCCACTCCTCCCTTCCTCTTATATTTTGAGATTTTTAACTTCAACGTCCATAACTGTCTAGTTGACTCCGACGCGTCCACAAACGTTATGCCCCTATCTGTTTGTAAGAAGCTGAACATCCGCCCGGAGAAAACTGACGCGAGGATCATCCAACTTGACAAGTCGTAGGTACTAGCTGTAGGAGAACTAAATAACGTCATCATCCGCCTTTCGTCCGACTCTAGAGTCCACCAATGTATTGACATTATGGTTGTTGACATTCCGGAAGCCTACGACCTATTACTTAGCAGAGATTGGTCCAGCAAGCTGCAAGGGTATTTTTCCACCGACTGGTCCCACCTGTGGCTTCTTTACAAGGGCCGGAATAACCAAATCAGGGTCGAAATCAAACCATATATGAAATATACTGTGACTAATTTGGATGTTACTAACGAACCCATCAATTTTTCCCAAGAGGAGCTCGACATGTGCTTCTTGGAAGACATTTTTGGATGTTACCATCCTCCTTAGTCTCCAGTAGACCCCAAGATCCAGTCTAAACTAACAGTCATCGCAGAAGACCAAGCCACTCCCATTTCACACCAAACCGAAATTTCTCCCCAACCTACAACCCCGAAAGAGCCAGAAAATGATGTGTGGACCCTGTATTATGATGGTTCCAAAACCCATGACGGAGCTGGTGCAGGCTACATCTTCCTGGACCCTCAGAAGAACAAGTTCTTGATTTCATGTCGGCTAGAGTTCCAGTGCACTAACAATACTGTTGAATATGAAGCTTTGATCCTCGGACTCAAGAAGGCACTGGATTTAAAGGTAATATGCTTACGAGTCATTGGAGACTCCGAGATTATCACTCAGCAAGTACGCAACACCATTCATTGTTCATCTCCGCACTTGAAATCTTATCAACAAGAGGTATGGCATCTTATTTCTGCTTTCGATGCGTTTGGAATCAAATCTGTTCTTAGAATGCATAATGCAGCAGCTGATACTCTGGCTAATGCTGCTGCTAGATTTACCCCTTTGAGGGATGGATTTTCTATTGAAGTTATGTATAGACCCTCCGTGCCAGATAATATTACTAATTTATGCGTTTTTGATGATGATCAACAGATATTGGAATTTATGCTCAACACTGAAGTATTCAAAGACGTGGCAATAGATGAGGCGGATCACGATCAAGCTTTGCAGGAAGTGCATGATAAATGCAAGGAGAACCCCATGCCCAAGGGGATAGTGTCACTTGAAAAGCTCTTTGATCTGCAAATCCAATTCTGTGGGCCCCCAAATACCAAAGTACAAAGTTCCACCTTGGCACATCGGCAGGTGAACTTGGGATCAGATGAGAACCCGAAGTTCATCAACCTTTGGAAAGACTGTACCGACCAGGAGACGCAGGCTTTCACCCAACTATTTCGGAAGTATCGAGATGTATTTTCTTGGATATACGACGATTTACGTACGTACGATACTCAGATTATTCAGTACGTGATACCCATGAAGGAAGGCGTGAAGCCTTTCCAACAGAAGCTCAGAAAAGTGCATCCTACTTTGGAACCGATGATTCTAAAAGAACTTAAGAAGCGTTTGGATGCATGCATCATCTTCAAAGTTCGCCACTCCACATGGGTGTCAAATTTGGTCCCGGTATGGAAGAAGTCTGGCGAGATCCACTTGTGCGTGGATTTCTAGAATTTAAATCGGGCCTCAAACAAAGACAATTATCTGGTGCCTCCTATGGAACAAATATTGCAAGCTATGTCCGGATCCGAGATGTTCTCCTTATTGGATGGATTCTCCGGCTACAACCAAGTATTGGTAGCTGAGCCAGACAGATTGAAAACTACTTTTCGAACCAAATGGGCAACTTTTGCGTTCAGACACATGCCCTTCGGATTAATAAACGCGGGGGAAACTTTCCAATGGGCCATGGATATAGCTTTCCGTGGTTTGATAGGGCGAAGCATGGTGGTCTATTTGGATGACGTCACCGTGTTTTCGAAACACTGGGGCGATCATTTATGCCACCTCAAGAAAATTTTCGAAAGGTGCAGGAAGTACGGGATTTCACTCAACCCGAAGAAGAGTGTTTTCGCGGTGGCAGAAGGGAATTTGCTGAGCCACATTATAAATAAGCAGGGCATTGCTGTAGATCCAGAGCGGGAAAAAGCCATTGCACAGATCCCCCCCCCCTAGTAGTAAAAAAGCTATGCAATATTTCCTGGGGAAAATCAATTTTGTACGTAAATTCATATCAGATTTTGCCCAGATAATCAGGCCTTTGCAGGGGATGATCAAGAAGAATGTGATTTTAAAATGGAATCTGTCGGAGAAGGAGGCCTTCAACAAAATCAAGCAGGCTATAGCTGAAGCACCATCCCTCCAAAGTCCATATTTTAGCAGAAGCTTTATCCTGTATACTTTCACTTCAGATTCATCACTTGCAGCTGTCCTCACGCAGAAAGGCGGCAACAATGATGAACGAACTATATCCTTCATGAGTACTAGTTTACAAGGAGTTGAATTGAACTACCCTGAAATCTAAAAGCAAGCCTATGCAGTCTACAAAGCAGTCAAGTATTTCAGGCCTTACATCTTGAAAAACCATGTCACGGTTTTCGTTCCCCACCTAGTTGTCCGCTCACTGTTCATGCAGCAGGAGCTAGGCAAGAGGTGAGGGAACTGGGTGGCATGCCTGCAAGCGTATGACTTAGAGTTTAAACCAGCACACACTGTTAAAGGACAAGGACTATGCCAAATGGCTGCGGAGGCTGCAAGCTCACATGGAGTTGAAGAAGAGTGTTGGTAACAGGAAATCGACATGTATCAAAGTGACCACACACCTCAGCAGAGAAGCCCTTCTTGGTACTCTGACATTTCGGGATATTTAGCCCATGGCATCCTGGACCCTGCTCTAACTGCCCGGCAGAAACGCGCAATAAGGCTCAAAGCTGCATCTTACCAGTTGATCCAGGGTAAGCTTTTCAAGAAACATTACGATGGAATTTTGTTACGCTGCTTGGAACATGATGAAGCACAGAAAATCTTGACCGAGCTACACAACGGACCAGCTGGAGGGAATTTTGTAGGCGATACCACCGCCCACAAGATAATGCACGCAAGATACTATTGGCCAACCCTTTTCAGAGATGCGCATGCATATGTCCGGAAGTGCACTCAATGCCAAAGATTTGCAAACTGGGAAGCGCGGCCAGCCGCCCCCCTACTATTAGTAGCAGTGGTGGAGCCCTTTCAACAGTGCGGTTTGGACGTGATTGGTGAAATCATACCTCACTCCTCCAAGCAACATCGGAATATTCTTACTGCTACTGATTATTTCACCAGGTGGGTAGAAGCAGCACCTTTACGCCAAATCAATGATCAAGAGGTAATATAATTTGTCACTCATTTCATCATCACCAGGTTTGGCATTCTAACTTCCTTGGTTTTCAATAATGCAACTTACTTTTCATCTCTTAAATTGTATGATTTTTCTCTGGAAAACGATATTGTGCTTAAACATTCTGCAAATTATTATCCCCAAGGTAATGGGTTAGCTAAGTCAACTAATAAAATTATTATCTGCATCATTAAGAAGACTATGTTGTCCCACCAGCGCAACTGGCACAACGTCCTCCACAACGCTCTCTGGGCCGACCGTGTCACGCCCAAATCCTCCCTAGGCACCTCCCTGTATTTTCTTGTGTATGGAAAAGAAGAAGTTCTTCCTCCCCACTTATCTCTCCCTGCCCTTCAGTTGTCCCAAGAATGCCATGGTACCCCATGCCCCACCTTATAGACCCGGATCGACACTCTACTTAAGTTGGAGGAAGAACAACAAAAAACCCGGGAAAAGTTCGCCATCCACCAAAGCCGGATCAAGAGATGGTTTGATAAAAAATCCGCAGGGAGTAAAAACTTTGAAGTAGGAGACCTAGTCCTTAAATGGGATAAAGCTCACAAAGAAAAGGGAAAACATTCCAAGTTCCAAGAACTATGGACAGGTCCCTTCCAGGTTAAGGAGAAATTGGGTTCCCACACGTTTAGACTGCAAACTCTTGAGGGAAGAGTCGAGGTCCTCCCGGTAAATGGGCATGACCTCAAACATTACTTCACTTAGTAGCCCTCAGAGGGCTATCCTACCCTTGTACCATATTTTCCACTTTCGTTCCATTTTTGTCAAAAAAATAAAAAATAAAAATAAAAATAAAAAACGGAAGGCCTTGTCGGAGCCACGCAATTGGCACACTGCGACAGGTTCTATGCTGATGGGAAGCCTTTCCTAAAAGACACGAAGGTGGTAAAATCTTGCTTTTAATTGGCACCCAAAGGTAGCACATGACCTAGCTCAAGTCATCAAGTGTGGGGAGCCCACCTAGCAAGTTTGAGAGGGTGTCTGCGAAAAGAAAGTGTGATACAGCGGCGACTAGATCGGAAGGGAACAGAGTTAAATCCGGGTGACGTCAGGACATCCGGGAAAAACCAAAGTCCTCATATCAGACCAGGAGCAACCTCTTTGCAAGTAAATAAGTCGGGATCCCTCATCCGCCCAGGAAAAAAATTTCCCATCTCAAATAAGTGCCATGAGCACATCTAAATAAGTGCCTTAGGCACATTCAAAATAAGTGCAATAGCACACCAATAAAGGGTAAATGATTGAGAAAGGCTTCCTGCGCAGAGAGGTGATGTAATGACTCCGATGGGGTACTGACCAGGCTTGCTGGAAACATAGCAACGTTCATGAATCCTAGGCAGTGACTCCATCGGGACCGAGAGGTTCGCAGGCAGCGGAGAAACACGATGAGGACAAAATAATCATACCGGACCTTGCAGCCCCCTGGAGTTCTCCAACCCTTTCGGTTCGGAAACCTAAAGAAATGAAGTTCGGTTAACCAGCACCCAAACAAGCCACCAGGCCAAGTAACCTCGCAAGGTGCCAAAGGCAAGGTAGTGCTAACCTTAAGGCAAAAAGAACAGCTAGTGAAGGCCCCTCCCTCCTCGTCCAAGGCCAACCATCGGCAGAGACTCTGAGTTCGACCAGTGAAATGCCATTTGTTGTAGCCTCTACAACACCCTCCAAAAAACCCCCACTTTAAAATTTTTTGGAGCCCCTTAAGCACAAAGAAAAGTTAAGTAAAGAGTCGAGAGGGCTAAGTTGCTGAGTCGCAAACTTCAAATTTGTGGAAAATCGCGATCCCGCGACCTTGCGACCCCACAACCTTGAGGTCGCAAGGTCGCATCCCTCTCAGATCACCACACCATGCAACCCCGCGACCTCATTAATGGCCCGCATGTGCGACCTTTTTATATATAGGAGGTCGCTAGGTTGCATTTTTCATATGCAGTGGATAGAAAAAACGCCTCTGACAGGTCGACTGGAGCGCGATTTTCCCGAGTAAGTTGCCGTTTTCCTCCTGTTGTTTCCTTTTTTGTTTATTCTTGCCTAATCTTTGTATTCCTTAGCCTTTAAATTTCCCCTACCTTAGTCATTGTTTTCATTTGTCACTTAGGGCTTCCCTTTTGATTCCAACATCCACCCTGCTTGCCCAACTTATCACAGTTCCTCATCCAGCCTCTCATGGCCTATATCCTGCTCCAAAAGCTATCCCCTAGCTCTGTCTGGACCCATTTAGCCCTGTGTTTTGCAAGTTAAAGGGAAAAGCAACTTCACGCCACGTGCGCCAAAACCCCGACAAGCCCTAGTGCGACTTGCGACCCTATGACCCTGCGACCCAGTCGCTAAGTCGCCAAGTCGCAGTTTGCTCTTCCGTTTGTTTTTTCTCAACTTCACGACTTAGCGACCTCGCGACTTGGTCGCAAGTTGCATATTTTCTCTCCCGCCAGTTTTTGCGACCTAGCGACCCGTGACCTAGTCGCAAGGTCCCAACGTCGCATTTCTACCTTTTCCTCACAACTTGCGACCCAACGACTCCATGACCTACTCGCAAGGTCGCACTTTTCCATTTTTTCACAACTTGAGACCCAGCGACTCCGCAACCTAGTCGCAAGGTCGCACTTTTTCCATTTTTTCACAACTTGTGACCCAGCGACCCGCGACCTAGTCGCAAGGTCGCAAAGTCGCAAATTCTTCAAAATATCAACATCGCGACCTTGCGACCCTGTGACCCAGTAGGCTGCTTATTTAGCTCTACCTGTGTCCCCAGTTGAAATAATTGATAAGCTGTAGCTAGTCTGGTATCATCATGGCATCTTTCTTATCCTTGGATTCTTTCATGAATATGACAGGTGAATTCGAAGCAGACTTAGAGTGTATACTTGTCCCCTCAGATTCAAGCGACATGGTACCTACGGTATCTTGGAAAAAAGACAAGAGCCTGGCAGTGGAGGATTTAGAGATGGACATGCCAATGTCCCCACCCCCGATCTACAGGGATACCCTGTGCACATTTTCCAAAGGGGACAGCATGCGTTGGTACCAAGTGTACCAAGAGTTTGCTAGAACAGAATTCTCAGAGGACCTCCCTGATCGGGAGATATACTTACAGTTAAAAAGGTCTAAGCTACATCTTGCAGGCGCCCATCCAGTAATATTCCCATGCCCAGAGATGATAGATTGGATTATACAGAAAACTGACCCCAAGAAGTTCGTAATCAGGGACAATGAAGGCAAGGCTTTCGCGACGCTCAAAGGCTCAAACGCTCATGTTTATTACTCTTTTCCTGAGCGAGAGGAGGATTTCACAGAAGAATGGGCCATCGTCCATGCAGTCCCTATAGTTGATACTCTAAATAAGTGGTGGGAGGAGCCTGAGAAATTTAAGGTCAAAAAGGATCAGGAATATCTAGTGGCGGGCCTTAGGAAAGTATATAAATTAGTGGCTGCCATGCTTGGTGACACGGCGCTCTGATGCCACTACCTTTTCCACCCCCCCCGTTTCCAACCGGGCCAAAGCGACCAGACCTCCATTCATACAAACATATCCTCGGCATTGGTACCAGATGAAGGAATGCCTTATGAATTCTACATGGCCTCTTATCTGTTGGATGTTGTTTGTTCAAGATTGCACTTTGAGGGATGGGTGCATAACTGGGATCCAAAATAGACCCGTGCAATCCACTTACAAACCAAGGTATTTTGGGATTCCAGGTATAAACAAGACATAGAGCCGATATCTCAAGTGTTCATCCCCACTCTTTACAGAAAATTGTTCGGCCAAGACACTCCTTGCATGTCTTGGCGAGCCATGGAGACGCTAGGCAAGGTGGCGCATTGGTTCCCATTCACCGAGTACACATTCATTCGAGTCTTTGGCTCGTTCAAGGCCCCACATGCTATGCCTCGATTTGTCACAGACAAAATTCTCATGCAAGAGGTCTGTTTCCAAATGTCTTTCGGTTTCTCTAGGGTCCTATCTAGGGGTAAGAAGAATTCGTGGCCTGCGCTACCCCTCACTATCGGTGCTTACACAATCAAAGATTTCAGGGAGGTAGAGGCAGAAGCAGAAGAGATGAAAAGCTACCACCTGGGGGCATTAGACCACCGGACATATGACCCGGAAAGGATAGTCCCTAATCACTGCAAGAGGGCTAATTTCAAATGGAACTACCAACACACGAAATGCCTAGGTGAAGATGAAAGAATAAACTAGTATAATGTAGACCGCCAACTTGCTCCGGGGGCGTACTATGATCAAGAAGACCCAGATGACCAAACCTTGGAAGACAGGAGCCGTGAATTGGGGGGTGCTTCTTCTTCTTTGGTTAAAAAGCCTCGAACCAGTACATGGCACAGTACTTCTACCCAACAGAAAGAAATAGAAGCCCAAGCCCAGCAAGAAAGAGAGAAGAAGATGAAAGAAGATGAAGATAAGCGCAAGAAGAGCCTAAGGTCAGAGCAGAAGAAAAAGCAGGCCGAGGAGGCCAAGAAGGAAAAGGAGAAACAAGAGGCAGAGGTTGCAGCGGAACGGGAACTCAAGAAAGAGTTAGATAAAGTGGAAGCCGGCTACCAGAAGAAAGTAGAGCAAGCTACAGCAGCTGAGCGTAAAAGGAAAGCCGAATTGGAAGCAACGGCAGAAGCAGAACTCAGGCGGAAGAGAGAACATGAAAAGGCAGAAGCCGAACGCCTACGAAGAGAAGAGGAAGAAAAGAAAAAGAAAGAAGAGGAGGATGCAATGCTAGAGAACATCGAGGTATCTCCCCTTGAGGTACCTCTAGTCAGTACACGAACCATGCTCTCCAATTTCAGTTCCTCCCAGGGGCAAGAGGAGGAGGTATTCAATCTCACTAGGCTCACGTATGATCAGTTCTCCTTCAAAATCCGACAGGAGAAAAGGAGATGCCTGGCGCGAAATCCTTCTGCCTCATCCACAGTCGCGACAGGAAAAGACATAGTCCTCGATACTAGGACTAATCCTGTGATGATAGCATCGGTCGGCACAGCTTTCGCTGCGGCCACAGAAGAGAATTTAACCAGAATGAGTAGAGAGATCTTCTCTCTACAAAATAGGCTACATGAAGCAGAGCAATGGGAGGCAAGGGCAGAACAGGAAAAGACGACATTGAGAGAGGAGGTTTAGAAACTCCGAAACAAAGCTCCCCCTATCAATGAAGTGCCACTTACCATTAAAAGGGAGGTCGATATATTAGAGACTACCATGAGGCAAGTTTATGGGGAAATGTTTACCATAAAACAAACAGTCGCCCCCTTGGTGAAAGCCCAAATGGAAACTAAGCAAAGGCACGAGCAACTGAAGGAAGCATCAGCTGCCTTGGACAGAATGATGGACTGGACAGTGCGGTACCCCCAGGCTCCTGAACATTTTCCAAAGAAGGACTGGATTCACACGCAAGATGCCAAAGTCCAGATCCGTATGAAAATACAGTCCAAGGATAAGCTATCCAAGGACCTAGACAAGGTGATGGCTGCATACGAACATCTGATCAGTGGCATCGATTCGATGCACATCCTACATCACATTCCATCGCTGGGTGCATTGGACGAGGGGAAGACATGGGAGCAGGTGAATCAAGAGATCCAGTCATTTTTGCAGCCCATTAAGCAAGCTGTTGCCACTTCCTACCTTGCAGCATCACAAGAGAACCTGGGAAAGTTTATGGTCACGCCAGTCTGGGTCTACACCAAGCTCGCCTCTCTGTCCAACCAGATCTCACAGAGGAAGGAGACTCTAATCCCAAATGCCTTGGAGTGTATGCATCAGCTGAAAGAAGAGGTCCCTTTGGTTTCTCCCATAGCAGCAGATTATCAGACTTGGCAAAACTTGCTCAAAGGACAATAGATTGATGCCCCTAACCTCAAAATTGCGTGCACATCCTCATAGTCCGGTGGTAGTAGATCGCTAGTAACATTTGGAAACAGGTCGCAGGTCATGCTGCTCAACCTGGTCGCAGGTCACATTGCCCAACCAAGTCGCAGGTCGCAGTTCCCTTCCAGGTCGCAAGGCAGCTCAACAGTTGGGCAGGTGAACAGTCAGGAAGCCCAAAGGGCAAAATTTTGATCTATAAAACTCCCTCCGGGGAAAATGTAAAGGATCTTTTTTTTGGGGGGACTCAAGAGTTATAGAGCATTGTATTAAAGGATAACACTCTGTTGCATATGAATGAGATACTTGTCAAAAATCCTTTTGGATCTGATGTGTTTTGTTGTGCGAACACTATGAGTATTTCTTATACAGTTTCAAACATCTTTTGATTAATGAAGCTTCACTTTTAGTGGCATCATTACGCATTATAGTTCTCTGTATTTGTGTTAATGAGGTTCAGCTCTTTTGGCTTTCTTATGAATGTTAATGACTTTGTTTATTAACATTTTTATTATCATTTAAATCTTTCAGGAATGGAGGGCATTTTCGCTATAAAGAATTGTTTCTTTTGTGGTCATAACAGCCTACAAGCATAACCCCAATGATGTGTTGTTAACAGCATTTCCTTTGGCGTTTATGCTTTATTATTTTACCTTGCTATGCATAGTGTTGTATACGATTTAACCCATCAAGCATGTATCTAGTATCATTTGAATAAGTGTGTGTCTGCAGGTTCATTGATTTCTTTTGAGACCTAAAGAAAGGAGACCTAAGCAGTAGCCGGACCCACACCCCGGACGGGATCCCTATTCCAAATGGTTCAGAGTCTAGTTGGGACTTTTAACCGGGGAGATCCCCTACTGTTGGCCGGAAAATTTTTCCCGTCAACGGGTCACTTATATATTTGCAAGACTTCCCAACTAAAACAAAATATTCCTTTGGAATTCACACTTCTCCTTTAGGAGGACATTCAGGATTTTTAAAAAGTTACCATAGGGTGAAGAAATAATTTTTTTGGGATGGCCTTAAATATGATATTTTCAAAAGTTTGTGGCGGAATTTTTGGTGTTCCAGCAAAATAAAGTTGAGACAATTACGACTCAGGGTCTTCTACAACCTTTATCCATTCCAAGTCAATGTTGGGAGGATATTTCAATGGATTTTATCTCAGGTAAACCTAAGTCCGATGGAAAGAGTGTCATCATGGTGGTAGTTGATAGACTTATCAAGTATGCACACTTTTGTGCATTATCTCATCCATTTAAAGCAAGTATAATTGCTACTGAATTTATGGAAACAATTCAAAAGCTACATGGAAACCCAAAGATTATTGTAAGTGACAGAGATCCCATTTTTACTAGAAATTTTTGGACGGAATTATTTTCTTGCTTGGGTACTCAACTAGCTCATAGCTCATCTTATCATCCTCAATCTAATGGTCCGATGGTCAAACTGAGATAGTGAATAAATTTTTGGAAGGATATCTTCGTTGTTTTGTATCTGATAAGACACAATAGGTCAAGTATTTACCTCTCGCTGAATGGTGGTATAACACTTCCTTCCATATTGTAGCAAAAATGACCCCATTTATGGCGCTTTATGGATATCATCCACCGTCCATCACATCTTCTTTAAGATAAAATTCTAAGGTTCAAGCAGTGGAAGATCACATCGAGCATCAATAAGAAGTTCTCCAACTCTTAAAGGATAACCTAAATTTGGCAGAAAATCGAATGAAACAACAAGCAGATCAACATCACAGTGAGAGAAGTTTCGACGTAGGAGACTAGGTATTTTTATGGCTACAACCATACAAAAAAATGTCCCTCAAGCAAGCTAAGAAGGATAATAAATTATCGCCAAAGTACTATGGTCCTTACAAGGTGTTGCAAAATATTGGTACTATGGCATACAAATTGGAGCTTCCTGCTTCTTCGTGAGTGCATCCAATTTTCCATGTTTCATGCTTAAAGAAGGCTATAGGGGAAAAAATTCCAATTCAAACAATATTTCTAGAACTTGATGAGGAAGGAAAAATCATATTGTAACCTGAAGCAATCACGGAAACAAGAACTCGATAGCTACGAAATCGATCAATTTTAGAGTATCTCATCAAATGGAAGAACTTACCCATTGAAGATTCTATATGGGAGGATGAGAATTTTATACAGAAGCATATGGATCTACTCAAGTGTTGAGGAAAACACTTTTTTGAAGGAGAGGGGCATGTTAGGTCCCTATATTACTAGTATAGTCCCTTATTGTTGTTGGTGTAACCCCTTTATTGTTATTGTTGTGTTATCACTCAGGTTTTCCTAGAAGTTGTGTAAGAGGAAAGTATACCCGAGGTAACCACAAACCAACCTTTTAGATGCAGAATCTAGCCAATCTGCATCCAGAGAGGGCTCTCTCCTTATAATTTATCTTTGTTCTTGGAAGGTTTTAGGCTAGTTATAGATTCAAAGTTTGTTTTGGGAAAAATGGTGGAATCCACAAACTAAGGGCAAGGTTGAGAGCTTTCAGTCCATTGGGCTATGGAGTCAAAGGATGGCTTTACTGGATTTCTATTCTAAACACAAGATGGTATTACAGGGCAAGATAGCTAGACAGAGAACAATCCTTAAAATTTAAAGTGGATGAGATGATCTTGAAGGGATGAAAGGCAGCTAAGAATCTTTCACCATGTTCAAAAAAAAGAAATGAGATGACTACAAACAAAGAGCAATGAAGAATTCTTTATTATAGTAATCAACAATGTTTAAATTAGCAAAGCAAGAGCATTTAAGAATTCATGCTTATAACTAATTCAGAGGAAAACATTAAGAACAATCACATCTGAAATCAGAGTACAATTAATTCAATTCTGATTCAATCCTTTATTTAAATTATTCATAAATGGACATAATGGTATTATAAACTGATAAAAAACTTAAGACAAAGGGTAGAAAGACTTATTGAACTGCAGTCCAACACATGAATCCTGCAAAAAGTCATGTACTTCAAATCGTCATCCAGTAAGCCACGAATAAATTTCTCCAAAATGCTTTTATTCCGAAAATCTCAATGTTACAACAGAGTAATAGAATCCACCCCAAATGCTTCCAAGAGTGGAGTATTTATACAAATTCTAAACTAAAATATCTTGAAACAAATATCAAAATTGGTTCACAAATCTCTCCAACTATTTACATAAATAGAACTTAATTAAAGGAAACTAAAACTAATGCATCTATTTGGCACTATTTTTTATGGATAGGTGATGAAAAAGAGGAGAATTTGAATTTGATCCAACTCTTAGTTGATGATGAGGCATCCCAGTCACTAACTGCTTCCTATTTTTGTGAATTCTGCTCCAACAATTCTGCAAACTTGGGGTCCAATGATACCTTTTTATTTCTCAATCCGTAATAGATATGCAAAAAGTGAAAGAGGTTATTGTAGATAAATATGTTGGTGAGATAAACCTCTTTCGGTTTCCCAAAATTCCTCTCCAGCTATGCATACTAGTCTCTGTAAACAATATGTGTAAAACAGAGTTTTACAGAGTCTGAAAAATGGCCTGTAAAGATGCGCATGTATCTCTCATTATAAAACCACTGTGAAAAAACTGAGATAGGTTTGTGTATATGGGTCTCTTAGGAACAACAACCTCCTTAAGTTTTGTATGAAGTATTTTTTATTGGTCACAATCCTCTCTGAAAAATGATGACTTAAACTGGAATTTTCTGCAAAAAGTGCTTTCCAACATTGTTTAATATTTCCAAAACCATAATGGCTGTTAGAAACGTGAGAGAGGTTTTTGTAGATGGACCTCTCAAGAACATAAACCTCCTTCAGTTTTTCAAAATTCATCTTGTATTGGTCACAATATTTTCTGCAAAACAATGACTAAAACATGCAATTTCTGCAAAAATGTTCCTTCTTGTTATGTTTTTTCATCTTTTTACTTTCTTGCTCTTTTGACTGTTTTACTTTCACTTTAGACAAACCTCACTATTGGTGAAAGTATTCTCATCTCTTTTTACCATTTTACTGCCTTCTGTATTTACTTTTACTGTTTACCTTTGACTGCTCCGTAACTTCATTTTAACTGCGCACTTCCGACTTCACTTATTGGCCACTTTAACCACCGATACTCTTTAATCGTTATGCTTTTCCTATCCCCGCATCATTTCACTTTTACCATTCACTGTGCACATTTCATCATTCTAATCTCTCTCTGACTTTGTATACAAACTATTTTTTGAATGAAGATATTGAATTAAAATCTGAGAATTTGGAGTAAACAATTTTGTCAACTAGTATTGAAATTATTGGTCCAAATCCATATTCTGATGGTAACCTGCTAAAATCAAACAATTTGTTAATGAAATTTAGGTCTCTATGAGGGGCGTTCAATGGGGTTACATTCAGGGCTACCAGAGCTTCCATTTTGGTTCTTGCATTCAAATGGAAGTTTCGCCAGCTGCCTATGTGCCGATTTTGGTCTTACCGAGGAAATCTCCACACCTATGTGTTCATGGGAACAATTTATACCATAAACTCGTGGAATGATCTTATGAATAAGATTTAAACACCGATTCAGCGAAAACAAGGAAAACAAAGTTTTATTTGCAGTTCGGGGCAGAATAGGATAAATACCTGTTTTTGGAAGAAGGCTGGTTCTTAACAGGTAACAGACGGTAGCAGAAGGACGCTTGCACGCAGGTCTGGCGGATTTATGGAGTGAAATTGAATGGAACAGTGGATTTCAATGAAAATTCGAAAACCGTAGCAGAGAGCACAGTCGCGTTTAATAACGAAAATAACAGAAAAAACATGAAAATTGGCTTTATTTACAAGTTAAAAGGGTTTTTTAGTTTTTCGAGGAGTGACATCATCAATGTACGGGCTGACGTATGGTGGAGGGGCCGGGCGGTAAGTGGTAAGTCCCCGCACCGCTTTTGGACGAAGGTGGTATTAGATGAGTGGGCAGCGATTCCATTGGATCTTTGACGCGTGGCAGGTGAACTATTTGAAAACCACCAAGTCCCCGCGCGTTAAAACTCTGACGGAGGATGGGTAGCGGGATCGTCGTGGAGCGTCGATCTGTAGTGGGGTGATCTAACGGTGGAAAAGAAGGGAAGAGGATGAGGCGTTATTGTGCGGGCCCAGCGGGGTTTTACACGTGATTATCGTTATTAATCATCCCGGGGAGCTTGTTATTGGCGGAGAAGGTTGGTTATTAACTAATTCTGATAATTAGTTAATCCCACTATATAATAGAAATAAGGGTCGCAGTGGGGTTGAAACGTCGGGCGGAATGCCATGGTGGATGAGCCACGGTGGCATAGGACTTTTCCGTAGTTTGAATTAAAACTTTGGCTTTATTCCTCTTTTTGCGTTAAACATATATATTATATGTTTAAAGTTTTTCATATATATGTTTTTTATTTTATTATATGGTAAATTAACAAATATAATTAACTTACCATAGGGGCGGGTTTATGGTATAATGATATATTTAACCAAAGGGAGTATAATGGGTTTTTATTTGAATGCACGGGGAAATAAACACTTTGGTTAAACTTTATAATAGAGGGGTTTTTTTGGGTTTTTATAAAAAAGGAGTTATATACTTAGGATAGGGCATTTTACTAGGGATTTAGTAAAATAGAGTTAAAGGTTAATATGAAAAAGGACAAGGAAACTCAAAATATTTTGCACATCTAAGAAAGTGACAACTTTTGAAGTAAATTGCAATATCTTATCTTCAACACTTAAACTTAGAATAGCAAGTTATCATGAGGGATTTTTATGGAATTTTGCATGATTTTCCTAAGTAAAATGGGATTTTACTTAGGACAAGGTTAAAGATGGATGATTATAATGATAAATTATCTCAAGTACTTAGGTCTTTTTGATCATTAGGCCGAGGGTCCGGTCCCTCCAGAAGTCAAGGAAATGCCTTGAGCCCCTTTGATCTCCAAATACCTTAGTACTTTGGGGGAAATTAGTAAAACTTTTGAGGGAAAGTGATGAGGGAAGTTAATGAGTTTGACTTTGCTTGCTGTGATTTTCCAGTGTATTTCCTGCTTTAGTACTTGTGATGAAAATAAAGGATCAAAAACATGTAGCAGCATCATTCATCAGATAACACTTTGCAGCACCATCTACCTACCCTATCTACTTGACACTACCATTTTCTCTTCTTTATTAGGGTGCATTTAGACTTGCAAACCCTTTTCAACCTTTTCTTTTTACATGATAAATCTATCTATTTCTACCCTTATTACATCCAAGGGCTCAGATTAAACTGTTGAGAACCTCTTATTAACTCTACCTATCTACTTACCTGCCAAGATTAAACTGTTTGGTCAGATATTTATTCTCTAATCTACAACATAAAAATTGAAATATGATTAAGCCAAGTTTAAACAGTTTGACTTATTCATGAATTGTGGCAAAGGTTGGACAAGCTGCACACAATTGCTTTTATTGCAAAAATGAAATAGTAGTGGCATTTGGATTTGCACACTTTCCTTGGCCTTTCTTTTTGATGGGGTTCATTTCTTTTACTTTTTGGCCATTTTTATTCTTTTTACCCTTTGATTTTTCTTTTAGGGTATACCCTCTTTACATTTTTTAAATTATTTGATTTTTTGGTTTTTCAAGAATATGGAACACCTTTGCACAAGAAAAAGGTTTGAAAATATTCCATAGTTCAATCAAGACAATCATGAAAAATGACACCTATTGGTATAGGAGTCTAACACTGGCTCCACTTGGGGATGGCTTTTCCTTGTGAAAAGTCAAGAACAGCAGGTCAGTTGCTTCAAAATGTCTTCAAACTAAACCATGTAATCTCCTTCTTCTGGTAGCTTTATTGTATATATGATAGTAAAACTTCTGAAGCTTAGGGCCTTCACTTCGGGCTTCAACTTCAGTAAGTCACCATCCAATCAAAACTGCGTTTCCTAGTTGGAAATCTTGAATTGAATATAGTCCTTTTTCTGCAACCTGAAATCTGATCTGAAACTAAAACAACACACAAAAATTTTCAAACCAACTTAATGAAAAACTAGCTGAAAATTGACAATTAAAAAAAATGCTCAAAATTCTGAGCTTATTAGCACTCATTTACCTATTCTAATCTACTAAAAGTCTTATTGAATCAGGTAATACAAAAATGCCAATGAAGCCAATCAAGTAGCTGTAAAAATAAATGGATAACTTGATTGCTTGTGATCAAAATTGGAAGTATGTTATGATCATGTGCCTTTATAATAAATGATATGATGTGTAAAGGCCACTTTTTATGTATTTGATCCTTATAGAGAAAACATGTTTGCAAATTTGGGCTCAAAAGATTCTCCATATAATCTGATATAGGATCAATAAAAGCATGATGTATGTTATTTACTTCTAGGCCTTCAATGACTAATTGTTCAATTGAATTATGAATATTAGTCCATGAACTTATTTCTTCAATCTTGTGTTTGAAAGAATAATCATCTTCAATATGAAAGTCAAAAGATAGTACAATTTCCTCTTGCTTTGGAGAAGGAAGATTTTCAAAGAATTCTTTAGGATTTCGGAAATTGTATGACTGAATTTGAGAATGCAAAAGTTTGATTTCATTTTCATAATTTTCAGAGATGATCTTGAGAACACATATTTTCATATTCTCATCAAACTGAAGTTCTAATATCTCATCCCTAAAAATAGCTAGTGATTGTCTTGTGAAATTATCAAAATTATCATCATACTGATCATATTTAGGCAAATCTTCAGAATAAGGAATGTCATCAATTATAAACATTGGATCAGCATATTTCTCTTCCAACAATCCCAATACATCTTGATTAGATTGGTAGCATTCTATTTGAAAGTCATTATTTTTCTCAATAGGAGTACTATCAAGTAATGGGCCTTTTTGCGAAGGTAGAATAACATGAGCATCAACTTGTTCTTCTATCCCTTCATGGATAAAAACCTTTGTACATTCATCAACATTAGAAGAAGTTGAAACAATCTCTTCATTATGTAAATATTTTGAGGATTGTTGCATGTTTAGAAGCAAATTGATTTCTTCTTCAGTGAGGGGGGGTGGGAATCTCTGAATTCTTAGATTGGAATGACAGTTGTTTTTTCTCTTATCTAAAAATTGATCATGAGGTTCATTATTTTCTTTAACTTCATTCAAAACATTAAATGAAACATCATCTGTTAATACATAGGGGTTTTGTGGATCTTGATTTGTCTCCTGACTTATTTCATCTTTGTTTAACTCCTCTTGATTATTATGACATTTAACTTGAGAATGAAAGTTTTGGACTTCTTCTAATAAATCTTCAGGAGACCAATTTCCAAAATCTTCATCAATATTTTTAAGGTAATGTATAAGATCTTCAGCTTGATCACAACAATTTTCAGCTAATTATAAAGATGGAAAATCTTCTTTGTAATGCTCATAAAATACCTTATGAAAATCTTTTAAAGAAAACAAACTTGCAGGTTTGAGAGCTTCGTACCATTCCCTTGCTTTTCCTTCTAAGGTTCCCATGAATATCTTCATGAGGCAATCCTCATGCCAATCACCCTTCAATCTTGATGTGTGTATATGAAATTTAATGAGATGTAGTAAAGGATCATCAATATTCTCATCTTGAAACATGGGCAGATTTTCACCCCAATTTACCTTCGGTAGTTTGTGTGGAAATCCAGGTATGTGATCTCTGCTCATGGGAGCATATCTTCGTTTTATTCTTGGATCATCTTGAAAATCAGCCATAATGAATGGCCACGATATCTGTAAAACCAAGTTAGATCCGTATATAAAATACAATACATATTGAGAACCATTCTTAACGTGAAAGAACATAATGTCTTGGATTAAGATCCAAGTTGAAAGCCTGATCTTTCCATATTGTTCTTCCAGGTTCATTCCTCCAGTGGAGTCTTGATTGTGAAATGGATTTGGAGTCGCCAGGTGGATGATTTTAACCTTTGTGTGTCTGATCCCTGTCCACCATCATAGATCAGATCTAAACCTGTAAAACAATTATGAAGAAAAAGTTAGTTCTTCAAGAAACCAAATTTTTTGTAAATTTTCAAAACAACTTCTATGATTTCTTTAAGAAATTTAAGATTTTTAATTAAAATTTTCTCAAAGATTTATTGAACTAGAGAGTCTGATTGAATGTTTTGAATCCAAAGTTCAATTTATAAGCTAAACCAGAGATAGACTGAAGCAGCATTTGTTTACTATGCAGTTGCAGAGCAAAAGCATTTCAAAGGCTACCTGGCTGATCTTCAGACTCTGTCTATAGCTTATAAATCAAACAATAGTATCAATAAAATGATTCAGAGTCCCCAGTGGAGTCACCACTATGTTATCACTCGGGTTTTCCTAGAAGTTGTGTAAGAGGAAAGTATACCCGAGGTAACCACAAACCAACCTTTTAGATGCAGAATCTAGCCAATCTGCATCCAGAGAGGGCTCTCTCTTTATGATTTATCTTTGTTCTTGGAAGGTTTTAGGCTAGTTATAGTTTCAAGAGTTTGTTTTGGGAAAATGGTGGAATCCACAAACTAAGGGCAAGTTTGAGGGCTTTCAGTCCATTGGGCTATGGAGTCAAAGGATGGCTTTACTGGATTTCTATTCTACGCACAAGATGGCTTTACAGGGCAAGATAGCTAGACAGAGAACAATCCTTAAAATTTAAAGTGGATGGGATGAATTTGAAGGGATGAAAGGCAGCTAAGAATCTTTCACCATGTTCAAAAAAGAGAAAATGAGATGACTACAAACAAAGAGCAATGAAGAATTCTTTATTATAGTAATCAACAATGTTTGAATTAGCAAAGCAAGAGCATTTAAGAATTCATGCTTATAACCAATTTAGAGGAAAACATTAAGAATAATCATCACATCTGAAATCAGAGTACAATTAAGTAAATTCTGATTCAATCCTTTATGTAAATTATTCAGAAATGGACATAATGATATTGTAAACTGATAAAAAACTTAAGACAAAGGGTAGAAAGACTTATTGAACTGCCAGGTCCAACACATGAATCACATAAAAAATCACGTACTTCAAATCGATCATCGATAATACGAATAAATTCTCCAAAATGTTTTTATTTAGAAAATCTCAATGGCACAATGAGTAATAGAATCCACCCCAAATGTTTCAAGGTGGAAGTCTTTATACAAATTCTAAACTAAAATATCTTGAAAAAATATCAAGATTGGTTCACAAATCTCTCCAACTATTTTACATAAATAGAACTTAAGTAAAGGACACTCAAACTAATGCATCTATTTGGCACTATTTTGTATGGATAGGTGATGAAAAAGAGGAGAATTCGAATTTGATCCAACTCTTAGTTGATGATGAGGCATCCCAGTCACTAACTGCTTCCTATTTTTGTGAATTCTGCTCCAACAATTCTGCAAACTTGGGGTCCAATGATACCTTTGTATTTCTCAATCCGTAATAGATATGCAAAAAGTGAAAGAGGTTATTGTAGATAAATATGTTGGTGAGATAAAACTCTTTCAGTTTCCCAAAATTCCTCTCCAGATATGCATAATAGTCTCCGTAAAAAATATGTGTAAAACAGAGTTTTACAGAGTCTGAAAAATGGCCTGTAAAGATGCGCATGTATCTCTCATTATAAAACCACTGTGAAAAACCTGAGATAGGTTTGTGTATATGGGTCTCTTAGGAACAACAACCTCCTTCATTTTTGTATGAAGTATTTTTTATTGGTCACAATCCTCTCTGCAAAATGATGACTTAAACTGGAATTTTCTGCAAAACGTGCTTTCCAACATTGTTTAATATTTCCAAAACCATAATGGCTGTTAGAAAAGTGAGAGAGGTTTTTGTAGATGGACCTCTCAAGAACATAAACCTCCTTCAGTTTTTCAAAATTCATCTTTTATTGGTCACAATAGTTTCTGCAAAACAATGACTAAAACATGCAATTTCTGCAAAAATGTTCCTTCTTGTTATGTTTTTTCATCTTTTTACTTTCTTGCTCTTTTGGCTGTTTTACTTTCACTTTAGACAAAACTCACTATTGGTGAAATTATTCTCATCTCTTTTTACCATTTTACTGCCTCTGTAATTACTTTTACTGTTTTACCTTTGACTGCTCTGTAACTTCATTTTAACTTGCACTCTGACTTTTACTTGATACACTTTAACCACTGATACTCTTTAACTGTTATGCTTTTCCTATCCCTGTAATTTCTCATTTCACTTTTACCATTCACTGTGCACATTTCATCATTCTAATCTCTCTCTGAATTTGTATACAAACTATTTGTTGAATGAAGATATTGAATTAAAATCTAAGAATTTGGAGTAAACAATTTTGTCAACTAGTATTGAAATTGTTGGTCCAAATCCATTTTCTGATGGTAACCTGCTAAAATCAAACAATTTGTTAATGAAATCCAGGTCTCTATGAGGGGCGTTCAATGGGGTTGCATTCAGGGCTGCCGGAGCTTCCATTTTGGTTCTTGTGTATTCAAAATGGAAGTTTCTGGGTTTTTCACAAGCCGGGCGCGATTTTGGTCTTACTGAGGGAAATTGGCACAATTGCAGGTTCATGGGAACAATTTACAATCGTAAAACTCAGGGAATGATCTTATGAATAATATTTAAACACTGATTCAGCGAAAAACAAGGAAAACAAAGTTTCATTTGAAGTTCGGGGCGTAAAAGGATAAATACCTGTTCTTGGATGAAAACTGGTTTTTAACAGGTAACAGGCGGTAGCAGGAGGACGCTTGAACGCAGGTCTGGCGGATTTATGGAGCGAAATTGAATGGAACAGTGGATTTCAATGAAAATTCTAAAACCGTAGCAGAGAGCACAGTCGCGTTTAATAACGAAAATAACGGAAAAAACATGAAAATTGGCTTTATTTACAAGTTAAAAGGGTTTTTTAGTTTTTCGAGGAGTGACGTCATCAATGTACGGGCTGACATGTGGAGGGGCCGGGCGGTAAGTGGTAAGTCCCCGCACCGCTTTTGGACGAAGGTGGTATTAGATGAGTGGGAAGCGATTCCATTGGATCTTTGACGCGTGGCAGGTGAACTATTTGAAAACCACCAAGTCCCCGCGCGTTAAAACTCTGACGGAGGATGGGTAGCGGGATCGTCGTGGAGCGTCGATCTGTAGTGGGGTGATCTAACGGTGGAAAAGAAGGGGAGAGGATGAGGCGTTATTGTGCGGGCACAGCGGGGTTTTACACGTGATTATCGTTATTAATCATCCCGGGGAGCTTCTTATTGGCGGAGAAGGTTGGTTATTAACTAATTCTGATAATTAGTTAATCCCACTATATAATAGAAATAAGGGTCGCGGTGGGGTTGAAACGTCGGGCGGAATGCCATGGTGGATGAGCCACGGTGGCATAGGACTTTTCCGTAGTTTGAATTAAAACTTTGGCTTTATTCCTCTTTTTGCGTTAAACATATATATTATATGTTTAAAGTTTTTCATATATATGTTTTTTATTTTATTATATGGTAAATTAACAAATATAATTAACTTACCATAGGGGCGGGTTTATGGTATAATGATATATTTAACCAAAGGGAGTATAATGGGTTTTTATTTGAATGCGCGGGGCAATAAACACTTTGGTTAAACTTTATAATAGAGGGGTTTTTTTGGGTTTTTATAAAAAAAGAGTTATATACTTAGGATAGGGCATTTTACTAGGGATTTAGTAAAATAGAGTTAAAGGTTAATATGAAAAAGGACAAGGAAACTCAAAATATTTTGCACATCTAAGAAAGTGACAACTTTTGAAGTAAATTGCAATATCTTATCTTCAACACTTAAACTTAGAATAGCAAGTTATCATGAGGGAATTTTATGGAATTTTGCATGATTTTCCTAAGTAAAATGGGATTTTACTTAGAACAAGGTTAAAGATGGATGATTATAATGATAAATTATCTCAAATACTTAGGTCTTTTTGATCATTAGGCCGAGGGTCCGGTCCCTCCAAAAGTCAAGGAAATGCCTTGAGCCCTTTTGATCTCCAAATACCTTAGTACTTTTTGGGGGAAATTAGTAAAACTTTTGAGGGAAAAGTGATGAGGGAAGTTAATGAGTTTGACTTTGCTTGCTGTGATTTTCCAGTGTATTTCCTGCTTTAGTACTTGTGATGCAAGTAAAGGATCAAAAAGCATGTAGCAGCATCATTCATCAGATAACACTTTGCAGCACCATCTACCTACCCTATCTACTTAACACTACCATTTTCTCTTCTTTATTAGGGTGCATTTAAACTTGCAAACCCTTTTCAACCTTTTCTTTTTACATGATAAATCTATCTATTTCTACCCTTATTACATCCAAGGGCTCAGATTAAACTGTTGAGCACCTCTTATTAACTCTACCTATCTACTTACCTGCCAAGATTAAACTGTTTGGTCAGATATTTATTCTCTAATCTACAACATAAAATTGAAATATGATTAAGCCAAGTTTAAACAGTTTGACTTATTCATGAATTGTGGCAAAGGTTGGACAAGCTGCACACAATTGCTTTTATTGCAAAAATGAAATAGTAGTGGCATTTGGATTTGCACACTTTCCTTGGCCTTTCTTTTTGATGGGGTTCATTTCTTTTACTTTTTGGCCATTTTTATTCTTTTTACCCTTTGATTTTTTTTTTAGGGTATACCCTCTTTACATTTTTTAAATTATTTGATTTTTTGGTTTTTCAAGAATATGGAACACCTTTGCACAAGAAAAAGGTTTGAACATATTCCATAGTTCAATCAAGACAATCATGAAAAATGACACCTATTGGTATAGGAGTCTAACATGTTGTACCCCTGTAACCCCAATATTGTTATTATTGTGCATTGAAAGTGCTGCAAATTCAAATGCCACTACTGATAGATTAGTTTTATTTATGTCATCATCAAATAAGATTGTGTGTAGCTTGTTTAAAAAATGCCAAAATGACTAGATTTTTGTTCAAATCATACAACTTAATCATGATTGAATAATTGTGAATTTTTTTTAATTAGGTTAGTGAATGAAGATTCGCCAAACAATTTAATCTTGGAAAATCAGTAGTTAGGTAGAAAATTAAATTGATTCATCTACTTAATCTGAATCAATAGGAGAAACAAGTGATAGAATAGGTTAGATTTTTTATAAAAAAAAGTGATGTGGGTTTGCTAGCATAAATGCACCCTAAGGAAAAAGAAGAAAAATGTTATCTTAGCAAAATAAATGAAATTAAATGGGTAGGTAGAAGTTGTTTTGGAAGCCTTGCAAAGAATTAAATTAGTTATCCTAAGTTTTGGTTTTCAAAGGTATCTACACATATGAAAGAAAAAGGGATAATATGATTTTATCCTAAGTTTTTGACTAAAGCAGTTGGGTGCATAAATATAAAATTTTCAATATTACCATATATCCTAAGTTTTTATCCTCATTAAACCTACCACTACCTGAAAATCCATCATGTTACATCACTTTAAACTTCGCACATATATACACCCATCATCTCCTATGCCCTCGATCCAAAGGTCCACATCCTCTTTTGACCCCCCCTCTCTATCTGAGCTTTACCGCGAGGGGGGGGGGTCCAAAAAAAGTTGTTTAAGATTTTGAGCCCACAACAACGTGGTGGCTCCTCTGCGTTTCGTACCCCCCTCTGCTCATATTGCTTACCACCTCATACCCCCCCCCCCTCGAAAACTGCTCTCCCCCGCAATACCCAAACCACTCACCTATTCGTTGCACCCACCAATATTTTCATGCCAACTTGCATATGCCCATTGCTAATTACGTCCCTTCCCGCAGAAAACCATACATTATGCATTTAATTAAATAAATGATCGTTAATATAACAGATCCGCACCACAATCAACGGAAAAAGCCCCAACTTTGTATAAAACCATGCATTCTGAACCTGTTTAACCTTTACCTTGCATATTTCCTTGTAGTTTCCATTCTTGTGACAGGTTTACAGAGCTATGGACCGATTCATCAGGTCATTACCATTACCAATTCTAGCACTGCAACATGATCCCCCCACATCAAATTCCTGATATGTTCTTTTCTTATATGCGTAAACCTTCTTTTGATCTTGTGTAGCCTTCAAATTATGTCGAACCTTCTTTACTTCACATTCCATTTCTTCCAACATTTCCGACCCCAACATTTATTTATTCTCAAGGTTGTTCCAGTTTATAGGGCTTCAACACTTCCTTCCATATAATTCCTCAAAATGGCTCATCTTCAATGACTCATGGTACCCGTTGTTATACACAAACTCTACCAAATGTAGATACTCTTCCCATTTCCCAGGTTGTTGCATGACATACATCCGAAGCATATCTTATAAACCTTGATTTACACGTTAAGTCTGCCCATCCATTTGTGGATGGTATGTAGTACTGAATTGTATCTTAGTTCCCAATCTTGAAAACAAAGCTTTCCAAAACGCATAAGTGAATTTCACATCACAATCCGAAATCACCATTATAGGAATTCCAAGCAGTATGAATATCTCTTTCATAAAAATATCAACAATTTGTACTGCTTTGTAATTGGATAGTACCAGAATTAAATGAGCTAACTTACTAAGTTTATCCACTACAACCATGATTGAGTCATTATGCCTTTTTGTTCTAGGAAATCATGTAATAAAATCAAGAGTGATAACCTCCTATTTCCATTATGGTACCGCAATTGGTTATGGAAGGCTTGCCAGACGTTGGTGTTCAGCCTTCACTTGCTGAAACTCCATGAATTTAATCAGATATTTCGCTATGTCCTTACACATTTCAGGCAAAAAATAACTCTTATATATTGTTGAAAGCATTTTTTAGTATCCGGGTTGAGCAACGTAAGGTCTTCGGTGAAATTCATCCAGGAGTGTTTATTTTACCGAAATCTAATTTGGAATGTACACTCTTCCCCGGAAGGTTAGTAATTGTTCCTCATTAATATTAAATTTAGATTGCTTTCCTTGCCTTCCATCTTATTTCACTTGCTTCCAAAAAACTCAGTACTCAAGGTCTCTTAGCATAACTTCTTTTATCGACCCCTGAAAGTTCGATTGTAATGCAATTCATATATACAATGTATTTTCGTACTTAATGCATCTGCAACGCAATTTTAGTTTCCTTTTATGTGTTGAATTTCAAATTCGAATTCACTTAAAAATGCGCTACATCTTGCTTGCCTCGCATTCAAGGTGGGTTGCTTAAAGTAGATGGTCAAGTTGCTGTGGTCTGTTTTCAACAGAAATATTTTTCCTGGAAGGTAGTGCCTCCAAACCTTTAATGCATGAATTACGACAGTTAATTCAAAGTCATAGGTAGAGTATCCCTACTGATGACCTTTTAACTTTTGTGACTCGTATGCAATCACCTTACCTTCCCGGGTTAAAACTGCCCCCACACATTCTTGATACACATCGGTGCAAACTACAAACTCCTTACCTGGGTCTGCAATATTTAGCATTGGAGTTGTTGTTAACAAGCGATTTAACTGTTCAAAACTTTGTTGGAAAATTTCTATCCAATTAAAACTCCTTCCCTTTTTCTGTAAGGACGTAATTGAATACGTGATTCGTGAAAATCCCTCTATAAATCGCCAATAATAACCGACCAGCCACATAAACGATCTTATATCAGCTACGTTTTTAGGCACTGACCATTCCATGATGGTCCGAATCTTTTTCAGATCAACCGTTATCCCCTCTGCTAACATAACATGGCCTAAATACTGAATCTGGTCTTTATATAAGTCACATTTGTTGAATTTAGCATATAATCGTTGATCCTGCAAAACGTGCAATACAATGCACACATGGTCCTTATGTTCTTCTTTAGTCTTAGAGTAAATAAATATGACATTTATAAAAATAAGCACAAATTTATTGAGGTAAGGATGAAAAATACCGTGCATCAGGCTCATAAATGTGGTGGGTGCATTGGTTAATTCGAACAGAAACACCACAAATTCATAATGTCCATAACGAGTTTGGAAGGTTGTTTTACAAACAGTCTCATCTTTGAACCTGATCGGATGATATACAAACCTTAAATCAATCTTAGAGAAGACCTTTGCTCCTTTCACTGGATTGAACAATTCGTCAATTCGCGGTAAAGGGTATTTTTCTTTATGATCAATTTATTGAGCTGCAGGTAATCGATGAACATATACAAGGTGTCATATTTATTCCTAACAAATAACACTGGTGCTCCCCAAGGGGATGCACTGGGTCGTATGTACCCCTTTTTCATTAATTCCTAAAGTTTCATTTTGAGCTCCATTAGCTCTGGTGTGCTCATACGGTAAGGAGATATAGATACCAGTGCTGCCCCAAGAACTAACTCAATGGTGAAATTGATATCATGTTTAGGGGGTAGTCCTGGTGTGCTCTCTGGGAATACATTCACAAATTCTTGAACTACAGGTATATTTTCTACTGCAACAATCTTATCCTTTGTATTGGAGTATCCCACTTGTACCACATATATCCTGCAACCCTTCCTCAGGCACTTACCCAGCTGAGTAGCAGTAATGGGACGTAACTTTACCGACATTTTGACTCCCTGCATCTCACATCATATCCCATTATTTGTTAGATAACTGATAGTATTTGTTTTGTAGTCTACTACTGACCAATGTATTTCCAACCAGTCCATGCCTAGAAGTAGATCATACGATCCCAATGGTAATACTTTCAGTTCAACATTTATCTGTGCCTCTCCTATTTCAATCAGGCATGCAGGTACCTGAGCATTTAATCTTCTCTTGGCCCCGGTGGATAGCTGTACTAACCAAGGACTTTTAAATTTATGAGTTTTTAAGCAACACTTCTCTACTAACTTAGGGATAACATAACTCAAAGTGGCACCAAGATCTATTAAAACAGATATAGTTCATTTGAGTATCTTACCTTCTAGTTCCACCATCGAGGTTTGGAAGTCTGCTTGTCGATCCTCCAATGTCACGTTGATCTGGGGTATGCTTCTGGCCACATCTCCCATGTTCGATGCTTCCTGCATGTTAGCCACATGTTTTGATTTGCGGCGGGGACAATTTTTGTAATAATGTGCCTCCCCACAGCCCCATCATTGCAGAGGCGATTTCTACACTTGATTGTTTTCTTGTTTGCTAGAAGCTTCAAGGAGCTTTGTATCTGCCTGCCACTTGGGTTTTTGCTCGCCTTTACCCATTTGCTTGCTCATGGAAAATTTTGATGCATTTTTGAAACTGGCAAGTTTGGCATTTCTGGAAGTTGGGTAATTTTTTTGTACTTTCTTTGGGGGCCAATTCCTATTGTTGTCTTTCTGTTTAGGTTGTTGATAACACATACAGGCTTTCTATATTGTCTTATCCATATTTTTCGGGCTTTCGAACTCAATTCTCTCCTACATATGTGCAGGCAATCCGCTGAGGCATTGTTGTACCTTGGCTTTCCCCTCACGAAGATTTGGTACATATCTCAGCAAAGAGGTAATTTTTGTGATATACTCCTTCATCGTTAGTTGTACCAAATGAAATTCATGAAACTCTTGAGACTTTTCATCATAAAAACACTCTGTTAGGTACTTACTCTTGAAGTGCCTTTGAAATTCTTCCCAAGTTATGTTTTGTTCCTCAATTACATGCACAACTTTAACCTCCTCCCACCACAACGTTGCCTTCACTGGTAGTTGGTAAATAACTAGTCTAGCTTGAAGGTTGCTATTATACTAATAAACCAGGAATTATTTGTTCATCTCAATCATGCAGGCTTCGATTGCTTCTTCTGCCTCACCATCAAAGAATGAAGGTTTAATTTTTCGAAATTATCCTCGTAACTCCAGTTTTTGTTTCTTGATTATTCCTAGATTGGATGTTGTGCCTGATTCCTCCTCTTCATTGACCCCGACCCTCTGCTCGATATGATTGGCTTCTGAATTATCTTCTGTAAATTGTTACTACTCCCTTGTACCTCGAGTCTCGCGCTCAGGACTTAGCTGAGCAGTCCTATGATTATGTCTGTCAGATAGTGTTATAAAATTATATATTACAGAGCAATGCAACACATAAAATATGTGGAAAACACAAGCACACAAAACACATAAAACCAGAGAGACATAGATATACGTGGTTCACCCAGTTTGGGCTACGTCCACCCCGAACAGCTAGTCCTTCCTTTCTATTATCCAGGAAAATGAAGAGACACAACCTACAGTAGATCCGATGTAATATCCTCTGTTCTCTCTCACAGTATCCCTATCTGTTTCTCGCTCTGAGAATATACATACAATCCACAGCCGCAATACAATACCCTCATACAAAGTGAGGGGTTGTCTTCTAGGGAAAAAAACCTTAAACTAAACACAACTTCTACGGTCATATCATCCGCCTAATGAATGGCCTAGATTGACTAGAAATTACTATACTTTTACAAGGCAATTTTACCTCTGTTTTTAGTTTCGGGGGCGCTGCCCCCGAAACCCCCCGCCAAGGGGGGGCTCCATAAAGTCGCAGCAGCCCCCCCTAGACCCTCCAGGTAGCGTTTAATTACGGGTGGCGTTGCCGCCCCATCAAGGTACAGGGGTGCAATGCTATGTTACAAAATAAACAAGATAATCAAGCTCCACACCCAACAAATAGGCTTTTCAAGATATTTTCTTGTTCGTCCATCAATCTCTCATTGTCAGTTCGCATACGCTCAATTTCAATTTGCATGTGTTTAATAGTTTCAAACAATCTTTGCATTCATTATTGTTGCTCTTCTAGTAGTTGATTTGTTTGATGTTGTTGGTTAAATCACAATTGTACCCACATTTCTGGGTTTACTTCCGGTCTTGCTATAGACCCTTCCCGCAATGGGTCTATTCGATACCTAATTTGCAGATCCCCTTCTCATTGTAATGGTTCACCTATTCATTGCGCCCACTCAGGTCTTAGCGTTGTGACCTGGGAGCTCTGATACCACATGCTACATCTATCATTAATACACATAAAAAATTAAAAAAAAATTAAAAAAAAATTAAAAAATAAAAAAAATAAAAAAATCCAAACTTAGTTTCACTGCACCTCTTTCACCAAGAAAATAAATTGATTTACATATTCATTAACCTCGTATTAATGGTCACACAGCCAACACTATTCAACTGCAGATATTTAACACTACAATACTTACCACCATATATATAAACATACTCATTTACTAATTTTCAATAAGGGCTAGTCTAATAATGATTCTTATTACACATAGATTACAATATTCATTTATTAATGATATTATATCCATTATGACATTGTAGTACTGGTTAGACCCACTCCTGCCACGATCTTGTGACACACATGAAAAGTTTCGGTTTAAACATTGTTTATTATCAATGTTATGGTACAACAGTGCGTTATTCCAACTCTTACAGCTCAAGTTCCAAGGTTAATCTCAACCCTTTATGCTTAACATTTGTGTCTCGGATTTTATTACACCTAGATTGTTCTTCGACCGTGGATCATGTATCAATCTAACGTACTGGGTTGAACGAAGGGTGGTAAAGGTATTACCCCTGCCCGAACCTTTGACATTCCCATCATTTGTCTCTGCCAAAGTTTTTCATTCCTCTAGCGAGAGAATCCCGAGTTCAAAACACAGATTTTTCATGGTTTTTCTTGAGGGTTCAGCTAGGCTATAGAGAACTGGTTCGACTCATTTCTTTTGGAAATCATTTACTGGTAGCTCTTCAACATAACTCTCATGCATTTTTCTATTTGGTCTTCTTTGAGACAGTTACATGGGTGAGTGGAACCCTCTTTTCTCTCGCAATCACAATTTTTACACAGTTTAATCTCCAAGTGCGTACTGAAGCGCCTTCTCTTGAATTCATGAGTCCGTGAGACGGGTATTCATCATGATTCGAAGCCCTTCAGGTAACCACAATGCTTTACATATTTTCTGGCTGATTTTTCCTTTGAAGTTCGATGGTTTTCTTTTCTAATTACTGGGTTATTGGCAACACAGGAAATACACCCTTCACTAGCTGGCAGTTTGGGGTTTTCAATTGCAAATTCAAAGGTTTAACACCACTTCTCTTGCCAGGTACCAGTCTCGTGATTTCATTCTACTTTTCTCCATGGTTCCTCATTCTGGTTCCACCAGGGTTGGGGAAAACCCTATTGTTTTGAATTGTTTCGGATTGATGACTTATAGCTACTCCGGTTTAGTTTATGTGTTAAGGTCAATACCCCTAGTGGGTTTTCATACCCAGGATTTTAATTATCATTACTACTACTCTGCGGCTCAGGTGGTGAAGCCCTCTCCCAACCTAAGTGATCACACGGTTAAATTTCCCTTGGTTCCCTTATTTCATAGGGATAATCTTCGTGTGAAAGTTATGTATTAAGTTGTTATTCGCTTGTACCTTATATTGTGATTTACCTTCTAGCACAGACTCTGTCATTGTAAATTTTGGGTGATATTTATATAATTTCTACTATGGTTTTGGTTCACAAAAATTATGCATTTTGTTAATGAAAAAGTGTGGTTGTGCTTCTATGTTTATTTCGTACCCAAATTCATGTTTGGAACATAATGGAATATTTCCATTTATGGGAGTGTTGTTCTTTTTCATAGGTTAACTATGATGAGTTGCAATATTTTTTTGATTCTTCATAAAGAATTTTCTTAAGACAACTTTACTCCCTTTGTTTGTAATCTAATGGATTTAGATGTTATTCACACTATTGTGTTGTCAAATTACTAAGGTTGAATTCATAAAAATGGTATGCTCTAATCAGTACCAATAATGTAGTTTCTTATTTATTTTCAACACAATCTCAAGGAAATAGACTTTGTTCATTGCTAGCCCAGTTTCATTCTATCCACACAGGGTTTCTTTGATGATTATCTTTGTGACTCCATGATGGCTCTTTATATTAATAATTAGAAATATTAACGCATAAATTGAATACAGTCATTGTCCTTACTCAGTATTCTATTCGACTGAGTTTTTTGGATTGAGGTGACTCTCGCTAACCCCATAATCAGACTGCTCGACCTGGGTCGCTTCCTAGGTTGAGCTAACTGATTCCCTACTTAGTTTTCGTTATTTCTTCTCACCTATATTTTAAATTGCAAGATCAATCCTTTACCATGCTACACTTTTGGACTAGTATTACAATGGGGAAATTATATTATAATTTCAATTGTTACTACAGTTTACTGCATTTGTCTGGGTTAACCACTTGTTTTTCTCGAGACCACCATAGAATCAATTTCACTAACTTGTCGAATTTAGAATTATTAATAACAAGAGATCATGCTTCATAGGAAGTTAATTCAAGATTTATTCATACTCACAATATCTACTAAGAATTAAATAGTCAACCACCGTACCTGTAGGGTTTACATTGATTGCATACTGGTTAAAAATCTTGACAAGAAAACTCAACAGAAGAGCTTGCCGCCCTTCCTCTGAGATCGGTAGTGACGTTTGATTCTCCCCTCGAGCTCCCTACTACCAATGAGAGTGTGTAATATTTTGTTGGCCTAAACTCTTGTAGACCTCAGAACCTCCGGGTTCAGTCTTGCACAAAGCTGGACAAGATTCCACTAGTTCTAAGCCTAGCTCTAGAATTTGCCTTTTCTTTCATCAAACTGCAACCACAGTTTTTGTTCTCCTTCCTTTCATGATCCAGGTGGATATCGATGGCCGCCCACCTATTCCATTTGAACCCCCACCATCAGTTCTTTCCGTTTTCAAGTTGCAGCACAACTTACTATTTTTAGCAGTTTTTCGGGTCCTGAACTTCCGGAACCGTTTTGAGGCCCTAAACGACATTTTTTGGGCATCGTTTGTTTGGCTAGTATGATGTTGTTATGGAATCAATATTCGCGACATTAGTTGTAGTCCTCGGATAGATCTTTCAAACGATGTATCATACGCATCAAACAGATATCGTATGCCGAAGTTACGACCCCGGGAAGTTGAAACACCAATTTACCCAAACGGGGCCCATAGTTTTGGCGCTTCATCTCTTAGGGTTAGGTTTTTTGACGTTTCGGATTCTACATTGTTTCTCAACAATAAATAGGCCCTCGAGCTTCATTGTAACACAGTTCAGGGGCTGGTAGCCGTCACATCTCTTCTTAGGGATACGTTGCCAGTACCCTAGCTCATCTATTTTCATTATGTCTGTAATAGGCCTTTGAGCCTCAATGTAACACAATTCAGAGGCCTGTGTACGCCACATCTCTTCTTAGAGATAAGCTACCAGCGCCCTAGCTTGTTTCCATTATATTTGTAAGCTTATTTCAGCCATCCTTTTATTAATAAAATGAAGCATTATTTCCATTGCATCTCCGTGTTTATGGTTATATCTGTATTCTGTTGCGTTCCTACGTAAAATCCAGGATCATTTCATCTTCCAGTTGTTCTGAGGGTGGTAACCCCTTTCCTCCCACATGAGATCCTTTTTATCTCTGGTGAGGAAGGCCAAGAAACACAACTGCCCAACTGACAGGTAGTTAGGTAACTACTACCAGGCCTCCTCTATTGAGTTTTCTCCTCACGCCTGTATTCTAATTAATATAACTTAAAAATTATAATCAAATTCTTTTGTTTAAGTTCAAATAATTAGTTTTTGGTTAATTAATTAACTGATGAACATAAGCAATTACCATAACCATAAATTACTGACAGAACCTAAGAGGTTACCAGAGCTTGACCCCAAAGGTGTCTAAAGAATTGAACCAATGACCTCTCAATAGCAAAGGTCACAAATGCTTTAACCATAAAGACGAAACCAATTAAAGTAACTCTCAAAAAATGATGATAATTAATATTGTATCTAAATTTTGTAAATTAAAATTAGAAGTAATAATAATATTAAGTTTAATTTAAAAACAAAAAACACTATTATTTATTAATTGTATTCTATAAAGTAAAATATATACATATATATAGAAAATGAATTTTAATTTTCATATTTTAAAAATAAAAATTGTATTTATTAATTAAAAAAAATTCAATTAAAGTTTTTTTGAACAAATAAAAAGGTGAACTTTCACTAAAAGATACTAAAATGGATAAACCTAATTTGAACATTCTAAAAAGGATATAAAACGTAATTTTATGCTTAGAAAAGTTTAATTATAAAAATAAAAAAGATATACGATAATAGAGCATTATAACGAGGTTCCGAGCGATGAGAAATGTTAGGGTTTCTCGATGCGGGCGTCAGATCTGTAGGAACATTGTCGTTGAGGGTGAATCTGATCATGCGATTCAAGATTTTTTACCTGGTTCTGACCTATGCAAATGGAATGCTAAGTAATGGGGTAAAGCTGATTTTTTTCCTTGGCAGAAATAAAATCTGGTCTGGTGGGTTAGTTTGAGGAATGTTGAAGAACTTGCAATCTTCTGGACTTATCTTTATTCCGACAGATTGGATCTATGGATAGCATTGTCTTTCTTTGAAGCAATACATTGTTTGAACAAATCGACTGGCGCGCTTGGCAGTTGCGGAAAGCGATGGCTTGGTTTCAGCTGGGCCCTGAGAAACGTTGGCCGCAAAATTTCGATCAGCCTCCCATTAAAAATCGTACTAATCACATACAGTCAGTAGCACACGGGTTTCTTTCAGATCTGTCGGGGTTTGGGAGTCAAATGGATTGGAGTTTTGACGCTTTCGGTGGCGAGGAGGCTGTCAATTCTTTTCTCTTCCAGTACCAGATCTTTATGCATGATCATATGTCGGCTTTGGTTGGAAATTTTCCACCAGAGATAAATGGAGAGGAAATTTTATCAATTCTTCTTGGATCCCCATTCCACCTTTGAATTTTTAGGGCAGGTGACAAAAGAGGATTGATCCCTGATGTTGAACCACAAATCTGCTTAAGGGAGTATCTCTCCAAATTTAAGGGAAATCTGGATCTATGAAGATCTATATCTGGGATTTAGGTTCAATCTCTTAAGCAAAAGATTCAAGAACAGTTGGGTATTCCAACAAGCCCCCAAAATCTGATTGATGCACGGAAATCATTGCTGCACAGAAATCATTGCAAGAGGATTACAAGTTGTTGGATTATTATCCTTAACACGGGAGTTTTTAGAGGATGTCTTGGATCTAGCTCCAAAGGCAGAGTTTCTTTCAAAGATGCGGTTAAAGGAATGATTCATTCACAAAAAAAAATTCAGAACAATCTTCCAATCTTTTTGGTCTCTATATTGTGGAATAAATGAACAAAGTGTGGGTTGTTCGTCAAAAACTTTCCACAGGTTAATTAGCTCTACTCTGCTTTCCATGCAAAAGAAGTTATATGAAGATTTAATGGTTTCTAACTTAATCTTAGAATTTACCTCAATTGTCATTTTATATAATCTACTCTTGCATTTTTGGCATCATAAAGTATTAGAAGGGATAGGTAATTCTTTGGGGAAGTTCAGAAAGGTTGATGCAGATAGAGTCTCAAAATGAATTTTCACATTTGCCATGATTTGTGTAGAGGTGGACCTTAGTAAGAGTTTACCTGTAGACCTTAGTAAGGGTTTACTTGATCGCATTACTCTGATTCATAACAACCTACAATGGGCTCAACATCATCTTCAAACTCATGTCCTCAAGGAAAGAAAGACCCTAAAAGAAAAAAGAGACAAGCCCAAAAGCCAAAAAGCTGGCAGTTTTCAGAATCACTGAAGTAGAAGCAGAGGAAAAAGAAATCCCGGAGAACATTTCAAACATTGTTGAAATTCCCAGGATATGAAAAAGAAAAACTGGGTTGAGTAGAGTACTTCTTTAGTTCCAACTTGTCCCAAAGTAACAACTTCTACACTTCAGCAACACCAGAGGTCCCATCTATAAAAGAAGCAAGCATCACCAAAAAAGAAACAAGTATCACCAAAGGAATTGATAAATTAGAAAGTTCTGATTTTGATAAAGAAATTTTTGTAAATGTGGAAGAGAATCAAATAGCTATTGTGTATTCCACTCTAAACTCTGGTGGTTTGCTTAAAATGGAAAAAAGAAGGGTAGAAGAGAGTAGAATAGTGTTATTTCTCGAGTTTTTATTCTTCTTGGGTACTAGGATCTGCTAGTTTGATTATATATTTTTTAGCATATGCACATATGTAATTTGTTCTTTATGAATAAAATTGTAATTTTTCTTTAGGGAAAAAAATAAAATATATATATATATATTGAATTTGAGTGTGATTTTTTTTAAATATATATTTTTAATCATTAATTTTAAAAATAATAATAATAATAAATTTTTTATTTATAATATAAATAAATTAATAATAATATTTTTAAAGAAGAAATCTTTTCATTTTTAATTAAATTTTAGAAAGTGTGAAGCTTTTTGTAACGGTATATGGATATTAAAAATGGAAAGTAAAAAAAAAAAATGAAAATTATTCTCTTTAAACCTAATTATTCATTATTTTTATAATATTTTTCGCACTTAAATAGAGAAGTAGAAAGGCAAAAAGAAAAAAGTTAAAATACTTTATAATATTTAAATATTAAGAAAAAATTAAAAATAAAAATTAACTAAAGCACAAGGCAAATAATTTATAATTTTATTATTGAGGAGATTAAGTCATTAAATCTACATTATTTAATAATATTATTTAAAAAGGAAATAAAGTGAGACTAGATTATTAAATATAATGTTAAATAACTAAAAAGAATTAGCAAAATTATTTATTAATATTTATTATGATAATTATGATAATTTTTTAAGATGAAATAGAAAGAAAATTTTTAAATAAATTGAGGGGTTTTAGTAGTGCATTATATTAGATATCATTTTTTTTTTTGGATTCAACTGGGTTAAGTAAGTCATTCATCTATTACCATTTCCATGAGAGGTAGTCTACCTTTCATGGAAATGGTAATAGATGAATGACTTACTTAACCCAGTTCAATCCAAAAAAAAAATGATATCTAATATAATGCACTGCGGAAACCCCTCGATACTTGAATGGTTCATGAGGCACAGTACTTGCTAAGGTTTTGCAAATGGGGTAGCAAGCTAATTGGGCTTGATTGTGGGGGAAATCTCCACAGTTAAGAGCGCTTGAGCCATAGGCGATCTGGGATGGGTGCCCTCCGGGAGGTCTTGGTTACCTTGAGCCATAGGCAATCTGGGATGCGTGACCTCCCGGGAGGTCTTGGTTACCGAGTGCAAGTCCCAGGAGTGATGATTGACGCTATACGATTCATTTCACTAGTTTCAATCCCACTTCTTCACTTGGAAGTGATGATTGACACAATTAAAAAATATTCACATACAATCTTACATCAGACCTACAATCTCTTTCATACTGACTTGTGGACCTCCTCTAGAATTATAAGGCTCATAAAGTATGTTGAGGTGGAGAACCATGAAGTTAATCATAAAAAAATTGCCTAAATAAAATTTGGGATAATTGAAATATTTTAATGAAATTGTTTCAAGAAACTCTCTAGTTTAATATAACAGATATTATTGAGACTAGAGGCTATGAGGGAATGAGGGGATGTGTAAGTTTGTACATCTTTGTTGCCTTTTAAAATAAAAATAAAAAGTATGTTCTAAATAGAAAAATAATTAAAATATATATTAATAAAAAAAAAATTCATGATAAAATGTTTTGATGTACATGTTATGTAAAATATTTTAATGTGAATTACATCTCATTTTTAAAAAATTACGTATATATTATGAAAAAAATAAGTTTATATGGTTAAAAAGTTTATTTGGTCCTATATATACCCTATTTAGCATTCACAAATACAATTTAAACAACGAAAAATAAGTTTGCACGTAAAGAAATTTGATTTTCTAGACTCATGTTAGATCCATACAAAAATAAATCTATGTTGGTGATCATCTTAATTAAACAATCAATATATATATATATATATATATATATATATATATATATATAGCTTGAGTGGGCTTAATGGTTAAGAGTGTTTTTCCTTCTAAGAGGTCACAACGTCAAACTAGAGTGGGGTAGAGTAGTAGAGTATGTATGTCTTCGTAGACTTAGCAGTCAAATAGTTGATGCTCAATGATTGGAGTGGTCATTGGTCAAAGATTATTTGGAATCAAAAGTTTAAATTATAAATTCTACACAATCCAAATGTTCCACAATTTTTTCATGATGTTGAATCTATATAAAACCAAAAATTCATTTTAAAATACAAAATTTAAAATTTGATCATAAAAAATTTACCAAATTCTAACCAAAATTCCAAAACATTGTGTGTACGACAACTTTTTCCTAATCCTCTGCAAGAAACAAACACAAAATTATTGAAACAAAATATCCTTAATAGACTTCTAGAGCTATCATTTTTTGGTATACGTTGTATCAAACACGTTATGCCGATGAATAAACCACGCAGAACTTTGACAACTAAAATACTTCACATTCTGCAGTCATTTGTTGCTTGCAAGAAAAGAATACAGTTGTGGTTTACGTTTCTATTGTTTTTGGGTGAAATGACATCGCAGCATCCATTCATATCCATCGATAAAACAAAATGATGTTACATTAGGATTTACCTTTATTGTTTCCACAGTTTGGCCAATTAGGTGAACCCGATGTAGGGTTCTTAAGTGAATTAATAGGATTCAAATTTAGTTTAGAGTTTTATAATAATAGGTGTTTTAAATAGGTGCTTTTGTTTCTGTTTATTGGTTTTATTTGTTTGTTTACAAAATGGTTATTAAGGTTATTAAGTGAATTACTTAAATTCAGAGTTTTGTAATAATTGATAAATCTATATTAAAATGAAATTTATCTTATTAAAATAGGATAATATGTAATAATTATTTTGATTATTTTTAATTATTAAAAAAAGAGTTTTCTAGTATATAAATATGTTAAATATGTTACTAGTGTAAATATTAAATGTTAGTTGTATATAAATATTAAAATATAACAAAAAAAATCGACTTAGTTGAAATTAAAAAATTAAAATATATATAAAATATAAATTTGTTATCAATTTGTATTTTTCCTTGTCATAGTTGTGTGTTTTGATTTGTTGTGGATGTTGTAATCCTATGGAAATCCTTAGGGTTTTTGTTCAGTTAGGTAGTTAGGTAGTTAGGAAGTTAGGAAGTTAGTAGTCAGTGAACTAATTTTCTGAAGTATAAATGTAATCCAATTCAATGAATGAGTAACACAGATATCACATGTTTATTATTTAACAGTGGTATCAAAGCGCTTAAGATCCGAGGAGGTTGGCTGGCGGTTGTTGTGGAACGGTTGGAGTGGTTTATTGTTTGGATTGTCGTTGGAACAAGACTGTTGTGCTAACACTGCAAATTTTTTTGTTTGCCAGCGGATTTCCAGTGTAGAAGAGGAATCGTAACCTCCAGCGCTGTGGAGGAACGCTTTTTATTTTTATTTTATTTCACTGTGGAAGCTGCCAACTGTGTGTTCGTTGTGTAGGAACAGGGTTTTTATGTTCGCTGTGGACTCTGCAAACCCTTCCAGCATAACCTCCTGCGAGAGTGTTGAAATTGGGAGCGTTTTTTTTTATCCAGTGTTGTGTGTGAGGGTGTCGAAATGTGCAGAGTGGTTGCCCGTGTTTTTCCTTTGTTGTGTTTCAGCAGTGGATTGACAAAAACTCACATTTATGTTCCTGTCACGAAACTGCCAGCATTTTTTTGAGGTCAGTGTTTCAGAGCAGACAAACTTGTAAGTTTAAAACAATTTTGTTTTGGAAAACTTCGTGTCTCTGTTGCTACAGAACATAAGTGTCAATTGTTGAGTCTGTAAATTTAAAAACAATTTTTTTTTGTGCCAATGGAATGGCTAAAACAGATTTTTTTTTTTTTAAGAAAAAAAATGAGAAACCTATGCATTTAATCTCTATTGAATCTGCAAGATCAAACATAGTATCTTTTAAGAACGAAGGATTTATAAGAGAAACTTTGTGTCTTGAAAGGGTTAAAACATATTGATTATGCAAGTTAAATATGTGTCTTGAAAGGGTTAAAACGGATTTTTTTTAAGATTATCTGAAAAGATGAACTCATTGGTGTCTTTAATTGGGGTTGTCCTTTCCGGAAAGGAAAATTACCAGGAGTGGTTTATGAAAGTTAAAAATACTCTTTTCTTTAATGATTTATGGGATGGATTCTGTGAAGGAGAAGGAGAGGATGCACCAGAGCAGCCCGATGAGTGGAAAAAACTAGCAATCTGGAAAAGTAAGGATAAGAAGGCCTTTGCCTTAATCTCCACTTCAATCTCAAAAGAGGTAAGCAGATACATTACTCAGAATAAAACAACTTATGATGCCATAAAGAGAGAAGGTTTTTGGCAAGAAAGAAGCATCTCATAGTTCTAATACTGAAACCCTATGTCTTGCTCAAAAAGACCAAAAATCTCAAGAGGAATCTTTCAGAAATACTAAGAGTAATAGAGGTCGAGGTAGGAAAAATTATAGAGGCAGGGGGCATAAATATTTAGGGAGATAGACAACATAATGAAAAACAAAGAATTTTTTCTGATAAACCAGCTGTAAAATGTTTTAGATGTGGAAAACTTGGACATACTGCTGCAAATTTTAGAATTCCCTGGGAGAAAATTAATGAAAAGAGAACAATTGCTTGAAAAGAAAGATCATATAATTCCAGACAGAGGACAATCTTCTGAGAATGCACATTATGTTGTCGCTCATTGTAACTTCCACATGGAAGATGTTTTTAGTACTTCTTTTTCTTCATGGTATGACAATTAGGTTCTAGACACAAGTGCCACGTGTCCTATGACCTTTCGAAGAGATTTGTTTGATCAATTCAGTGATAATATTGACAAAGTAGTGTATTTTGCTGATAAGTCCCAAATCAAACCATCAGGGATTGGTTCAATTCAATTAAAAATTCTTGGACTTTCAAATTATATTTTGAATGATGTTCTTTACATTCCGCGGTTCCAAATAAATTTTTTATCTCTTATACAAATAATAAAACAGGTACATTCCATTCACATATTTGATGGTAAAGTAGAAATTAGAAGAGCAGCTCACAATAAAACTGTAATGACTAGTGTGGAAGAAGATAAATTATTGAAGTTGCATGGTACGTCGTCTGTTGCATTGAACACAACTTATTTGGTTCAGCAAAATGATACTATGTCCTCTTCTTTATGATGGCATGCACTCTTCAGTCATGTTCATTATGAAAGTATTTGCATTATGAAACAACAGGAGATTAAGGGACTTCCAACAGTTCCCAAAAAATTAACCCCATGTAATGCTTGTATATTGGGAAAGTATCACAAACAATCTTTTAAGAATTCTAAGTCTAGAGCTACAAGAAAATTAAGCCCCATACACTCTGATTTATGTGGTCCAATGCCTATATCAACTGTGAATGGAAATAAATATATACTCACTTTTATTGATGATTATTCGAGGATGTGCTGGGTTTATCTGCTTAAAGAAAAATCACAACTTTTTGATGTGTTTAAGAAATTTCATCTCTTGATAACAAATGAAGCACAACTTACTATTGGTACTATAAGGACTGATAATGGAAAAGATTATACTTCACATGCTTTTGAAACATATTTGCAAGAGAATGCCATCAAACACTAGACCACAATACCATATAATTCGCAACAAAACGGTGTTTCTGAACGAATGAATAGAACATTGCTTACTATGGTAAGGTTAAAATGATGTTTTTTAAGAATGCAAAACTAATGTTTTGGGGAGAAGTCGTGCTCTGTGCGTTATACATTAGAAATCGGTGCCCTTCCTCTGCCATTAACAACAAAACTCCATATAAAATGTGGTATAGTCGTCTTCATGTTGTTAACATTTCTGAATTTTTGGTTCTCAATGTTATGCTTTGATCCCTAAACATCAGAGGAATAATTTGAGTGAACAAAACAAAAAAGGCATATTTTTAGGGTTTTCCATGACTTCTAAGGCATACCTATTGTATGATGAAGAGAACAAAAAGTTTATTTTGTCAAGAGATGTAATTTTTCCCGAAACTGATAAAGATTCCTTCACCATTGATAGAAAACTTAATTAGATAGAAAATTTTGTGCCTCAAAAGTTTTATTATGAATCAGATAATATACTTCCCCATCTTGAAGGGGAGATTCCTATATTGGATCAGTCTGTGGAGTTTTCTTCTCTCAATGATGAGAAATTGGTTGTGGTTGATCATGATAATTCCATTGCTACTTATGAGGAATTAGTTGATGCAAGTGTTTCTACAGAAACAATGACAGAAATGGCAAGAACTGAGCCAAATGATTCTAAACTCAACTATTATCCTTAACACAAAACTCTGTGGAGGATGTAGTGGATCTAGCTCCAAAGGCTCGGAACCTTTCAAGGACGTTGTTAAAGGAAGGACGCAAGAAAAGACTACAATTGTGGTTTACGCTTCTATTGTTTTTGGGTGAATTGACATCGCAGCATCCATTCATATCCATCGATAAAACATAATGGTGTTACATTAGGATTTACGAGTTATTAAGTGAATTAATAAGATTCAAATTTAGTTTAGAGTTTTATAATAATAAGTGTTTTAAATAGATATTTTGTTTTTGTTTATTGGTTTTATTTGGTTGTTTACAAAATGGTTACTAAGGTTATTAAATGAATTACCTAAATTCACTTGAATTTAGAGTTATGTAATAATTGATAAATCTATATTAAAATGAAATTTATTTTTATTAAAATATGATAATATGTAGTAATTATTTTGATTATTTTTCTAATCAATTTTGATGATAAAATTATTTTTAATTATTAAAAAGAGTGTTTTTTAATATGTTACTAGTATAAATATTTCAACATTAATCATCTATAAATATTAAAATATAACCCAAAAAAATGAGCTCAATTGAAATTAAAAAATTATAACATATAAAATATAAATTAATCTAAAACAAAAACAAAAACATCAAACAATTATAAGTGAACAAATTAGTGAATAACTAAAAAAAACTAAATTAATGTAAAACAAAAACATCAAACAATTATAAGTGTGAACAACTAAAGAAACTATCAAGGGAAGCGCAAGGAACATTTTGGGTAGGGAGATATTTTCAAGTAATTTTTTCTGCAATTATAGTGTCATTTCTTAATCAATATTACTTCATGTAATCAGCCCATTTTTACAAATGGTATTCAATGTATTTTTTGCAATTAAAATATAATAATTATTATAAAGTATTTTGATAAAAATAATAGTTTTCTTATAGTTTTTAAATATAAATACATTTTAATATTACAATTTAAGATAAAAAATAATAAAAATAAATAATGGACTCAATTTAATTTATTATATTGTAATTTTATTTTTACTAATATAAATATAAATATTTTTTTATAAAAAATCATAATATAAATAAATTTAAATAGTCTACTAGATCATAGATGTTGATAGGTGCTCTATTAAGACACTCTTTGATGTGAAGTCATTGGTTCAATTCCCTGTCCCTATTAGAATAATATATTGGATCCCATGAAGATGTAGTCTTACTAAGCTTACAAAAAAATTAAACAACACTGATTTATAATAAAGAGAAATTTATATAAATATAAATAATACTATTAAGAACCAAGATAAATCCATTTTAACTTTGGATCTAAGGACCTAGTGAATAAAATCTCTCAACTTTTGCACTTAAAAAAAGGTTTGCATCATAAGGGATTTGATCCTAAGAATTAAGATGGATTTATGGTGGTATAAAAAGTTTCATGAATACACACATAGATGAGACAGGGTTCAAGCCAATAGTTTATATCCAGCCTTTCCCCGGCCAAGAGACCATTGTACAAACAATCTCCATATAGGCCTTCTTTAATGGAGTTTCCCAGCAGAATCTGTCAAAAGGAGGTGTTGAGGTGCTCCTCTTCTTTACCGAAGGCCACTCAACCTAAGCAAGGTTACCAACAATTATGTGGAACTTATGGCACTTAAGCTCCTCCTGCATATTGTTCTCAAACATAACATCTCAAATATTCATATTTATGGGGACTTTTTTTGGTGATCAAATGGATGAGGGGAATATCTTTTACAAAACTTCAGAGTCCAACCACTTTTTCAAAATATTTAACATATGGTTCAATTTTCCACTAAATTCTCCTATCACCATATTCTCAGGTACATAAATCAGCTAGTGAACCCCCCTCAAAGATGGGATTGGAGTTGGACTTGGGAGCATGTGCAAAAGAAAAAAATGGCCATAAAACATAATCAATACATGCTCATTGGGCCCAAATTGGGTCAACTAGCTTGATCCTTCATCAGTTTATCATTTTCATATATCCATATTGTTTATATATGATAGTACACACCATCATGGATAGTTATATGATTTTCCTTATAGGTTCCATATAGACTCGTATATTTTTTAGCATTATATGTATATTTGGGCAATAACAAACTTTATAGACTTTTTCTAATGTTATATTTATCATGGTGTGGGTTCCTTCTATCTTTTTCTCGATCTCAGGATATTTTTTAAATACCTTCAAACATATACAAATGTATTTTTTTTTCTTTTTAATAAATGGATATTCATTCTTTTAAGAAAATTTGGTTTGAAAGCCAAGACCTTTTACATATTTTTCTCAGATAATGCAAATATTTTAGATCATATGTCCCAAAATTTCAAGAAAAAGTTATCTTTGTTATCCTCTATTCTATATCTAACTATACTAAACTGATATATTCTATAAATCCTCAAAAAAAATCGTACAAAAAATTAGTATCTACATAACATAGGCTAATTCTTAAGAAAAAGGAAATCTATATATCCCCCAGAACCTGATTTCCATGAACTTCAATCTCTCCCTCAGCACCCACAGTGGGGTTGACTTCTTGGTCTCCTGCTTGGTCACTGCCCTCGCCATCTCAATCTCCGATGGAATCTCCATAAAGATACCCAATCTCCATTTCCTCAGCTTTTGTTAAAAATATGACAACAAATTGTAAATAATGTAATTTTGGGCAAATTACTTATTGACCGTTAAAATTGGTTGAGTAACGAAATGAAGTTAGAATAACGAAATAGGCTCAAGATAAATTGGATGGCCCGAGAGGCTTGTATGTACGGAGAATCACTTTGATTAATAGATTTTCCAATCCCTTGCCCCGTGGAGGTTTCCTTGACACCCTGTCAAGGTTTTACCACGTAAATAAATGTGTTTATCTGTTGTGTGTGTTCATTCAGTTTCTCATTCGGTTTAATTTATTTTCCGTTTAAATGAGTTTCTTGGTTCAATAAGTGGTATCAAAGAATAGGAGTCGATCTTGTTTTTGGTTGCACTGGTGGTTGGCTTTCAACTGTCCGTGGGAGAATTCGCTGTCCGTTGGATTAAAAAAAAAAGAAACCGTTTGCCATCCATTAGAATCAAAGGAAGCTAATTACGCCAGCAAAGAAGACTTGCTACCGGTTTGCTCGAGTCTTTCCACTGAGAAAAGTTCAAGGACGCAAAGGGTTTGCTGATCGGGAGTCGTCGGCTTGTCTGGTGAGGCTGAAGCCATCGAGGCTGTCGAGAGAGCATCTGCAGCCTGAAGAATAGCTCTGTTCCTGAAGTAGTTGAGTTTTGCATTGATTCCGCTAGAGAAAGAAAGAAGTGTCGCCGTCGAAAGAAGTTTGCAGAAAGAAGCGTTTTGTCTGGAGAAAAGAGGAGTCGTCTAGTGTTACATGCTGGGAAATGAAATTGCCTCAACTTACCTTTCATAATTCGACTTAAGCAAAAGAATTGCACTTGCTCTTCGAAATGAAAGTCAGAGCCTAGCTACGACTAAAGAGAAAGTCGGGTAATTTGGCGTCTACCCCTGATGATGGACTCACTTGGAAAGTCTGAAACATTGGGTTAATAAAAAAACTCAGAAACAAGTTATTCCTCTCTTCTAAAATCTGTTTTCACCTGTATGGATTCTCTCTTTAAAAATCAATTAAATGTTTAAGAACTGACAATGGTGGTGAATTTACTTCTTTAGAATTTGAACAATTTTGTAAGGATGAAGGGATTGTTAGACTTAAAACTGTTGTTTATACCCCTCAACAAAATGGTGTTGCTGAACGGACGGATCAGACTCTTATGGAAAGAGTCGGAAGTATGATCAGTAATGCTAACTTGCAAAAGGAGTTATGGGCAGAAGCAATATCCACTTCTTGTTATTTAGTTAACAGATCACCTTCAGTTGCAATAAACTGTAAAATTCCTGAAGAAGTTTGGTTGGGTCAGTCTTGTGCTTATTCGCATTTGAAGATTTTTTGTTGTGATGCTTATGCTCTTATTCCTAAAAATAAGAATTCAAAGTTAGATCCAAAATCGAAATGTTGTTTCTTTGTTGGATATGATTATTTAGTGAAGGGATATAGGTTGTGGGATCCTTCTTCACGGAAGATAGTCATTAGTAGAGATGTAACATTTGATGAATCTTCTCTTTTAAAATCATATGTTGAAAAATTTGAACAGGAACAGGTATCGCCAAGTTAGCAGATTCAATTGGAGACTAAACCTTTTCCAGAAAGTCGAAAGGAAGGAGAGACTTCTGATGAAAAAGGTGGAGAAGCAAAGGAAACTGGAGAAATTCCAGAACCAATTCAGCAACCACTCACTCTACGAAGATCTACAAGGGAAAGAAAAACACCTAAAAGGTATGAAGATTCTGCTTCATCGTTTGCATTCATTACTGAAGATGGGGAACCTTCTTGTTATCAGGAAGCAGTAGATGATGCAGATAGCAAGATATGGAAAAAGGCTATGGAAGAAGAAATGGACTCCTTAGCCAAGAAAAATACGTGGGATCTTGTAGAACTTCCTTAAGGGAGAAGTGTTGTTGGGTGCAAATGGGTCTTCAAGTTAAAAAGGAAAGTTGATGGAAGTATCGAGAGGTATAAGGCGAGACTGGTTGCAAAAGGGTATTCTCAGATTGAAGGTATTGATTTTCATGAGATCTTTTCACCAGTAGTTAAACTTGTTTCTATTTGTACTGTGTTAGCACTAACTGCTTTACTTGACCTTGAGTTAGAACAGTTAGATGTTAAAACAACCTTTCTTCATGGTGATTTGGATGAACAGATATATATGGATCAGACAGAAGGTTTTGTACAAGGTCGCAGCAGAAGATTAGTTTGCAAGCTCAGGAATCATTGTATGGCCTGAGGCATTCGCCTAGGAAATGGTACAAGAAGCTTGATTCCTTCATGGTGAGCCATAATTTTATCAGAAGTGAGTATGATCATTGTGTATACTTCAAAAGTTTCAATGGCATATTCATTATCTTGGTGTTGTATGTTGATGATATACTTATTGCAAGCAAAGGCATGGAAGAAATCAACAGGTTAAAGGCTCAGCTCTCTAGGAAGTTTGAAATGAAGGATCTTGGAGCGGCAAAACATATCTTGGGCATGGAGATACACAGAGACAAGAATAATGGTAATATTTGGTTATCACAATAGAAGTATGTGGAGAAAGTACTTGAAAAGTTTGGTATGAACAATGCAAAACCTGTTAATGTTCCATTAGCTTCCCATTTTAAGCTTTCTTCAGGTTTAAGACCTAGAACTAATGAAGAAAAGAAGTATATGTCTCGTGTACCATATGAAAATGCGGTAGGAAACTTAATGTATGCAATGGTATCTACAAGACCTAACATTTCACATGCAGTTGGAGTTGTCAGCAGGTTCATGGCAAATCCAGGGGAAGAACATTGACGAGGAGTGAAATGGGTGCTTCGGTATTTGAGAGGCACAAGTGACCATTGCATCAACTTTGATGGTTGTGAAGGTTCAGTCTGCGGATATGTGGATGCTGATTATGCAAGTGATTTGGACAAAAGGAGGTCTACTACAGGTTATGTTTTACTCTTGCAGGTGGAGTAATCAGCTGGATGTCAAAGCTTCAAGAGACAGTTTCTTTGTCCACTACTGAAGCAGAGTATATAGCTGCTTCAGATGCCTGTAGAGAGGCAATCTGGTTAAAAGGTCTATTTGATGAGATTGGAAGGACGCAGGAGAAAGTGAATGTGTTTTGTGATATTCAGAGTGTTATTCATTTGGATACAAATCCAGCCTATCACAGCAAGACCAAGCACATCAATGTAAGGTATCACTTTGTGAGACATGTAATCGAAGGCGGAAAAGTAGTTCTCAAGAAGGTCCGCACACAGGAAAATCATGCAGATATATTCACGAAGCCAGTTACAGTAGAGAAGCTGAGATGGTGTCTCTCTTCTCTCGGCTTGCAGAAAAGATGATGAATGGGCATGGGCAAGGGATTAGGAAAACTGTTGTCAAGGTGGATTTTGTAAAAAATATGACAACAAATTGTAAATAATGTAATCTTGGGCAAATTACTTATTGACCGTTAAAATTGGTTGAGTAATGAAATGAAGTTAGAATAACAAAATAGGCTCAAGATAAATTGGATGGCCCGAGAGGCTTGTATGTACGGAGAATCACTTTGATTAATAGAGTTTCCAATCCCTTGCCCCGTGGAGGTTTCCTTGACACTCTGTCAAGGTTTTACCACATAAATAAATGTGTTTACCTATTGTGTGTGTTCATTCAGTTTCTCATTCAGTTTAATTTCTTTTTCCATTTAAATGAGTTTCTTGGTTCAATAGCTTTGATGTCTGTTGAGAGAATCTCTTCTTCTGCACCTCGTTCTTCTTCCCACCGCGGAATTTCCAAATGGAATTCCGTCATCTCCAAGGGAAACTGGATCCAATCAAGTTTGAGTTCTATTAAACCCATTCATCAAGCCATAAAATTATTTGAGCCCTAGCTCCTATTGAAAACATCTCTACATGATGCAAAATTAAGAAAATGATGAACTCAAGCAATTCTGCTACTCTTGCAAGGGTTGAACCAAAATGCTCCTTATTGCCTCCCATAGAGATCTCCATCATGTTAAGACAACATCAAAAACGAAGGTGAATTTGACTAAAGCAACTCTAAATTTCTCGTTCACCAATATCTGGAAACCAGAGTCATCCTATAAATACCATCTCACTTTCCAAATGCTCATCAGGATTGTTCCAGTCCTCATTAATGGAAGCATGCATCGCTGAGCACCACTTGCAAAATCCATAATGAGAATCAGATGGATCCTCTAGAAATCGATGGTGTTGGCTCCATCACCTTGAGGGATGATATCACAGAATGAAAGCTCACACATACAACCTAAGCTAACTATCTTGTCTATAGTAATCCACATGTCTTGTGTCCTTCTCAAAGTGAAAATTTCTTCCCACCTCTCGTGATTGATGCAAGTTTACATGTCCTCCCAAAGCCTTCACTTAAAATCATTGAGTATGGTTGCATGTTTATGCATTCTATAATTTGAAACATGTTTCCCCACTTGGCTTTCCTCGGTGTCATAACCAATTTAACTAGAGTTTTCATTGTTAAGGTAATCTTTCGAAATTATGGTCTTCTTATCAATTTTTATTTCTCCTTGTGATAGTTGTGTGCCCTGATTGGCCATAGAATCTGAAACCTCATTAAGGTTTATTCTTATATGATAAAAATCAATTAAGCCAAATTTTTTCACCAATAACTTAAGATGAAAATTTGGAGGAAGGAATTTCTCATCATTTTCTTTGCATTTTTTCACTTGTTGAAGAATGGTATTAGAATCTCCAAAGACTAACGTATGTCAAATACCCCTCAAGAGAGCCAAATCCAAGCCTTGCCACAAAGAAAGATACTAAGCTTGGTTTTTTGTAGCAACCCATAAGCCACACGAAAATTGAGACTCTTTTTTTTCATCGAGGCAAAAGAGAACCCCTCCCGCTCCAGCCTCCTCGAGGTTTCCTTTCAAAGCACCATCAAAATGAAAATTCCCCTAAAATTATTTTCCATAAGCAAAATTCCTCTATTTCCATCTTGAGTAAATGAAGTTGTGGACCCAGTCCTTTGCACCTGACGCTGCTAGCATGATTTGAGCTCGACTCCACTTTCAACTATTCTTTTTTCATAAAGCGAGAGATCTTTAATTTTTTTTTTGTGAAAACTTCTAGCTAAAATTTTCTAAAACAACATTGATGTTGCTTTCAAGGCCGAAGTGGTAGCGATGGGATTTTAATCCTTGAATATGGCTCGATTACGTGCTACCCATATTTCCCAACATAGATACTTTACCAAGGATTTCCAACATCTTGCTACTACTGAGTCAATTTTTATCTACCATGGAATTTTCTAAATCCAATTAATGAAAATGTGTTCCCATGAAACCAGAATGGATTCCACATCAATAACGAGGGCTAGCACTAATTTACAAACTTCCATCGAAAAGTGGCATTGTCAAAATGAGTGAGGGATATCTTCGTCCTCTTCTTGGCATAAAACACACCTCGATGGGCCATGAATTTTTTGCTTGTTCAGATTCTTTGTTGATATAATTTTTCCTTGCACCAATCCCCAACAAAAGAATTTGATTTTAGGGATTCCATAAAATTTCCAGATGGCACCCCAAATTTGATTGTGGAAGCCTAAAAATTGACCTTGTGCTAGGAGGTTGTATCCTTCTTTCACTGTGTAATTACCACTCTTAACAGACTTATAGATTTTCTCATCCAGTCTTTAGGTGACAATTGGAGCTTAGCCCTTATGGGCCTTAATCATTTTATCCCATGATTGTTAGAGGGTCATAGGGATGTTATATTTTTTCCATTCAATCCATCGACCCTGACTCTCCCACATGGAAATATTTGAAATTTTTTGGAGATCCTTGTTTTCCATTCACTACACCAATGCCCCCATTTTTTTGTTGTTTCTCAGTGGTTTTGTTGTTGGATGACTGTATTCCCACAAATAAATTAGAGCACCATTTCTTGATTTCCACCCAAGGTGGTCAAAGATGAGGAAAGCGTCTTCTTTCCATAATTTCCATATTTTGGAACTTGACCTCACCAAATTTCATGCTTACGTCTCAGGATTCTATTGTTATGGAAATATTTCCGCAAAAAGGCTCACTTCCACCACTTTTTGGATTTTTAAATTAATCTCCAAACAATTTTAGCTCCCAATACTATGTTCATCAACTCTAGATCTTTGATTGTGAGGCCACTTTCTTCTTTGGGAAATCAGACTGTTTCTAGTTGACAAGATGAAAGTGATGTTCATTATTTTTTCCCCGTTTCCATAAGAATTTTCTCATCATTCCACTTAAATTATTAAAGACACCTTTAAGGGAAATAAGCCCTAAACCCAAGTAAATGGGAAATTATGAGAAAATAGATTTGATCATAATCACTTTGCCCATTCTTGTTAGCCATTGTGCTCCCCAAGATTGGATATTATTTTTAATTTTTTACGGGATCTCCTCCCAATCTTCAGAATTGGATGCTCCCATAGATATAGGAATACCTAAATATTTGAATGCTCTCCAATTTGGATTGACTGGGAATTCAAATATTCTAGAAATCTCACGAAGAGACGAGTCTTCACACTTCCAACCAAATATTTGGCATTTTATTTTATTAACCAATCCTCCCGAGAGAAGGATATAGGCGTCCAAGATTTTCAGTAATCTCAAAGAAATAATCCATGAGGCACCTCCCAAAAGGAGGGTGTCATCCGTGAATTGAGAGTGATTTACCTGTTTTACATTGCGAGCTATACTGAGTCCCACCAACTTACCCTCTTGTCTTTCAAGCTCAAGGTTTCGACTCAAGATTTCTACCATAATAATGTACTGGAGGAGGGAAAATGGGAAACCCTGCTGGAGCCCACTCAATGCCTTGAAGAAGGCCGAAGGGCGGCCATTTATTAATGAGGCGATTGAGGGGGATCTTATGCATCCATTAATCCATCAGATGAAATATTTGTAGAAACCTATTTTTTCCATCATTAAGTAAAGGAAGGAATGCCTCACCTTATCAAAGGAATTAGCCACATCTAACTTAATGACCATACCTATTTCTCTTGCTTCTTTGCTCGAGTGAATTGTCTCCTAAACCAAGATGATGTCACTAGTAAATTTGGCCCAATTTCCGACGGCCAATTTATCGGTTTTCCGACACCTAGTCATCGCAAGAGCGATAGTTTGCGGCACTTCAAAGCGTGGTTTGTCATAACGTCGGTCTTCCGACGCTTCCATAAAGCGTCGGTATTGTGACACTTGTTCCGACGTTTTGCAAAAGCGTCGCAATACTGACGCTTATGAAGTGTCGCACTAGTGATGCGGGTGAAGTGTCGCAATACCGACGTTATGGCTAACGACGCTTCTAAAGTGTCGCAATACTGACGCTCGTATAGTGTCGGAAGACCGACGTTATGGCTAACCAAGATTTGAAGTGTTGCAATACCGACATTGAGCAGAAGTCGCTCTTCCGACGCTAGTGGTGTCGCTCTTTCGACGTTTGGAAACGTCGCTTTTGGGAACGTCGCTCTTCCGACGTTGGTAAACGTCGCTTTTCCGACGGCATAGTAAATTTTTTTAAAAATGTAATGTTGGTCTTCTGATGCTTATAGCGCGTCGGAAGAGCGACAGTGGGTTCAATTTAAAAAAAAAAAAAATGAAATATTCTGAATGCCCGATAGCAGATGTTACTGGGAGGGCTTGTCTCGCATCATCAATAATTTTATTCCGATGCAAATCTTGAACGGGGCTCAGATCTACATTCGCAAACTACATCGTTCGAGCGACGACAGGTTAAATTTTTATAAAAAAAAAATGAAATAGCCCACGGTCATTGCAGTATGGGATTCGATAAACGACAACAGGTATTCGAAACTGTAATGAATTGACTTGCAATGTCTCTAGAATATGAAAAGAGTGAAGTAAATGCAGGTTTCTTTTTTTCAAATGCAGAGCAGAGGGAGAAAATATTTTTAGCAGAAAGAAGACAAGTAGATGAGAAAATTCAAAAGATCATTAACCTGAAGAAGAAAGTTTGTGATGGCACTGACAACAATTTTGTTGTGATCAACTGCTGGATGCTTCATTTTATGGAACTGAGAGCTTAGATGCTATATGAGATGTTGGTGAGGGCCTCTAACGCTGGTGAATCAACGGATTATTGGGTCGCGTTGCTGCTAAAGAAGCTGGTGGCGTTCTCTCGGTGAGAAAAGGGATTCAGCTGCTCGCTACTGCCTCCCCTGTCTTTTACTATGCCTTTGCTTCTTCTGCTGTACTGCTTCCTCTATTTATTATGTGGGCTCTTAAAATCCTGTTTTATCCGCTTCTTACTCTACTCCCTCCACCGCATGCTACTTGATCAACTGAAGCTATTAGCACTCGATTCAGATCTCCTACTTTAGATGCATCTGGCCCCTCTATATGTCACTCGATCTTCTTGCAAGAGAAGGGATTGTAGCTTTGAGGAGAGCGAAGAGGCACAATATGGAGAGATTGGTTTTAGCTTGTGGTGGGGAGGAGTTGAAGCCTTTGCTGATGCGCTTTTGGTTGTGCCCAAGACTCTGGCAAAAAATTCTGGACTAGATACTCAAGACGTCTTGGTTGGACTACAGGTGGAGCATGACAAAGGCAATATTGTTGGTTTAAATCATCATACAGGAGAACCGATGGACCCATAATTGGAGGGAATTTTCGACAACTACTCTGTCAAGTGCCAGATTATAAATTCTGGCCATGTAATTGCATCGCAACTACTTCTCGTGGATGAGGTCATCCGTGCTGGAACAACATAACGTGGTCGATGCATGAATTGGACCAGCGTTGAGTACCACAATCCGAAACCAAGGAGGATTGTAAATTAGCGAGGGTTGTTTAACTGTGGAGCGATGGAACCCTGAAGGCAAGGAGTGGAACTGCGATCATTGAACAGTAAAGGCGGTTTTTAAATCCAAACCGAACAGTATCGCGCGAGGTCGAAGGTGGTGAGTTGTTTTTATAAAAACAACGCGATATACTCCGACGATGGACACGTGTAATTGAGCGGTTTTGTGATACCATCTATATCGCGCGCGCTTGGAGAATTAACCTCCGTGTAGCTGGGTCGCGCAACTACCGTCGGATGATGGAGTGGTAGTGCGATAGCCTTCCAGCCGTAGGATGGAGGCGACGATTGAATTTGCCCAGATTGAATGAGAATGGGTTGAATTTGCCCAGATTATGAAATTGATTGGGCAATAAAGTTTTGAAAAACCGGGACTGTGGGTCCTACCTCCATTAGGTTCCAACAACCAAGAACCAATTGTATGCATCATTCCACTACACGCAACAATTATATCCAAGCGTATCTGGAGTGTATGGAAATTGGTCACAAGTGTTGAAATATATTTGTCTAGTCAGAGATCATGGTAATGGGCCTATGGTCGTCTCAATAGATGTAAATAATAAAACCAAACAATAATACTGTACCCCATAAGACAGGAAAAATAAAGTAGTTTCCCCTGGTAAAAAATATTTGCAAATAAATTGAAGACGTGTAGTCCATCTAGATTTCTCTTCTAGAAAAACAGCCACCATCATGGTTAGTTATCCAGATGACTCATTGGATGGTAGCTATCCCACATGTGAACATCAAATCAAGTTTTGGATGAATGGTCTAGGGACTTATTGTTTTGGATGACTAGCACTTCAAAGATAGTCCCTTTGCTAGGCTTGTTAGAAGAAGGAACATTTGAGGGGATGCTCAATGAAGGTTGCTTATATGAGTTCATAGCCCCAGTACCCTGTTTTGTATTGTACTTTCAAATGTATGAGAAATAGCGAACAGGTAAAGTGTAAACCAATAGTAAGTTCTAGAGATAGCAATCATGGTTGCCTAGATGAGTTCATTTCCCTAATACCAAGTTGTGTGCTATACTTTCTAATACAAAATCAATGGCAAACAAAGAGTTAACACCAATGGTAAGTTCCAAAGATCACAGGAGGAGAGTAGTTTTCATCAATTCCAAGTTTGTCTCATTTGTGCTCAAGACGGATGGTAAGCAATTTATTATTAAGAGTTTTAGAATTATTGGTTTAGCTCTTATTTGAAGAGGGATGTCAAAGGAGCAAACAACAAGGTTCAACATTATGATAATGTATAACAATGTGTTAATTTTTGTAACATGTGACTACTATTAGTGCTAGTGGTTAGGTTGGATAAATGTTAGCAGTTTTTGTTCATTGGGCTATGCTCTAACAACAACTTATGGTAGTTATTGTGACAATGACCCACAGTCAAGCCTTAGAAGGGCATACTCCTGCCTTGCATGGGGTTTTCTGGATGTGGCTATTGATTATGTTGAATATTTATGATGTAGTCTTCATGCAGATTATTGTATAGCATTGGAAAGGTACTAGTGAACCTTATTCTTCGCTTAAGTATGTGAGGGTAGGTTGAGCTTAATTCTAGGTTAACTATCCATAAAAGGATGAGCTGCTGTTATAAAAAAAATGTTCGTGGTTTGTAACATGTGACCAATATAACAATAAATGAAAATTTTAGAGTTAGGGGGTCAAAACACCATAAATCCTTAAGGATGCTGTAAATATGTATCATGGGATCATGTACATGGGAGACTGGTAAACAGAGCACCTATATTTGGGAAAACCAAATCAGGATAGCCCTCTTATATTATCGTGGAAGCATTAATAAAAAATTTGGATGTAATACGACTAGACATGGGAAAATATAGCAATAGACAATGTATATATATAAAAAATCATTTTAAAATATCATAATGCTTCTAAATCAGATTCCAAAGAAAAAGAAAGGTAGTTGTCAAAGTAATCCTACAAATTCTACAAAACTAGTTTCAGGAAAAAAAAAATGCAATTTCCAAAAAGGTTTCAAGTATTCAAGTTGATAGCAATCAGAAAAGCCAATACCATATTCAAATACAATTTTATCAAGAAAGTAACTGAAAAAGGCTATAAAATAGATCACAGACAAAATTAAAAATGACAACCATGAATCCAAAGTAAAAATTGATCACAGAAGTTGAGATGGTCCAGATATTGAAGATGATAGAACACATCAGCAAAGACTCTTGTTATTCTGTTAACTTCAAAACACCAAACCAAGATTCTGTGGCAAATCACATGTAAAAGCATGAGTTACAACCCTCTTTTCTACAGTACCTTGTTTCTATTCATGCCACCAACTGTAAATATGCCAACAGCATCCAACGCTGAAATAACCTTTTCCTCACTATCCATTGTGGTTTAGTTTTTGTAATATGAATCTGCTAAAGACTAAGTTTTCAGCATGTATAGGCATCAGTAAACACTGACCAGGAATAAAAATGAAAAAACTAAAAAAGTAACCACAAAAAGGAGTTAAATATTTCATTAACCTGATTGTTGAAGAATTTTTGGAGATTAACATATGGCATCATTAATAAACAAGTAAATGCCAATGAATAAGAAGATGTTGTGTTCATTGGTGAAGAGAAGGTTTGAGTTCAGTTTAGCCACACAAATGGGAACTAATCACATCATTATATAAGAAATACAAGGATTTTCTATGACCTATTCTAATCAATGTCAGGGAAAAGGATTCAAGTAGGAAAATGTCTTCAAAATTTGTGGTAATAGACTCAAACATTCACTACAGACTAAGAGCAAAAAAACACAAAATTGGTCTCACATACCTGTTTGCTAGAATAAATTGACTATGCTAGTACCCTAAATTGATAGAGACTTTAGCGTGCTTATACTAAGACCTTAAAATGAGAAGCTAAGCTTAACAACTGTTATGAGTCCAATCCCAAAAGAAGAACATGCTGCCAATTTGGGGATGAGACCAATTTCAAGTCCATGGTGAATTTGACAGAATAGATACCTTACAATGTCGGTTTCATAGCCAAAGGTGATCTAAACGAGTTTGACTCTCTGATGTCAAAATATGTAACCAAAAAAATGGTAAGTTGACAGAACATAACTCTCCAATAAATGCAGCCATCCACAATTGTTTGAATCCAAAATAGCTAGATATTCTATAAGCAAGTAAATGTTCCAACTTCAACCTGTTTAGGACCTGTGTATAACTCTGGCATGGAATTTTACGGTGCATCATCTCATCTGTTTCAACCTGAGTGTAACTGTGACAAGGCATCCAAGGATACAAGGGTTTTTCTCTTAATTAATGGCAAAAAAAATATAATTGTACAGCATTGTAGGATTTGATGCTAGGTATAATGATGTTTATTTATGCCAATAAGGGCTAGTCTGGGAGAGTAAGAATAGTAAGACTTGAGTATCCTGTATCAGTTGATAATCTCCTTTTAAGGATTGAAGTAGTCAAAGCCAGAACAATTTAACCTATTTCCCAAACATCTCCCAAACACAGAAAACATTCTCTTACATAAAAAGAAAACTCTCAAACAACAATTCATTTTTCTCCATTCAAAAACATTATCAGAATTACAAGTACATTTTTTTATCGAATTCCATCCATGTTATGCCTTCAGCAAGTTCCATCTATTAGTTCTTCCCTAAAGAAATGTGGTGGGGTTCACTCATAACTTAAAATGAAGTTCCAGGTTAGCCATTGACTTGTTTGCTGAGAAGTGAACAGTCTAAGGATTTAGATCTCCTAAAAAGTAAAAGGTTAAGGTAGAAAGACTTCACCAAAAAGAAACCAACCAAATATTATTTTACCCTCTTCCTGTAATAACCAACCAACCATGGTGGATACCTTCTATCCCAATTCATAGATAAAGAAAGTGTAAAAATGTTCGCACTTTCTGAATATTTTTAATTCCACTATTTAGTGTCTATATATCGTGATAACATAGGAGCATTTAAATAAGTCCCTTGACTGTGTTCAGTGTTTGTACAATTATAACATAGGAGCCTAATGTATTCAATGTTTGTACAATTATAACATAGGAGCCTAATGCATGTAGGCTTAGGGTCTAAAGCTCTATGTTAATTCACAATTAGCCCATAGGCTTTAATGAGACCTTAATTCCAATAGAATACCACGATGTAGGTGAAATTCTGAAAACAGAAGCCACAATCTTGATCTGAAGATCTCAGTTCTCCAAATATCATTTCTCAACACCACAACATCATTTTTCTCTTTGATTCAGTTTCACTCGCTATAATTTCTATCCCATTTTGGACAACACAAGCACACTTTACTATCTAGAATGAGCACAGGGATGCTCACTGTTTCGACAGATTAGTTGATTTCTACCAGCTAGCAATTATGCTACTATTTGCCTTCAGTAAATTGTTGGATTCCTGAATATATCATTCACCAGGTCAGTTCACCCTGATATTCTTGCAGCTCAAATACTCCAGTTGACAGCTAGGTGACACTATTGTTATGCATATAGAAAATGTTGTTGTATGATAAGATGACGTTACGTAGATCTAGGCTAGAGAAGTTATGACTAGAGAACTCCTTTTAATGTGCGTACATTGATGTAGGAGATGTTTTTCCAGCTACCAAATGGAGAGGACTGGTATATGAATATGTGGTAAGGTTAAAACAGGACACTGGTTATGAAAGACAGAATTACAGGACTGTAGATTTAACGTAGCTTTTACTTTTTGGTTGTTACTTTTTCTGGTGGCAAGTAGTTTCCTTAGTGCGGACGTCATATTTTTTCTTTAAGCTAGCAAAAGTATACTTTTAATAGTATACAGTATGAATTACAAGCAGTTCAAACTGTTATCTGCTTCCATGGGAAACAGATCAGCAGTGAATTCAAAACATATCAGATCTGGTTGTACACCATCAATCAAATCACTTGTATCAATATGGGCGTCAATATCATATAGATAGCTACAACCTTCATTGTCATACCTGAATAGTAGTAATTTAGAACAAACAAGAAAAGCAATGGAAGTAAGCAATAGGTGCATTCAGTTAGAGAACCATTTATGATGAAGAAATAGGAAAACATAATTTAATACAAGATAAAAATTTACCTTTCTCCTCTTTTATTTGTTTCTTGATCATTTAAGACCTCTCCAAGGTATTCACAAATGAATGTCCCACGTGAAATTGCTTGTGCAACTCTAACTGCCTAGCCCTAAAATCAAACAGAAAGACAGACCAAAACATTGAAACAGAATTGGGGTCTTGTTGCACCTTGGTTTATTGATAATTTTGAAACCAAGCTTTTTCTTTTTGAAAAAATGCATCTGACATTAACAAGTGAAGTTATTTACATTCTAGACCATGATTACATTTCAATAATGCTCCTAATGCACTACCAATACTAGAACTTCAATAAAAGCAAAATAACACCTTATGCTTTGTTTTATATACTTCAATTCTGACTTGCACTCCCTTCTGCAGCACCCGTTTTGGGCATTCTTTATTACAACTGCACATAGAGTTGCATTCATATACCAAGAACCCTTCCTGGAGAAAAATAGACATTAAATTCAGAAAATATAGGCTAACCACTAGAACTACGATGCTAAACCTTAGCAGTGAAGTCATTACATTACTGAAGTTCACTACACATACTGACAAGAACTAAAACACAGTGAGAAACAAGGAAATTCCGTGGCTTTTTCATGTTTCGGGCACTCTGATGTCAATGCCTAGTACAACACAATTGAAGGACAGCTACAGTGGCCAAATTATGGTAAAAAAATGACAACAGTATGCACAATTATTTGCATATCATCAGAGAGGCCCTCAAATAACCCATAAAGTTGTATGCAAGAGGAACAGTACAGGACAACTCATAATGAAGTTTGTAACTTTGTTGTCAAGAATGCCCACGGATAGATAAACGTACAGTTTATCATAAAATAATATTAGATTGACAGAATTTTCACTTTACAAATCTGTTCTGTAAACATAGCCTCATGGGGTGAATCCGTAGAAAGAGGAGCTGTTGATGGAGAAGTAGGAGTGATAAGTTGGAGGGGAAGGGTAGGTATAAACTGAAGTTGAGAATTGATTTCAGAAATTGATGGGAATGTTGATGAATTAAGGGTAGCGGATGCTGATTCTAATGATTCTAAATATGCCAAAGACAGTGGAGGGCACTTCAGGTAAGCATACCCCACAGGATGCTTACCTTATATGTGTGTGCGTTTGAACTTTGAACTTTGAAACAATTTTCTTTTATATTATACTAAAAACATAAAGATCCAAAAATAAAAGGGAACCTCAACCTCGTCATGAGGCCAAAGTATGCCCTAGGAGATATATTCTTCACATCATTAAGCAACCAAAAATTGCTTAGCTCTAATTTCAAAAAATACCTTGTCAAAATCTAAGTTTTATAAGCTATCAATAATACCAAGCAATGCATCAAAAACTTACTTATAATGAATCATCCAAAGTGAATACAATACTAAGTGTATATAATTCCAAAGGCTTACAAATGGCTCAAAACTAAATATTTGCAATCACTAAGCAATGATCTGTGACAAACAGGAAGGCCATGTTGGCTCCCATTTTGAGTGTATATTTTGTGTAAACTTGTAAAATCCACCATCAGTTCACCATTAAATTCACCAATCCTTGAGATTCAACAAAATTAGAATTCTTTTGAAATAAATGACGTCGAATGCAGTGACTAAACCTATAAATAGTCCAAGCCTTCCCAAACAGGACACAACTGCCCCTCAAATTCTCAATCTAACCTAGCTCCAAAAAGATACTTATATAATCCTGGCAGACTCTTCATCACAAATACCCCTTTATGCCCACATTCCTCATCAAATGGGAGGTAGATTCATGAACGAAATGTTTGTCCTAAAACTAAGGATTTTCAAAAAATAATAATAAACAGTGAAACAAGATTTTAAGAAGTCACGCTTAATCCAAAATATTGTTAATCCAACCACTAAAAACACTGAGAAAATCTACACACACACAAATTGACTTGCAACTACAAATGCATAAAATAAAGACTAAAATATCAGTTTCTTAGCAATAGCCTGAACTTGTGCTTCAGGAAGGCATTTGTCATCTTCAAGAATCTCAAATAGTTCACCCTATCATCAAAATCATTTATAAGTCTATGATCTATATCAAATGCTTTGGGAGCAGAATTTTAATGCTGATATACTTCAAAATGGAAAGATAAAAGAGTACGCACATGCTATAATACAATCATAAATACCTGTGCAAATTCTGTCACAACACAAAACTCCTGTGGACTTTCAAATGCATCTAGCATCTCTATGATATTCTCATGCTTCAGCTGTCGTAATATCTGACAAAATTGTAAACATGAATCATTTCATGCACAATCCAAGTAATATAATCGTCGCATAAAAATGGTTTTCCACCAAATGAGGTTTTTAAACCAAATTTGTGTAATATATACAAAGATATTTCCCTGCAGATAGTAATTCAATAACTAGTCAATGCATAGATTCATCAAGTTTGCTTCACAAGGGAAAAAGTCATATTCTAGCCATTGCATCTTCCTCGTTAGACTGCTGAAGTCAGGTGGTATTAACTACAAAATGAAACAACCAGTTAGCTACTCACATTCATTGTACTACTCTTACCACAACACATTCTTCAAATATACATATATGCATATATTTATATCTATATGAATGATTTGATAATGTAATAGGAAAAGCTGACAACATGACTTTACATCTATACAAAATAAAATCAATAATCGAGACGAGAAATAAAAATGTTCTTGTTTCCCCTGCATAAGACATTAAGGAACTGATTTCTGCACCATGGTACAAAACCAGCACCGTGTTGATCAGATCAATATATACAAGGAAACTATAAACACTCAACCAAGATGCAACTCAAGGTATCATCATCAAGGTTTTCTTGTAAAAATATATGCCATATCTTTGCAACGGGTATAGAAGACATGTAAAAACTTATTGGGTTATCAAGCACAATTCATCTCCAAACAAATTCCAAGTAGAAAAAATAATTACCTTAGTATAATCACCTTGTTTATAAGGCTAGAGAATGATCATCTTCAAGAAACAATTATAAGGAAGAGATCAAACATCAATAATGATTTAAGTCCAAATAAGCAAATCATCGTAGAAACATCAATTCTATCATGGCCATAAACATTCAATAACAACCAAAGCTAGACTCAACGATATTAATAAAATATTTTCCATACTCTTCCTGCAACAATAAACTATTATCAACAAGAATTCATGGTATCACATCAATCTTACTCAATACTCTGTCTCAGATCTGCACACACCATTAGGACTTTAGTAGGTCAAATTTTTGCCTTACACAAGATTGCTTTCTGGATTCAATATCTTTTACAACATTCTTCTAGAAATAGAGTACTGCATAAGACATTAAGGAACTGATTTCTGCACCATGGTACAAAACCAGGGGGAATTATGACCTTTGATAAAAAGTATTAAGAGCTTCAATTCTGCAACAACATGTTATACTAGAGTAGATAAATGTACTAATAACTTGAAAACAATGGGAAAATAAGTCCACAAGCATCAATAACATCATTATTTCTTCCAGAATGTAGGTCATCACATTTTACTGCACTCCAAGGTTGTTCAATCAATTTTTTTCCTCCATTGTCCCGTTAAGTTTGGCATGCATATCTAAATTTTTAATTTCAACACCAAAGCTATATTCATATGATCCCAATGACCCATATAAGAACGTTATGATGCTATAACAAATGGATTTAAATGATATGTTTGATGGAGGTTTGGATGAATCTCCTTATTGTGCAGTAAAGTCCACTCTAGCTCTCTTCCATTCACAAAACAACTAACGGTTTATTAGTCTCTTGCTCATTATAGAAGTAAACTCTATCATGAACAAGATGCTTCAGCCACATTTTAAGATCTCATATGCACTAGTGTATACATGACTTCTTCAAATTGCATCATCACTCTGATATGAACAATAAAATATAACATATACAATCCTGATTACGCTACACGAGAACATACATGCTCTTCACACTATACTTCAATCCCACTACAAGATGCATTGCAAATAACCTCAATTCAAACCATGGTAAAGACCATTTAAACTTGTTTCCCATGCTCTGTCAAAAACCATAATTTATCCAAAATCATGGCATATATAAATTGAGGCTCAATACTCTATATCAGTCCATTCAACACCATTAAATCAATATTCGATGCGTTCACACTTGTTGTATTGACCACAAAGACTAAATAAAATGTTATTCGAATTAGCTTGGACTAAAACAAGAAATGCCTTGATGATGACCAAATTAAATAAATAATAAAAGGCACAGATCAACCACTAAGTCCATAATTAATTTCCACATCGACTAATAAGATAAAATCAAGTTTAATCTTGTTTCAATAATTTCTTAAATTTGACTGGATCTTTCAAGTGTTAATCACCACCAACAAAAAAATATTTTAAACTGGTTAAGTGCTTTCCAACTACCATATTGGAACGAACCACAAGACACAGTTGAATTTGTGTGACAAACACGATGTCCTCAAAAAATAATGTTGATGTCTACAATGTAAAATTATGAGACATAAAGGTTGACCCAATTGTTCTCCCACGAATCCAGTTGGAAATTAGTTAGGTCAAATGGACATGACTACAAGTCTTTTTTCTCTGAATGGTAATGATAGTCAAGCAGTAGCATTACTACCAGTGTGCTTGCAGAAAGGACTTAACTATAAGGTTTTCACCCTCTAAAAGATAAGGACAATCCGACAATTGTTTTAATGCCCCATATCAACGATAAGTAAAATCGTTTATATTTACAATATGAACCTCATGTTTATGCAAATGAGGTATCCAAATATGTCATATGGAAAAACATATACAGGACGCTTATACAGCTAGATAAGGAAAATAACAGAAGAAAACAGGTGCCCATATTGATCCATTCCATTCAAAAATAAACAAAATAAGTCCATTGACCAGCAACGATTTATGTAGTATGCAGAGGGAAACCCACCGGTCATGTGAAAGACAGAAATGATCCTATTGGAGCGTTGTCAGGCTCGCTGTGCGGATAACAACATATTATAAAAGCGGGCCCCCAATAAAACAACATTCCTCGTGAGTAATTTACAGGCTCGCTTGAAAGTTTATCAGGCTCGCTTGATACCAATAACCATCTACAGCGTCCAAATATAAAGCATAGGGGAGACCATTCATATTGATTACTGTCAAGCTCGTTGAGTGAAATTTTGCAGCGATAATATTATCATTCCATGTGTTTAATTAAGAACAGCAGGCTCGCTTGTAGGATAAAATAGGCTCGCTTGATAACCAAAATAAAAACACATTCAGCATCCGATCTGTATATAGAAACAGAGTACCTGGAGAGGGATATGAGGGTATGCAGCATATCACATTGACAGAAGACCATCGAGGATGGTGCCTATAAATTGTATCTGAAAGAAGCCACCTCCCCGTTGTTCCTGTAGTATCTGGCAATTTTCGAGTTATAAAATTGCAATTTTTTTGAATTTTCACCTGTAATACGAATTATAAAGTTGTAGATTTTTTTGGATCTGCATCTGTAGTACATTTCAGAGTGTGAAACAGTTGTTCTATCCCATCTTCAATTGGATGAACTCATATCAATGTGTTTCTTATTTTACTCAGTACCTCAGCCTCAAATTTCTTGATACTCCAAACTTGTGCACTTGCATGAGTTTGTCCTCACCCGCTGCTTGGTGAAAGTAGATGAATGGATAGTCCCTAGTAGCTGTAGAGAGAATCTAACCCGACTTAAGAGCTCCCTCATCATATCATGGGTACCACGAGCTCCATTGACGAATTTCTTTGCCCAATGTTTATAGGAAGAAGAAATTGAGGTTACAGTCAAGACGTGATCAGTTCTTTCGAGCTGTTTATAATGCACGCATCCATGATGCTACCAAGTTGTCCATTACCTCCACTGTTTATTACATAAACCATACCCTTTTCTATGGTAACTCTATTTCCACCGAGCAGGGACAATCATCAGGTACGTTGCAAAACACAACCCATGTCATTGAAGATATCCTTCCGACTCCTCCAGTCCCGGACAATGAAGTGACCTTGTGCTTGATTTCTACCTCAGACCTGTGCTTATTTCACCCCTTAGCTGAGCGAGACCAGGACCTTAGCTTTCGATGCTGATTCCTCGACTTGTCATCATAGCAAGCAGTTTCATTCCTCAGTTACATTTGATTTTTCATTTCAAATGACCACGCATTTGATTTTTGCATTTCAAATGAGCGCGCATTTCAAATGACCGCGCATTTGATTTTTACATTTGATTTTTGCAAGCCGTCGCAATAGTGACGCTTTGGGGCATAGTGTTGTAATTAAAACGTTTGGAGGCAAACGTTTTAATTGCGACACTATGCCCCAAAGCGCCGCTATTGCGACGGCTTCCTCCAAACGTCGCAATTGCGACACTTAGACTAAGTGTCGCAATTGCGACGTTTGGAGGAAGTCGTCGCAATAACGATGCTTTGGGGCATAATGTCGGTATTGCGACGGATTCCTCCAAACGTCGTAATTGCGACACCTTGTCTAAGTGTCGGTATTGCGACACTTGTCTCTAAACGTCGGTATAGCGACGGTTTCGGGTGGGATTTGAAAAAGTTGAAAAAATTTGGGGAAATTTCCGACATTTGGTCAAAAGTGTCGGAACCAAGTGTCGGAATTTCCGCCAAATGTAATAGTGTGTTATCCAATATTTGATGTCGTTGCATGAAGCCTCCCTGGTTTTCCGACATAAAATTTGGAAGCCAATTCAATAACTGACTCACTATGATCTTAGTCAAGATCTTTTAGGCACAATTACACAATGATATAGGCCGAAATATGGAGAAGTTTGTTGGATTTGATTCTTTAGGGATGAGGGCTAGAAAGGAAGAATTTTTTGCTCCCCCCAGTATTCCTTTGAATCTCATATTGTTCAACATTCTAATCATATCATTCTTTATTACAATTTATGATTCCCTATAAAAACTAATGTAGAACCCATCTCGTCCCTGAGTCTCGTCGAGATCCAAGCTCCACATAGATTCCAATACTTTGATTTATTTTATATCACTTATTAAGGATTTATTAAATTATTAGTAGACTCTGTGATCATCAATGAAACACACTATAGGAAGGAGTGGGCCAAATTATCAATTTATTGTTCCTCTCGATATAAGGAACTGTACTGCTAGAATGCTTCTTCTTTTATTTCTTCAAAAGAGGAGATTTTTGATCTTCCTTGAGGAACAATCTCTTTCATATTGTTTCTTAATTATCGTTCCTTGGATTTTTTGTGAAAGAATGTAGTATTTTGGTCATCAGCTTTAAGTCACAAACTTTGTGATTTCAGTCGCCATGTCTCTTCCTCTTGTGCGTTGACCACAAAAATTTGTTTTGTGAGATTTTTTTCTTTATTTATATCCCACTGCTCTATAAGAATTCCTTCCATCATTTCTTGGTGTTGGGCTAACTGTTGAACCAAATCCTTTTTCTTTTGCATTGGGGGGATATACTTGAATTTTAGCCATTGTCTTAGTGCTTGCTTCATAACCTTCAACTTGGATTCCTAAAAAAAGGAGGGGAATCATGTCACAATATTGAGCCACACCTCTTTAATAAGATCAGGGACTCCCTCTTTCCTTAACCATACTAGATTGAATTGAAATGAAAATGTCCAAAATTTTCTGGGGGAGACATATTAAGAGAGATCGGACGATGATTTGCCTCACCTTGGGCTAGAATTAATGAATAGAAATCCAAGCCCCTAAGAAACTAATTTTTATGGATGAGAAAGTGATATATCCTTACTACTATAAATTTGTTCCCAAATCTTCTATTTGTCCAAGTATACTCCCTAATTTTGGGAGAGATATCCACCAAGTCCCATTTGCTAATGAGGTCTTCCATTATTTCATGTAAGGGGTCTCAAACAATATATTTGAAACTTTTTTCTTCAAAGTCGGGATGGTATTGAAATTTCCAACCATTATGCAATTAGAAAAACCATCATGGTTTTTTATTGAGTAAAGAGAGTCCCAAAACTCATCTTTTTCACCATAAAGCATTGAACCATATACATTTACAATGGGGATTCGTTCTTTAGTGTCTTCCCTTTCTAAGATGATTACAATCTAGAATTAAGAATTGGAGTTGTCAATTAAATGAAAATGCATGTCCGGCTAATACATACATATTCCTCTTGATGCTTCTCTCGCATCTTGTGCAATACCAAAGCTTCCTATCTAGAATGATCATGTTTCTAAATTGGCTTTTCTTTCTTCCATCTTGGTTTCATGTAACATGAGAACCCAAGGTTTCTCTTGTCTAACGAGATCCTGAATTTCCTGGGTTTTTATAGGGAGACCCAAACCATGAATATTCCATGAGATTACTATCATTGAGAAGGAAGGTTTTAAGGGGGACCTCCTTATTTTTTGGGGATTTTTGTTCCTTTTGTGACCATATGGTTTAGAATATCCATGATCACTTGTTGATTAGCAACTTTTTTATTATTTTATGCTTCTATTTCTCAAACCACCTTTTGTTTGGGTCATCCTTACTTACTCTTTGAATTTTTTGTTTCTTGACTACTACCTTAGTCTGCCCAAACAAGGGTTTGGGCCATATTCCTAGTGACAACTCCAACCGGGTGGGAACTAGTTGCTACATGATTGGGACTAGAGGAGCGATGCTCATTTCTTGGAGATGAAAGGGGAGGGACTTCCAAATTTGGGTCAGACTGAGGAGGGATTGCCAAATCTACTATTAAATCTTCCTCATCCTTGTTGATTTCTTTGTCTTCATGTTCTTCCATATTTTATTTTGGAGTTGAGACCCTTGGTTCCCGGTTGGTGTTACCTTGTTCGTTAGCTTGCTAATTCTGAAGAGCACTAAATGGGTTGGCAGAGGTCAAGGATCCATTTTTATTATGTGCTACTTTTTTCTTGTTCCCATTGGACGTACCCCTATTGTTTCCTCGTTTTTGAGTTTATCAATTTTCTCCTTGATCTGCAAGTGGATCTGATCTTTTGTCGCTAGGGGGTTTTTTTCAATCCCTAGAAAAATGTCTGTATTCATGGAAGAAGCGACATTTGAAGGGGACTTGTTGATAATCTAATGTTTGACAGCAGTTCCACCCTCCCAGGGTTGAGTTTATTTTTAAGGCAACCCTTTTTCTAAATCGACTTCCACATAAATTTTGGCACAATCGAACTAAGAGCCCTTTGACTCGACTTGATCAAGGTATTTTCCCATTTCGATTTACCCTTAAGTAATCGTCATTCCAAATAGGCAAGGGGAGACGAGGAGCTTAACCCTGACAGGGATAGATGTTGGAATATATTCATCGGGGTTGAAATTTGGATACTATTGATTCAAATACATACCCCAAGATCCAAAGAAGTATGGCTCATTTCTGAAGATTAAATTCCTATATTCCTTGAATTCAAATAAAAAAGAAAAAAAATCGTTGTCGCAAGTGTAAAATCGAATACCCCCTTTCATTTTTGGCTTCCAAGACTACTCAAGCCAGGATTCCATAGATCAGGGAGAAAACCACATCCTCGTGAATTTTCCAACAAGGGCACGATGCAAGAAGGTAATGGTTGTTATGATTACTCCATTGGGGAGAGGTACAAAAGGAATAGCCTCATCTCCCTTAACAAACTTTGATTGAGCTTATTTGGGCTAGGATGATTCATATTAGCTGAGATCAGTGATTCAAAGGAAGCTAATTCATCTGCGGAAGAAGATGGAGGAGGAGGAGGGGGGGCACCCCCCTTCAAGGACGCCATCTCTAAGCAACTCAGAGCTTAGGTTTTTTTCAGGAGGAGCGTCTAGCCACAAAGCTTATCTAACACATTATTCTTAAAGGAACCCCACACCATTAAAAATAATCGACTTGTCTCTTAGTCATGGAATATTGAACATGTGAGCCACATGGCCTTTGATTTTTTTATCTCTTAGTTTCTTCATATGAGCATGTTATACAGTACATGCAAAAACTTCTCCAGTCTTCAAACTTTAGGTACATATAAGCTGATGTCTGTCAGGGAATCTCTTCTTCTACACCTCGTTCTTCTTCCCACCGCGGAATTTCCAAATGGAATTCCGTCATCTCCAAGGAAAATGGATCCAATCAAAGTTGAGTTCTATTAAACCCATTCATCAAACATCCAATTATTTGAAGCCTAGCTCCCACTGAATGACTCTCTACATGATGCAAAATTAAGAAAATGACGAACTCCAAGCAATTCTGCTACTCTTGCAAGGGTTGAACAAAATGCTCCCTCATTGCCTCCCATAGAGATCTCCATCATGTTAAGACAACATTAAAAACGAGGTGAATTTGACTAAAGCAACTCTAAATTTCTCGTTCGCCAATATCTGGAAACCAGAGTCGTCCTATAAATACCATCTCACTTTCCAAATTCCCATCAGGGTTGTTCCAGTCCTCTTAATGGAAACTGTGCATCACTGAGCATCACTTGCAAAATCCATAATGAGAATCAGATGCATACAAAGTTGCAAGGTCGCCTTTCTAGGGAGATGTTTATCCACAACTACTAGTTTGTCATCAAAACAACAATTCTCGAGAGGGTTAATGACCCATAAACTCCACGGATACTCTACTAGACAATTTTTCACAACATATGTGCTAAAACATATTCTAAAATCTAAAATCTACACTATGAACTTGTTTATTTCTCCTTATATTTTTGGATATGCAAATTATTGTTTATTGTTATGCACGCAAATTATAATTATGCAAAAAATAGATAATAGAAAATAAAATTCACCAACCACAAATTAACACAAGATATAACCTAATAAGCCCTTTCTTGAGAAAACCCATCTAGAAGATGAGGCCACTTTTCTCTCTTTATCTAAATGGAAATGGATGCAAGTACAAAGAAGTGGGGCTCATGGTTTGAGGGTTGTTATAGTGCACAGATCTTCTCGGTTTTCTCTCTCCTTGCCCACTCTTGGCTTATTTTCTCATTTATGAAAAAAAATTCACTCAAATTGAATGGAACCCATTTTCCTCCTAGTGGTCTGGTTATAACACTTGAGCCAATAACCTACTAGTGGTTAAGTTTAACCCCTTCAACTCTTAACTAAAGTTACAATTTGGACTTTTCTAGATTATTCCTCATCATGATCACATGGATAGCCTCTTTTCCATCAATAATGGAGGCTAATGTGGCATCCTCTCGAATTATGGTGGTCAAAACAAGAAGGTCGACTTCCGAGTGGCATAAATTTTTCATACAAACTCTGATTGAGGTGATTAGGAAAAATAATATGAAGTTTCTAAATTAGAGATTGGAATATTAAAAATGAATATTATTTAATTAAGAGAAGAAATTTATTTTAATATAAAATTTTGATATAAAGATTCAAGAATGTGAGAGGATTGAAATAAAGTGGAATCAAGAGATTAAAATACAAATTAGAGAAAAAAATCAAACCAACACAAACAAATATAGGGAGAGGTGAAAATGATGAAGAATGAGATTAAAGAGGCTAACTTGAAAGAAATTAAAAGGAAATTTAAAGAAATTAAACGTTGGGAGGAAGGAGAGTGGGGGAACAACTTAAGGTCTTAAGAGTGGGAGTTTATTAGTGTGATGATGAATAGTAGGTTTCCATGACTTACTAAGTTTATAGACATCCTCAAAATTAAAATTATTAGAGCATTTACCGATTTCAAGTGCTTTTGTGATGATTGGAGAAGAGTAGGAGCCCAAAATTTTGGTTTTATCCAAGCAATTTATAGAAGATGAGGTTAAGGTATTGTAAAAAAAAAAAAGAAATGAAATAATTTAAAGTAATTTGATGATATAACTTTGAATAATGGTTTTATACATGAATTAAACCTCCCCTTATGATGATATAACTTTGACTAATGGTTTTATACATGAATTAAACTTCCTCTTATGATGATATAACTTTGAGTAATGATTTTATACATGTTTTACATGTAGTCTGACTAATAGATGAAATGGACCTTTTTAGAACACTTTGGCCTTTTTTAGAACACTTTGTCTTGTCAATTTTGTCCAAAAGATGGTAGAGATTTTTACAAATCATAAGTTTAAGTAGTTTAATATGCAAATATCTAGTGCCTTCAGGCTTTTTAGGGTGTTGAATCCAATTATGCATTCAAAAGTGTATTTTAGACAATAAGAAATCACAATCTTACTAAATATTTGCATTGTTGGATTTTACGTGTTTTCATTAAATTTTAATGATGAATTAGTATATTTTAACTAATAACAACTAATAATATTAATGGATAACAAAACTATAATAATTTTCACATCTAATAATATTAATTATTAAATATGGAAAAAATATAGAGAAATTATGGCAAGAACATTAATAAAAAAGTGGTAAGTACTCTTCAATACACATTGATTTATATCTTAAAAATTGCAAAATATATATATATATATATATATATATATATATATATATATATATATATATCAAAGACTAATACTAGCAATTGCACCACATGTTGCAAAAGAAACATCGTAAGGAAATAACATAGGAAAGAGTAGCCTAAAAGAAATAAGATGTTGCAGAGAAGGAGTCATCGTGAAGGAATGAAAGGAAAATTTGCTTCCATGGAAGCACGTCATGGAGGTTTCAAAGATATTGATGATAAGAGTTATCAACAAGAAAGATACAGTTCTTAAACTCTAAAGCCTCTTCTTGATTGAAAACATACTAAAATGATAAGATATAACTGAAGAGTAATAATTTAAAAACTTCTTGGCACAATTGTTACATAATAATTTGATGCACAACTTGTATAGCAGTAAATGTCAACTTGCAACAAGTACAAATAAAACAAGTGAAGTCTCTCCCGGCTGTCTACCATGTTCTTGTTTTTGAGCTAAATGCTCCTATATGAAACAATGATGGATTTCATTAGTTAAGAGCAGAAAAGACAAGTTTATTGAGAAAACAAATCCAACACATTTGTAGAGAAAATTATAACATGGTATCACACTTTTATTATTAGAGCTAAATGCTCCTATATGCAACAACGATGGCTTTCATCAGTTCAAGAGCAGTAAAAATTTTTTTATTGAGAAAACAAATCTAGCACTGAGAGAGATTCGAAAGCAACTATTGAATTAGTGAACATGTCTTGCTCTACGGTGTTGGATATTGGGCATAGCTTTCTTGATCTTGTATACAAGACAGTAAATTTGCATGTAGTTTATACTGCATTAACCATGAAATTGTCATCATTTAGGGCACATTTTCCATAACATTTGTATAGAAAATTACAATAGAGTATCACATTTTTCTTATTGTTACGTAGGGAGAGCTCATTCCTCTGACCCAATATGACCACAGATGTGTAAGTCAGATCGATGCTTGGGCTCACCAACATCCCTTCGGATTAAAGGGGGGAATGTTGACACCTAATCCTATGGGTTGGGTGTAGATATGTAATATTGTATAATAAATAATATTAGGAAATAAGGAAGGCCAAGAGTCATTGGGAGATGAATCCCAATAGCCTCACCTCCATGTATAAATACATGCACATTCCTCATTTAATAAACATACTGATTTGGGAGTTACCTCTGGTTTTGGCAAACAATATTCATTTAAAAAAAATACAAATATAAATTACTATTTTAAATAAAAATGTTACAACACATTTAACAATATTCATTTAAAAAAATAGAAATATGAATTACTATTTTAAATAAAAATAGTACAAAGAATCACATTAATTACCATGGCCTTAGTCTACATTCCTCTTATTACTTATGTTTGTAACTTTTTCTTAATCACATAGTGTCAATTTTTTAAAACTATAATCTACAAGTCTCACTTTTTATAGCTTTGGTGGATGGATAGAGTATCTAAAATCGCTTACCCTTTAAGAAGCATCCTGAATTACTGTACCACCCCACCTCGGCATCCAATCTAGACATCTTAGGTTATTCCAAATTGATTAAGAGTATAGAATTTTTAGGGTGGTGTTCTATGTGCACTAAAATTCCCATGGGGTCCATCACTATGTATGGGGTTCATTGCAACCTTGGATATATTATGTGAGTTGTTGTGATTTTCTACCTATGGCTACAACTTAGTTTTGGTTGTCACCTAGTTATCATGATTTGAAACTTTGTTATCATCTCAGATCCTTATAGCATTAGATATATTTTGTGAGCTAATGTGATTTTTTGTTTGTAAAAATGATTTAAAATTAAGTTATTATACCACAATATTGACATTCTCATTTTCTGTTTCGTTTATGAAAATTATGTACTGAAAAACTTTGTTTAAAATTTCAGCCTAAAAATTTGAGTAAGTTTGACATCATATAATATGAAAATTGTTTATGATTATAAAATAAAATAAAAAATTAATATTTGTTTAGCTAAAATCAAGTAATTAAAGATATGTATATAATTTTTTTTGAATGGAATGAATTTGATATTCATTAACAAAAAAAATCTGAAAGAGTAGGTATGTAGTTACAAACTATTACAATTAAGTAATTAAAGGTAAATTTAGTGTTATTTATGAAATGAGAATTATGAGCATTCATAATTATTGCTCAAGATAAATCACGTCCTATGAAATAATTTGGAAATTTAGAAAATATCACATATTTTAAAAAATTTCAGTATTAATTTAATTTTTTATACATTAAGAAATACTACTCATGAATAATAAAACAATTCTAACATAAATAATATATAACAAAAAAACCATGTATTTTTGGAATAATAAAATAGTTGTACCAAAAATAATATAGAATAAGAAAAACTATGTATATTTGGATGTAAAATTTTAAAAGAATAATGATTATAAACATTTAAAAATAATTGTATTAAATAATTAGTTTAGATCTGTATTTGTAGACGGATCAATTATCTTTTCACTCTCTAAAAAGTTTTCATATCATGACATTTGATCCATTTTGACTCTTGGAAGATCAGGAGTTAAGTTTATCTAGGCCATCTTAATTTCCCCCTTTTAAATAACCTACATTCCACATGAATACCATGGGTTGTTTTTATATTTTATTATTATTTTATTTTATTATTTTATTTGACGAGGAGGAACATTTGATTTTACGGTGTGTTCTCCCCAACATGGGTGGGGGTTCCAATAGGGCCTTATAAAATTGAGCGGTTATTGTTAGAAATTGTATAAAATGGGAAATTTGGATAGTTTGTAGATAATAATGGATGTCATAATACATATCTATTTTTGAAATTTTTAGTGTCTGCGACCACCATGCATCTAATAGGACCCATTTCAAGTGAGAACGTCAATACATCTTGTCAGAATGATAACTTGTAGCATGCAATTAATTTTCTTTAATTGTGGATCAAGTTATCTATTGTCTGTGAAAGCCCTAGCCATTTTTTCTTTGATTATGGATCAAGTTATAAACTAGAATATACTCTCTCTTCAGAAGACTCTAGAGTATATATTGGATGGATGGAAAGGTTATGATAAAACTTGTACAAAAAATCCCTTAGGGTTGTCTCAACTTACTCTATTGTTAATCACATAGTGTTAATTTTGTAAATTATAATTTTCAGTAAGGACTCAGTGGGCTTTTTCTTCCGTAAGTTTTGTTTGGAATTGAAAAATAAAAAAATTATAAAAATTGAGCAAGTTTGAAATCATATAATATGAAAATTGTTTATGATTATAAAGTAAAAAACATGTGAGATTTTTTAGATACAATTAGGTAAATAAATATATGTTTATAGGTTTTTTTGAAGGGAAGAAATTTGATATTCATTAACCAAAAAAAATCAAAAAGAGTATATATGTAGTTACAAATTGTTATGTAGTTACAAACTATTATAATTAAGTAATTAAAGACAAATTTAGTGATATTTAAGAAATCATAATTATGAACATTCATCATTATTGCTCAAGGTAAATTATGTCTAATTTGGAAATTAAAAAAAATCACATATTCTAAAAAATTTCATTATTAATTTAATATTTTATATATTAAGAAACTATAATTATGAATAATAAAACATATGTAACATAAATAATATATAACAAAAAAAAGCCATTTATTTGGAATAATAAAATAGTTGTAACAAAAATAATATAGAATAAGAAAAACTATGTATATTTGGATGCATGAAAATTTAGATGCACTTTATTAAGTAATTTTTTTAAGAATAGTGGTTATAAACATTTAAAAAATATTTTATTAAATAATTAGTTTAGATCTATATTATTTATGAGATGGATCAATTCTCTAGGCCATCTTCTTTCCCCCCTTTAAATAAACTACATTCCACATGGATACCATGGGTCAATACCATAGGCTGTTTTTATAGTTTATTATTATTTTATTTTATTATTTTTATTTTTTATTGTATTTTAACATTGTTAAAATGTTCATTACATTATGGCAATCTCTTTATTTAATTTACTTTTATTTTTAATTTTGTATAATTTGACATAGTCAAAATGTTAAACATGACATTATAACATTTCTATCATACTTTGTTGCAGAGCATGGTGACACAAAAATACTTATTAAAAAGGGAAAAAACTAACATTATAAAAAACATATATAAAACTATTTACTTGTGGATCTAATGGCCTAAAACATTTCAATCCTCTAACATTTTATCCAATGGCTCACACATGGACACAATGGCAGCTAAGGAAGTTGTTTCCAAATAAGAATGCCTTACCACGTAATTAGTAAAAGAACAAATCAATTGTTATAATTCTAGCACAAATTAATAAAAATCCATTTAAAAAAAATAAACAAAGAAAGTATTCAAATGTAATGTACATTTATGGAGAGAAAATAATAGATAGTGAGTTTTCCATATATATATATATATATTCTTTAGGTCGGATAGACCAAAGATTGGTCTAAGTGGACGTTAACCATCATCATCATCATCATATATATATATATATATATTTACATTTATAAAGAGAAAATGATAGATAGTTAGTTTTCTAACCAAATTGAGAGGTTAATAATTTTATTTCACTCAGTATCCATACTTTCTATTCTATTTAAAACAAAATGAAAATGTTTGAACTAAATAATGTATTTATTTATTATTAAATAACTTTAGTTAATGGCTTATTTTTTTTAAAGTTTGATAAATCATATTGGTTTTGGTGGACGTTAACCATCATTATCATCATTAATTTTATTATTAAAAGTTCTTTGATATTGTTGCTAGTTTTTATTGATCACGAGTTTGACTGATTCCATTGAGGAAAGCACGAGGAAATGTGGGGGAGGCCTGCAGCAAACTCGAAGAAATGTGGGGAGGTCGGGAAGAAATAGAAATGTGGGGAGGAGCCGGGGCAAACCCGAAGAAATGTGGGGAGGCTGGAGAGGCCCGCTGCAAACCCGAAGAAATTTGGGGAGGTCTGGAAGAAATAGAAATGTGGGGAGGAGCAGGGGTAAACCCGAAGAAATGTGGGGAGGCCCCTAATCACCAGGGATGGTTTACCCCATTTACCATCCATGAAATGTGGGAAAGTACTCCTAGATGTCTTTCATTCCAAGCAAAAATAAATAAATATGAAAATAATTTATGTGATCTAACTTTTCTGAATTTGGGTATTCCCTTGGGGCAAGCCCGAGTAAATGTGGGGAGACCCCTAATCACGAGTGATGGTTTACCCCATTTACCATCCATGAAATGTGGGAAAGTATTCCTAAATTTTCGTGCTTTCATTCCAAGAAAAAATAAATAAATAAGAAAATCATATATGTGATCTAACTTTTCTGAGTTTGAGTCTTTTTTTGACATAAGTTTTTGGTCAAATTTACTAGAAATTTGATAGGGATGTGTTTGAATCACAAAATCCAAAATCCAAGTGCTTCATGAGTTTTTAGAAGGTTGAATTGGTTTATGCATTCAAAAATATAAAATAAAAAAATTTACAAAATCTGGAATAATTAAATTGCACCCATATCTATAAATAAAAAAACAAATTCCACAATTTATGAATTTTTTTATTATAAATATATTAATAAAAAACTCGTAGTCTAACTATAAATAAAATAAAATGGGTCTTCTACACGTACTTTTTATAGTTAATTTTTCCTAGCAATTAATAGCAAATTTTAAAAATCACAAGTTCAAAATGTTTAATATCTAAAGTTTAAGTGTCATAGATTTTTTTAGAGTGTTGAATCCATTCATATATTTAAAAGTGCATTTTAAACAAGAAATCACTATTGTGCTTGAAATTGTATTACCAAACAAAAAACTATAAATATGTTACCAAATAAAATAAAATAAAATAAAATAAAATAAAAACATATATTATTTATCATTATTTAAATTACACTTAATTAATAATAATAAAATAAAATGTAAAAAATAATACAATTTAATATATACATTATTAAACATGGCATTAACTAATTTAACCTATTTAAAAATATATATTTATTTTTCATAAATCTAATAGAAAATTAATTCTCATAGCTAAATTTATTTGAGAATATGTCTTTTAAAATTTTAATTTAATTATCAATAATTATTAGGTGGATGGTAGATATTTAACTTCCCTGAAATATGTTGAAATATTTATAACAATATTAAGAGGTCCATGGTTAAGATTTATCTCCAAATTAATTATATTATTTTAATTAATTTATATCAAATTAATTAATTCAAAAGAAATGATCATATCAACACATGTCATATTGGACATATGATATTTATATGAAATTTTCATAATGTAATTGTTTATAAATAATAATAATAATAATAAATTGATAGACGTTTCGAACCAACTAATGTGATTCATACTTAGGACAAGGTGAAGAAGTTAACTATCTTCATGAATAAATAATATGGATGTATCATTGCCCAGATATAACCTATAAAATGCTACCGGTTAAAAACTAGTCATTAGAGAGTTAGATAATTAATTAATTATTTTTTAAGAGTATGAAAATCAAATTCATTCTTAGAGCAAATTAATTAATTTAATTAAGTTTTTTTGAATTATATATAACTATAATTTATGATGATGATAACGTCCACTCACACCAATTGGTCTATCATGGATCTACTTTAGAATATACTATAGTGTCATATCTCGAAATTAATGGACATTAGGGGTGAGAAATAGATTCCAGAGCTGAGAAATGGGCACCATACGGTTTGACTAAACTAACCACAGAAATCTAACATGAAGTTTTGTTTTATACGGAATTCCCTGTGGCTTCCATATCGCCACAATTTCTTGACTTGCCTGCAGATTATACAATGGTATAGTGGATTCCATGGGATCCTAACGTTTTTTGGTAGAAAGCTGTGGTGGTTTCCATGGAATCCGGTATCCATTTGTGCGATGTAATATGTAAGCACTCGATCCCTTTAAATTGCCACAAGTCGTGAAGCTCAGAGCCACCTCGCAGAGAAAGAGCCAAATGACGATGCCGCAGAGCAGACGTTGGAGAAGAAGTTGTTGACAGCGTCAATGTTTTGCAGTCTGGGAGGTGTGTACGCGGCAGAAAAGATTCTCGCCGTTTCCAGAAGAAATTTAATTAATTCATTACCAGGGATGGGGAAGTTTGGTTTCTTAAAGCGTAAGAAGGCGAAGGAAGCAAAGGAAAAGAAGGAAGCGAAAGAAACGAATCCTTTAATTCCTAATTCAGCTGTTGGTTCACTATACAACATGGCTGCCAGAATGTTAATGATTACAGAACCTCCATATTCATCTTCTTTCTTTTCATCTTCATCGCCATCAATATCGATGAATAGCAGCATAGGCAAAATGGAGGGCGAGAAATGGAATGTGTTCGAGCTGATCAGGTATATGCTTATGCTCATACTTTGGCTCTCCGCGTGGTGTGTGAGACTGCTTCTTGATCTTTTCCCCTCCCCGCTGCCTTCTTCGGGATTCTTGGAAAGCATTGTCCCCTCGGCTCCTGCGCTGCCCAGTTCAGAGCATGATGATATCGACTCTAGTTTCGGTGGCCCCCCGGGAAAAGCCATTGGCAGAGCTCTTACACAGGTATGGACTCCCTTGATACAGATTTCTCTGACAAATTATAGCAAACAGTTATCATGTTTTAGGGAATGTTGACTTTTATTGCTAATTGTGATTTTGGTTAAGAATCCATAAACAAGCTGGTCTTGGATAGCATACTATCATGATCTTCCTAGCGTAAATTTAGCCCCTGTTTCAAAATTGGCTTATGGTGGTTTTAATTCCAGCATCTTAACCTATTTATCCCAAGTTATTGGAATGAAAATCTGATTATAGTGGGTCCCTTGCCTGGTCTCTAAATTTGTTCATGGTGGTCTTTGGTTTCATCCTCACCTTGGTGTCTTAAGTCTATTAACGAGCTATTAGAATGGAAAATTAATGACAGTGAGTGCCTTTCCAAAGGCCTGGTTTTTAAATTAGTTCATAGTGGGTTCGAATCCACCTCCGCCTAGGTGTTTGATGTCAATTAACAAGTCAGAGGAATGAAAAATTAATGATATTGGAATTGAAGACCTTGGTCTCTGGCCTTTTGGTTAAACATCCATATCCATGTATAAGAGGTTCCAATTTCATATCTACCTTGGTGTATCTGTCCCGTATCAAGCCTATTGCTTGGAGGTTTCCAATTTTATCTCTACCTTGGTGTCTCTGTCCCATATCAAGCCTATTACTTGGAGGTTTCCAATTTCATCTCTACCTTGGTGTCTCTGTCCCATATCAAGCCTATTAACATGCAATAGGAATGAAATTAAAAATATTGGATCTGAAGACCTTGATCTATTTTGGTTTCTCTGTCCCATATCACGCCTGTTAACAAGCAATAGGAATGAAAAATCAATAATATTGGATCTGAAGACCTTGGTCTACGTTGGTGTCTCTGTCCCATATCAAGCCTATTAACAAGCAACGGGATTGAAAATTGAATGATATTGGATCTGAAGACCTTGGTCTTGCCTCTTGGTTAAAGATCCATATCTATGTGTAAGAGGTTTCCAATTCCATCTGCACCTCGGTGTCTCTGTCACATACCAAGCTTATTAAAAAGCAATAGGAATGAAGAACTAATGCTATTGGGCACCTAGCCAAAGACCCTGGTTTGGTCCAGAAGCAATTGAAATGAAAAACTTATGCTATTCGGCACCAGGGCACCTTGCCAAAAAGCCTGGTCTGGTGTTTTTGTTTGCCGAAAACCCTGGTTTCATCTTTTGGTTTGAGGATCCATATCCATGGGTAAGAGGTTGTTTCGAATTGTGAATTTGAATGAAGAGGGGGAATACAGCACTCCGTTAATCTTGAATGACACTAACTGCTTTTTAGGTGGTTCTGCAGCTTCCAAATATAGTTTTTGGTTTTAGTGGCATTGGAAAGGAGTTTTCTCCAGTAGGGTTTGCAACAGGGATAAAACCACACATGACCTTCAATTGAAATGGATTTTATGTGAAATTTAAATTCAAGATAACAATAGTGACACTTAGAAACCTAAATTCTCAGGAGGCGACACTCCGACTGCAGTTGAAATTTTGCATTGCCCATCAATTATGTCTAGAATCATGAATATTTTTTGCAATGACCATGTATTTATGGCTTTGAAAATCTACAAGGTTCTAGATGTACTGCCTTTCTTTTGAATTACAAAAATTTCACCCTGCTGTTTAACTTAATAAGTGCACTTTTCAACCACTCTCCCTTGAGGCATTTTAATGTCTATAAATATGATATCTGCTTTGCTGCTAACTGCTGTGGAATGTGACCATGGAAATCTTGTTGGAGCCATAGATTAAACTGTGAATACAGAAAGTCTTTCCGCAATTCTACCAAACTTAAGTGGCCGAAGAGACACTCATGGAACCATAGGCACGAATGTATGTGAGCTACTGTTTTGGAATTCTCAACCTGTCCAGTCCAACACTTTCACTGAATGCATTAAAGTATGACTAGTCATTCACCTACTGTTCCCCTGTTTAACAATTGGCTTCAAATTGAAGAGGCTGTTTCGGATGAGTGTGAATGTCTGGGATAGTATCCATTGGCTTTTTTTAGCTATCCCTGGGCGGGATGTGGTGCAATATTATATCAGCAATCTTTACATATTGAGCTACTTTGAACTTTGGCCACTACCTTCGTGCTGTCACTGTGCATATGCTTACTGCAAAACTAAAGGGCCTAGCCACTTCAGAGCGCCCTTTTTGGAATGCTGAGGGGGTAACAATTGTTTAGGATTGAGGTGCTTTGTATGTTGATGCAGTTGTGCTTCGTGCAGGTTTTAACGTTGGTTAATGATATACCTGTTACATCGAGGAAATACGAGTTTGCTCGCGATTTGGCTGACAAAATAATAGAAGAAAATACAAAACAAGGAGGACCTACACTGCAAGAGATTAATCGTAAGGCTCTTTCTCTTGGTTTTGCTCGTACCCTGAAGCTGTTAAATTCCTCGCTGCATTGTATGCAAAGACAGCAAAAAGATGTAGAGACGTCTAGCTGGCCATGGAGGTTGATTCGCATGATCCCTCTCTATTCTCAATTGATGCCATCTTTTGAAAACCTTCAGGGTTCTTTAACAAATCTGTTGCAGCCCCAATCTACAGCAGCGTTGCCTGCTTCACAATCCCAGCTTGCGATGGCCAACAATAACAGTATTTTGGCAGAAAAGCTAGCACAAGAGTTGTTGTGGATAACAAGCAAATTAGGGATGTGTTCGGCCATGGAAGAAGCGTTTTTGCAGTGGAGCACAGCAACTAACTTGGCTGCTTTTTCAATATCTGCACATCCTCGTGTCCAAGGATCCCTGGTCAAGATTTCAGGTAGGATGTTAATCAATGATTTTTTTCATGGCCCATCTCTGTGATAGCTCATGGTTCAAAGAAATTATGAATGATAGTTACATCTTTAGGATTGTCATGAATGTACTTGTTTTGCAGCTCTGTTGTTCAAAGAGATGGCAAAGGAGGATTTTGATATCTCAGACCAGGCAAGGTTCAAATCACTTATCCTATGGTTGCCACTGTTGTGCTATGCCATGAATGGAGTTGATACTCCAGTTCTGTCTGCCTCGGAGAAGGCAGAAGTAGAGAGAGTGCTTGAAAAGACAATATCAAGCTTATCAAGGCTGGATCAAGAGGTGGTTCTTGCCAATTGGCTTCATGACTACACTTTTTCAGTTTCTGACTGGCCCAATTTACAGAACTGTTATGATGCTTGGTGCGATTCTTCTCGCAAGCTAATTTGAAGTTAATATACTTCACACACTGTAATTATTTTATATCCATATACGAATTTCAATCAAACTGAAACTTTATGGAATATACAGCTCTCCTTTAAAGCTGGCAGGTAATTATATAACACAAATTTCTTTTGTAAAAAAGTTAGTGCTTTTCATTTCCACTAGTCATAGTTGGATGGCAAGTTGTGATGGAAGAGTAATTTAGTGTTTTCAAGTATCATTCTTGGAAGTTGCAGACTTAAAAGATCAGTGGTAGATTAGAGGTAACCAATGCTATGTGTGGACAAATTTGCAATATACAATTTTCAAAATGAATATCTATCATATGATTCTCTTGACTCTGGAGGTTGCTTTATTATAAGTACAACTTGCTCTCATTCTGTCCTCTATTTTTTTTTTCCTTAATGTCATTCTCTACCATTACTATAAAATGTTAGCTTTTTTGTTTTCATTTTATTTTATGAGTGTTTCCTTAATGTCATTCTCTGCCATTACATTCCCCAACCCATACACTTGACTTCGTTTTATTTTATTATTATTGTAATAAGCAAACACCTGCCCTCACCTAAGCTATAGAGCAACTTACTTCTATTGATGAGATCCAACCCCAACCCCTACCATAAAACAAACCTTCCCTACCATAAAACAAACCTTTAGAGCTCGGTTCATCTAGCCAAATTTTTGTACGTTTTAACATTGCTTATGTTTGTTTTTTCCATTACTTCTTATTGTCACATTGCTTTCTCGATATTCTAATCTATGCCAGTTTTAACAACTTCTTATGTTTGTTTTTCTATTAGTTTTAATTGTCACATTGCTTTCTCGATATTCAAATTGCTTATGTTTGTTTTTTTCATTACTTTTAATTGTCACATTGCTTTCTCGATATATGCATTTAGTTTTGCAAAATAGCTTTGTTGTTTGGCATTACTCTTGTTTTGTAGTTGTCAAATTGTTGCTTGGCATTAGTCTTGTTTTGTAATTGTCAGATCGTTTTCTTTATATGTGAGCTTAGCTCTGCAAATTGGTATTGCTACTTGGTACTAATTTTTTTTTTTCTTTTTAGTCTTGTTTTGTAATTGTCAGATTGTTTTCTTTATATGTGTGCTTAGCTCTGCAAATTGGTATTGCTACTTGGTACTAATTATTTTTTTTTCCCAAAAAGAAAAAACGCTGGAATTTCATTAACAAAAAAACCATTGCTACTTGGTACTAATTATTTTTTTCAGAAAAAACGCTGGAATTTCATAAACAAAAAAACCAGTACATGTTCAGGATTTGCATGAGTCAAAATACATCAGAGCCTCAGAGCCTCATGAGAAAGTTACTTCAGAAAAACTTTCTGCTATTGACTGATTCCTATACTAAGATTATATTGATAGGCACTAGCTTTATACTAAGATTATATTGATAGGCACTAGCTTTATATCATCATCTTTCCTATACTAAGATTCTATTGATAAGCACTAGCTTTATACTAAGATTCTATTGATAGGCACTAGCTTTATATCATCATCTACATTTGTACTATGATAAAATTCCTGCAAGTCCTCCTACAGATTATAGAACGTAAGCAACCTCATATACTCTTATCTGATTGGCAAAAGACCTTCCTCCTGCACAATGCCGGACTTCCAGACTTCCAATGATAGAAGTGAAAGGATCCCGGATCCGCCAACAGTCGCTTCTTCGTTAATTCATTCGCTACAGAGTTGAATTCTCTGTACACATAAGAGAAATTGATGTTGGTACTAATCATGTGTGAATGATATTGTTTTTCTATTATATTTTTAATATCCACTCTCATATTCACTATATCCTAATCGAATCAACTAGTTCTCCATAAAGGAATTGTGAAATTGCTGCCCAGACATTACGAGAACTTCATGATCCTCACATAGGATGTGTTTTCATCATCCGCTACAGATTTGTATTCTCTGTACACATGAGAGAAATTGATGTTGGTACTAATCATGTGTGAATGGTGTTGTTTTTCTATTATATTTTTAATATCCACTCCCATATTCACTATATCCTAAACGAATCAACTAGTTCTAATTCTCCATAAAGGAATTGTGAAATTGCTGCCCAGACCTTAGAGAACTTCATGATTCTCACAGAGGATGTGTTTTCTTCTAATGAAGATGTTTGTAGCCCTTATAATTGAATTATCAAACTTTCTATTAAGGTTTTCATAATTCATGATTTTCACATAGGATATGTTTTTTCTTATAATGAAGAAGATGTTTTTAGTCTTTATATTTGAATTATAACATTTTTATATTTTTGTTAATTAATTAATTTATTTATCTTTTTATTTTTTTTATGAAGTTGATGCCTAAATCTTACAAAAATGTATGTCATGAGCTTGAGGTAGCACTTGAGGTATGTTTTGTGATAATGATGATGTTCATTAGCCCTTATAATTAAATTATTAAACTTCCAAGTTATATTTTCTCACCTTTTTGTCACCTTCAAAATAGATGTCGTCATCAAATATACTCTTGAATTTTCGAGTCTGGCCTCATATCCTTTAACTTTGTTTTTTAGGGTGTCTTACATCATATCCTCTAACTTAACTTCTATTTAATCCATCACTACAACTTCAATCCTTGCAAACCTTCTTCTTTGTAATATTATTTTGAATGTAAAACAACAATTTTCTATATAAAAAAGATGTTTCTAACTTTTATTGAATAATCAAACTTTCCATATTTTTCTCACTTTTTTGATATGTGAAATTGTTGTTTTTAACTTTACAAAATTGTCATGAAGACAGATGAAGACAGGTATGCATGCTTTGTCAGAGGCATTTTCTGTCACTTTTTTGTCACTTTCAAGATATGTGAAATGGTTGCTTTTAACTTTACAAAATTGTGTTTTGTCACTTCAAAGATATTTTGTCACTTTCAAGATATGTGAAATTGTTGCTTTTAACTTTACAAAATTGTATTTTGTCACTTCAAAGATATTTTATCACTTTCAAGATATGTGAAATTGTTGCTTTTAACTTTACAAAAATGTCATGAAGACAAGCATGCTTTTTCATAGGTATGTTTTGTCATAATGATGATGTTCATTAGTTATAGAAATTTTCATATCTTTGCTCACGTTTTTGTCATCTTCAAGATAAATATCCTCTTCAATATATCGTAAATTTTTGGATCTCACATCATATCTTTTAAATTAACTTTGATTTTTTTTTGTGTAGGGGTCTTACATCATACACTCTAACTTCACTTCTATTCAATACATCAATACAACTCCAATCCTTGCAAAACCTTGTATCTTGTAATATTGTTTTGAATTTAAAACAACAATTTTTTAAAGAATATTTTTTTATTATTAATATATTTAAAATATGTATTGAAAGTTTTTTTATACAAACAAAATAATTAAAAAATCTTTACAATATTGTTTTGTATTTATAACCAAAATTTTCTAAACATTTATTTTTACTTTTTTAATATATATAGAAAGTCTTTTTATACAACTTCAATACAACTCCAATCCTTGCAAACCTTATACCTTGTAATATTGTTTTCAATTTAAAACAACAAATTTCTAAAGAACATTCCTTTATTATTAATATATTTAAAATATGTATTGAAAATTTTTTATACAAACAAAATAATTAAAAAATCTTTACAATATTGTTTTGTGTTTGAAACAAATATTTTCTAAACATTTTTTTACTATATATATTTAGAATATTGAAAGTCTTTTTATACAGACAAAAAAAGGGTTGTGTATGCAACCCCACAAGTAAAAGGGTTGTGCATGCAACCCCATAAGTAATGTAAGGTTCAAAATTGGGTTGGTCATTTGCGAAAATGTTTATATGTTTAAACCATCACTAAAAATATAATACATAAAAAGAGTCCATGATAGAGAGTCCATGAGACAACAAACAAAATGGCCTTAGGCCTAAGCATAAATAAAGTTAAGCAAAGGATTGTCATGATTGTTGGAGGTTGGCCTTGCCCTTTACCATTGGGCTTTGCCTCCACAACTATTGGCATCTCACCCATCATTTCCCAATGTGGGAGGTTGCTATTTGAGATTGCAACTATTAGTATGGGAAACTTATCATTGTTATGCATAGGAAGAGGCTAATTGTGCCTCTTTTATCTTAATAATGATATCAATTTGAGGGTGTGGGAAACCCTCTTTGAGACGAGAGGCTCATTCTACAACGTAGTATGAGAGAGATGTGTAAGTATGTTCGTGTTCAACTTGGAGACACGTGTCTCTTTTAAAATTTAAAATAAAAGATGAGATATAATAAAAATAAATAAATAAATATACATTATTGGTTTGTTTAATTAAAAGTATTATAAAACATCAATAACCTCACTCTATGTGGCCATACTAAGGAGAAGTAAAAATATTTCAGTCACTCTCAACCATAAATAATATATTTCACATAAGATATAATAATAAAACAAAAATGAATAAACGTGTTTGGGTTGTTTAATAAAAAATATAATAAAACATCAATAATCTCACTTCCAGTGTCCATATTAAAGAGAATTGGTAAAAATATTCCACTCTCACTCTCAACCAGAAATAAAATATTTCAATGTCCATATGAAATGACATAGTCTTATATCAACTTTATAAAGAAATAAAATGGTTAAAATTTTAAAAAAACTATATATATATTATATAAAGCAATTGAAAAAAAGAATATTATTTTATAGTTAAAACATTTTTAGTAGAGTCATTTTTTTATGCCTAAGTAAATCTTGATTCATTTTATACATTCAAGTGGATTATCCATTTTATAATGAAAAATTGCAAGTTATATATATATATATATAGCAATCTTAACCATGGATCTAGCAAGAGCCGAGAGGAATCAAATCTCTTCAGGTGAAAATTTCTTTAGAGTGCAAAATTTGAATAAAATGTTTGCAATCATACCCCAGAATAAATATATATATATATATATATATATATATATATATATATATATATATATATATATATATATCTTGCAATTTTTCATTATAAAATGGATTAGTGCAATAGAGCATATTCAACTTGAAAGTTCTTGGTGTCTCTTGAAACATTTTGCAAGGTGTGCCTCCCCAAGAATCAAATAGATGGAGAAAATAGTCCATCTCTGTCTCATTGTTTCTCACATGTACAATGATTTGCAAGGATATACTCACACATGTATTAGGGAGGTGTCAACATGTTGGACACATAATCCTTTGGGATTGTGTTAATTATAAATATTATAAATAATGGAAAAATGAAGAGTCATAGGTGGATAGGAAGAGTCACTCAACCTTCAAATATGAAACCAAAGGTCACATCAACTATTTATATACCTATTGCACCTTAATGAGAAATCAATCCAAGGTTGCAGTTACACCTACTTGACAAAACCATGAAAATCATCTTAAAAGTGTGTTCTTATTAAATAGCACTTCATGATGCTTCTTGCCATGAAAAAAGAAGATTTTAACAATAATAATTTTTTGTGGGATTGGAAACTTTACAACTTAAGTTCATTTGTCACCTATGACTTTTCCCAAACCCACACAAACTTGGAAAGGGGACAAAACTAGAAAATATGTTTTAGTGTTTCAAGCCAACTACGTTGCAAGCAACAAGGTCTATGTATTCTTACGCGAGTAGGTTTCTTGTCAAAAACTAAGCCCATGCAAAAAATGTTTTTTTAGGTTCCATAACTAAGGCCCATGCAAAAAATGTTTTTTTAGGTTCTAGCACTAGCTTCTAGAGGTTACACAAGATAAGAACCATGTTTTAATTTAGAGTTAAGATTCTAGAGTTTGTTGAAACAACCATCCAATTTTGGCTATGAACAAAGCCACTTATACTCATCAATAAGCTTATGTTTGATCAAGTTCTTAGTTTTTTTCTATATCCAATCCCTCCACCAAGCTTGAGGCATGTGCAACCCTGACTTAATTAGAAATGAGCCAAGGATCATATTTTTCACTAGGCAAAATGATATTATCATGATTGCTCAACTTAAACCTAGCCTTCAAAACAAGCCATGGAATCCACTCCCTTAGGTGAGTGTCAAATATATCCCTCTCTAGAATGCTTTTTGTTGGGGTAAAACTTAAGGGTTGAGAACCATGAAATCTTGATTTCGTTTTTTCCTTCCTATGCCAATAGAGGTGTGTAATAAAAAAAATGATTATCTAATGTTATTTGTGAATGTTTGGTCCCTCCAATCCAACAAGGGATTTATAGTTTCCCAATATTTATAGATTCCATAGTTCCAAAATATTCTTTGATCTTTATGATTGCATGGAAAGTAACTAAGAATTGAAAACTATTTGCATGCTAGCAATTTTTTACATAGAGAGTCTCCAAAAGATATACAATTTATAAATAGGACCTTCTATATCTCTTCTCCTTCCAAATCTAAATCACTCATTTAGCATCGAAGGCTCAAGCCTACATTCAAGTTTTTAAGATCCCCAAACCTTCCCATTGTCTTGAAGTGTAGTATACCTTGCAATTAACCTTGTGAGAATCTTTGCCTCTACAGTGTTTGGCCCACATAACATTTCATAGGGCCTTCTCTAGCTTTTGATAAGCCTTCATGGATTATACCCAACATGAGGAGTAATAAACATGGGTGGTATCCAAGAATTTAGTATAGGTTCAAAATTAGTCATTAAGGCCAAGGGTCTAATGATCCATTTTGTTATTTTATAGTAAATTATTTGCATGTCCACCTTCAAAAGTTCTTTAGGTCAAGGACAAAAGGAAAAGGAAATGCAAGAAGTTTAAATACCTAACCTAGCTAGATCCAAGATCCCTCTTGGTCTTCAAGTTGTTAGGTATTCAATTCTAGGTCTGCTTGTACTTGTAGCACTAAATTCCCCCCCCCCCCCCCCCCTGGATATTGAAACCAAAGGTATCACAAAAGACATGCAAACATTCCATGGTGTTATTCTCGGATGTATGTCCTTCCTAAATGGTAAGGAAATAATCATTAGAAAAATGCCTCTTGGAAATTTGTCTTGCATTTGGTTAAATGAAATTCCTTGACAATGCCTTGTTTCATCTTGTTATGGAGAATATAGGCCGAGGTTTCAACAATTGTGACATAATATAATGGCTAGTCGATGAGCCTATTGAATGGATATAAACAAGCCAATTCCCTCTAATTTATATATATTAGTTGAGGCCTTAGCAAAGAGAGTTTCAGCAACATTCTCATGCAAGGAGCTATTTCCCAAAGCCTTTGACATGGTGAAGATAAAAATCCACTTCAAAAATTATCATAGGCTTATAAAAGGTCATTTTTTATTAAAAATTACATCAAAGCCTTGTGATAAATCTCATTCCATGCCTTTCCACACAAAAATTACATTATCTATCATGAAGCACTACTAAATGAAGCTTGTTCTTTGATGCTATGTACTTTTGGGTAAAAAGTGCTTGATATTAAGTGTTAAATCCTTTGCAAGAACCTTCTAAATGAGATTAAAAAAAGTGATATGCCTCCAATTTGAGATAATATCCTGATCTTCATGTTTGGGTATAAACCATATAATGTTATAATTGATGTCAACTCCTAAGTATTTTTTTCTAGTGCTTCCATATGTATGTGTGCATACTTGCACACATGCACGTGTATAGGACGTCCAACTAAACAAATTCCCACATTGCTTAATTTGTAGAACCCAAAGGAGAATCTATCTATTAAATAGGCCTTATCATCAATCAATTATTTTAAAGTTTCATTCAAGCTATTAAGGGTTAGTACTTGATTACGCAACCTCCCAAGGTGCTTTGAAAGATGACACACTGTTATGCGTAGCCACTTTTTCATGGTCACCTCACATTCCTCGATATTCTCATGGGATTGTAAACTAGCTTGTATTCTCTATCAAATTCACTTTTTATTTCTTCTTGATTAGTTACATGACCAACTATAGTTTTTAGAGAAACCATTTTTTCCCTAGCCCACCTAGTGGCCCGAGACTTGAAAAAGGCCGCAATTGACCTATCATCTATCTTCATCCATTACAATAAGGATTTGAGTTGCAACCCTCTAGCTTTAAGAGCCTCCTCCACTTTAAAAATGCCTTAGCTTTTTTGGATGGGATTATTTTTCTTCATCACAGGGGTTATTTTATAGTATCTGAGACATATTATAAGTTCTCCTTGATAGTGTTGCAATCATTACACTACATGGAGGAAATATATTATCCTATAGATGGAATTTAGTTTTGCATCATGCCTACCACAAGTTGTGTGATCTCATTTTTTTCCCCTACACTTAAAATGACATTTCTTGGCATGGGTCACAACTTGTGAGGGATATCAAGCTAGTAGCATGTTAAAACAATTACTTTTATCACTTCATCCTTTTAATCCTTGGGTGACTTGATCATTATGATCCTTAACATCTCAACTTTCTGTAACAATTAAATTTAACCATGGAACTCATTTTATGCCATGTTTTTGGGTGTGTGGTCTCATATTTGGCTCTCAATCTATTATATTGTCTCATGAAAATAAATATCACATAACATAATCCAGATGATTAAAATCAAACTTAAAATTATGTCTTCTTATTGGGCCAACATTTGGGATTTAGAAAACATCCTTGCCTTGTTTGGTAGTAGGTCCATTAACTGGAGCATAATTTCATTATCCCATCTCACTGTAAATCACCATGACATTAAATAGGTAATGGTCATATACATATTTATTTACACTCATGCATATACCCATAAAATATGATATTGTGATTCCACCATTGTGGTAGTTGGAATTTTCAATGTCTATACTATATCTAGCAACAATTATATCCATTACTCCTTGTGTTTAACATAGAATTAGTGTTCATCATAAGAACCTGTTGTCATTGCGATCAACACCCTTCAAAAAAATTCTCACACTTGAATTCTGGAGCCTACTAAGGATCTTACGATCTGTCGCTTTATGGTTACTTCATGATCATTTTATATTTTGTAAAGCGTTCAAGTCTTCTTCCTAGTTTCAAACTCTCAAGTCACTTTCACACACATGCTCAGCCTCCGACGGGTTCATGAATGTATTTCTTTTATGCAAGCTTGATGACGCATATCACCGTTCATCTATACATTTCTTGTTCAATGAACAACTGGCATGTAGAAAGTTAGTGTGCAGTTCCATTGGAAGCCTCCCTCACTTTGATTGTGTGTACTTTTATTACGGTGAGTTTTATCAACTGTCGTTTTTGCACACTTTCACTTTCACAAGTTTCGTTTTCACATTTTTTGTTGTCGCTTTTGCTTGTTTTCACTTTAATAGGTGTATTTTTCTTGTTATATTCTCTCTGGAATGTGTTACTTTCAAGTTCATTTTCCTGTTGCAAGTGTCGTCTTCATGTTTTCCTCTTGTCGTAGGTGTCACTTTTGTTTTTTTCACTCTTGCATGTGTTGCACCTTTGTGTATCACCAAAGTTAGTTATAGTGCACCCCTATGCATTACATGGTCCTACATATCATTGAAATATGAGCCAGACACATTCTCATCTTAGCACACCTTTTGGTCACAGTCGTCACTCTCATCATAACTTGTATTCTAAGTGTTGTAATGTGTCATTTCAACAGTTTCACTTAGAAATAGACATCGTTTTATTGTTGTTTTAAGGCGTGACCATTATTCATAAGCCTTTCATTACATTGGCTTGTATTGATGGAATTTATGTGTGTGATCCATGTTTGAGTCATGTTAGGATGCATTACTTTCTCCTACTCTATTGATCCCACACTTAGCCATGTTGAGATCTCTTCTTGCTCCTTAAGCCTAGTACAATTTATAAAGGCATTAACCCTCTTACTAGGTTATGAGCACAACTTATTCATGAGCATAATTGATGTATCTTTCCTCCCATAATTTTTCACTAATTCTTTTCTAAGGTCTCCTCCCTCTCAAATTGCATTAGTACTTCATAACGATAAGTCACCTAGCCTTGTGTTTCCTCCCTCAGTCAAAAGTGCATTCATGATGAAAAAGTAGCCACTGTTGGAGAGAATTTCACCCTCCCAATATGAATCACACTTCAAATTCTCAGTGAATAAGTGCACTTCAGAACAACAAGGATCCTTTAAGGCGCACTTTGAAATCACCATGACATTAAATCGGAAGAACGAAGCCTTGTCTCCTCTTGAGTGCATGGCGCAGTCCTGAAGCCTAAATATTTTAAGGCATATGGCACACTCACAAAGCATGAATTATTCATCCTTCCCTTTGAGCACATGGCGCACTTAAGAATCCTAAAGCCTTTGAGTTCACGGGAAATCCTTGAAGCATGAAGCATTCATCATTCCCTTTGAGTGCATAGTGCACTATTAAAGCACAAAACCTTCATCCTTCTCTTAAAGAGAGCATGGCACAATCACGAAGCCTGAAGCCTTCATTTGAGCGCACTCCTTCGACTCAAAGAACTTCACCCTCCTAGTTCCTCTTGAGCACACAAGCGCACTGCGAAGGCTCGAAGTGTTATGAAGTCTAACCCCTTTGTCCCTTCAGTGTGCACCCTTTCACCCTCCTTTGTTCCTTGAGCGCATGAGTGCACCCTGAACCAACAAATTTTTTCTCCTTCATGCTTCAAATGTGCACCATACGCCGCCCTTGTTCTTCTTTAGTGCATGAGTGCACTTGGAAGGCTCAAAGCCTGACACCTTCGTCCCTTGTGCGCCCTTTCCCCCTCCTTTGTTCCTTGAGCGCATGAGCATATCTTGAACCAATGAATGATTCTCCTTTATGTTTCGATCCTGCGCCTTGAGCCTTGATTTATCTCTCTCTTTCTTGAGCAAAAAATTGCACCTTCAAGGCCTCTTGTGAAGCCCTAATGAGTTTGATTCACCCTATTAATCAAGCCTTCTTATTTTAACCCTCTCATAGACCTATCATGAGATGATCATTCCATGAGCTAGGAAATGATAGAATAGATGTTTTTAAGACTTATTTTGCTTTGTCATGGATTATTGTCATTGGCATGAGTACCCTCCTAGCATGACAAGGCGATGCTCAAATAATATAGCAAGGAGGTAGCATAAAGAAACAATTGCGGAGAAGAATAAGAAAAGAGATATATCATGGAGACATGAAGCAGATCATGGACTGAAACAGAAAGAAGACATTACATGATGACTCAAAGGATTTGGATATTGACCAACGACTCTTTGGAGGGTGAAGATAAGCAACAAAGTAGATATTCCATGATGATGAAGAATAGATCAGATTTATTGTCAAGAATGCGAGATGAAGCAACAAGGAGGACAACTTGGAATTGCCACCTCACCATCAAGTCCATGTCATCATTTTCAAGTTGTAACATGTACAAGTGTCATCATAATAGTCAATATGTGTCCATGTGTCATGCCACATCATGTGGAATGTAATGATTTATTCTCAAGAATGGAAAAAATGTAATGTGTGGAAGTCCAATAGTCATATGTGGAATATGAAAAGTCACTTAGTCATATATGGAAAAAATGTCCCTAGAAGAAGTCCAAAAGTCACAAGAAGGATTTCCAAACGACATAGTGGAAGTCCAAGAGTCATGAGGATAGTTGAGGAGTCATGAGGATGTGAAAGTTCATTCCTCTAGTTATAAAAGCAACCTCATAACTGAAGGAAATGGGATTTTGGACACTTAAGCTTTGGAGAGCTAGTCTTGGATTCTCTACTTGGAATGGGAGAGAACTATTCTTTGGCAAAGAAAGAAGTGACTTAATGTTCCACTACTAAAACTAGTGCCTCACCATTGTAACTATGCACTTGGATCTTTCACCTTATAATTTAAGATCGATGAGCCAACACATTTTCATGAATTTATTGTGAATGTCTTATGACTTTTTCCAGAGAAAAATTCGTAACTTTTCATTGATATAGAAAAATTACTTGTTACATTTTACGTGTACTATCCAATATGTAGCATGTAAAATAACTGTATCCTTGCCACGAAGGCATATAGTTCATGTATCAGTGCAATATATGCTGCAAGTACCATGTGCAGAAATAAAAATCTGATCTAGCTATGTATATACATGAAAGAAAATAAAAAATAGCTGCCGATAATAAATAGTATCATAGGAGTCCCTAAGAAAAAAAATAAATCTCCCATATGCCAGAACAGTCAAAATGCAGTCATGGAGTGACTGCTCCCATGTCCTAGAAGTCATCAATGAACGATCTATGGAAATATCTGTAAACCTGTGCATCATCGTGTTCAGTGATGAACCATCTGCCCCACTCTAGCTCCGCGGCTTCTTTGGATAGTTTATCTGCCACTTTGTTCCTCTGCCTGTAAATATGTGTGACAGATATGTGTCAAAAAGAGTTTTGAGATGAATGAATTCCCGCAATAAAGCTGTAAGTGTGTGAGTGTGGCACAATGCAAGTGAATTGAACCAGTTAATGACAACAAGTGAGTCTCCAAATATCTGAATATTGTTGCATTCTTTTTCACGGGAAAATAGAAGAAGAAGTCGCAGGAAAAGGAGTTCTGTAGAATTGTTTGTACCAGGGCCCAACCCCATTTTGATATGATAATAATGAGAGTCTGATATGAATAGAACCGCCCCACCCCCACACCCATGTTGATTTGAGGCGTTGTCAAAATAAGCCCATGGTTGGGTATGGTCGATGCGTTCAGGAATGGTGACTTTTAATTGATTCGGTTGAGCCTCATCTGGTATGAGACTATAAGTGGCAATGATAATAGCACAGTTGTGCTCCCAGATCACCAGGCGGCCCTCAAATTTATGCCAATTATGCCCAGTCCAAATGCCCCATGAAATAAGTAGGGGTAGATTTCTCAATTTGGTACAAGTAGCAACCTGCCACCACGTAGAACAGGCCTCTAGTATTGTATTTCCCTGCCAAATGATAGTACACCCCAGCTCGTGATTGACCATATTCCAAAGTATTATGATGGCTGGGCACTCCAGGAATATGTGTTGAGCATTCTCCTCATGGGAAAAACAAAAGCAACATCTGGACGGGCCATAAATGGCTTGCCTATGGAGATTTTCCATTTTCGGAATGCAATTGCATAGAATGCACCACAACGGTAATTTGTTTTTATGGGGTGCCTTCAACTTCCAAATTGTTTTCCACCACCAAATTTTTTCAGGGGCTCTTTTAGGTGGCTAAGAGTGACATAACCAATTTTGGGGGAGTAAATCCCTTTGGGCGATAGTGCCCAAATAAGTTTATGATCCTGATCCGAGAGACAGATATGTGAAGCCTAAAGTGCTCTGGTATACCTAAACCAGTCAAGATAACCCGCCCTGGGGATCCAAAGTGCTTGTGCAGTCAGCCATTCCTGTTTGTGCCAATTTGTCTGAATCGGGTCAGCCACCTGTGCAAGATGGCGGTAGCCAGCATTGGCCAAATGATTAATGATCCAGTTCGGCAATTTGAAGTTACTCCCGTTGCCCGACCACGAGTCAGTGCCCACTCTGAAAGAGTATCCTGAACCAATTTACCATATTAGCCCCTTTTGAATAAGGTGCGATGCATTTGTGATAGCCTTCCAAATGATGGATGATCCAAGACAATTTTGAATATTACCTCTAATCCAATCTAGAGTGTTCCTAGGAGAAATATATTTGGTAACAGTAACCTCCTTCCACAGACTTTGTCCAGTAATCAAATGCCAACCCATTTTTGCAGCCAGAGCTGTCGTAAATATATGTAGCTCCTTAATGCCCCAACCACCCCACTGTTTAGGCCAGCTGATCTGATCCCAAGCCACCCAGGCAAAGATACGGTCCTTGGTCGAATTTCTCCAAAGAAATTTTCTGCAAATCTGCTGAATGCGATTGGTAACGCCTTTGGGAAGCCATGCAAGGGACATCCAATAAACAGGAATGGCTTCAAGGACAGATTTAATTAATACCAATCTACCAGCCTGGGAGAGCCACCAATGGTGCTAGATGTTGATTCCGCGATCCACTTTGGCAATCATACAATTCCAATCTTTTATCTGGTAGTCATTTGGCTTAAGATGGAATCCAAGATATCTCAGTCCTTCTCTAATATTTCTACGCACATATGGAAATTTAGCAGTAGCCATGCCATGTTCTTGTGCATAAGATTGAGTCATAATAATGGTGGATTTACTGTGATTGGGAGCCATGCCCGTAGCTCTAAAGAACAGCAGAATAATATGTTCAAAGTGTAAATAGTCCTGATAAGAACCATTCAAGAAAATAAGCACATCATCCACAAATAATAAGTGAGTCAATTGCAGGATCTCATTAACATTAATTCCATGGAGGTCACCATCGGCCTTTGCCTTTTTTATCAGAGCCGAGAGACCCTCCATAACAAGTACAAAGAGAAAGGCTGAGAGAGGACAGCCCTGCCTAAGACCCCTCCCTACATGAAAGAAGTCAGATGCAGTCCCATTAAGGAGAATGTTGAAAGATGCATTATGGATACAACCCATAATCCAGTTAATAAAGAGTGGGAGAAAACTGGTATGAATGAGTATAAGATGGAGATAATTCCAATTGACCTGATAGAAAGCTTTTGCAATATCTATTTTGAGGATGGTGCTCTTAATATTCTTAGTTTTAATAGAATGTGGGATTTCTTGGGCGGTACCAATGGCTTCATGAATCTGCCTATGATGAAGAAAGTCAAATTGTTCTTTAGCAATATGATGAGAGAGGATGGGTTTAATTCGATTAGCAATGATCTTAGATATGATCTTGTAGATACAGTTACAGAGAGATATAGGCATGTAGTCATGGAAAGAGGCAGGGTGATCAAGTTTAGGGATAAACACTATAAAAGTAGAATTAAAACCATCATAGATCCTACCAGTATTACGACTCTCTTTGATGGCAAGGAGAAGATCTCGTCCCAGAAGCTTGAAGAAGTGAAGATAGAATTCAATATGCCATCTGTTAGGTCCAAGACTTTTATCTTTTTTAAACCATTTAAGTACCCCCTCAATCTCACCCATGGTGATCTGTGCATTGAGCTCATCCGCCTATTCATTATCCACAAACCTGTTAAAGGATCTAGCAATATTCATGATATCCGACAGGTTGATGTGGAGTGGGGCTCTGTATAGATTTGAGAAATGCTGAATACCCAGATCCTGAAGTTGTGCATGAGTTCTAGCCACAAATCCAGTATGATCGGATAATTCCCAAATGGTGTTAATATTGTGCCTTCCTTTTGCATGCTGTTGAAAAAATTTGGTATTCTCATCCCCGGCTTTAAGCCAAATTGCTCGGCTTCTTAACCTCCAATCCTCTTCGTTGTGTCAAAGAATTTTTGACCTGGTGGATTCAAGAGAAATGAGGTGCTCTTTGGTGGCTGTAGAACGATAACCCAAATAATCTGAATCATTGAGCTGTGTGATTTCAAGTTCAACCCTTCGCAAATCCTCTGCCTCAACCTTTTTTTCCCCCTAGCCCATTTGATAGTGATGGCCTTTTATACGTTTTAGATTATCATTAAAAACCCTTGTTGGTTCTCTGTCTGGATGATGATAGCAATTTTACCACTCTTGTGCAGCCAAATTATGATAATCCAGATCCTGTAACCATCTAGAATTGAACTTGAAGGGTGGGTGCGCTTTCAGATCGCCAACCGAGAATTCCATAAAAATGGGTGAGTGATCAAAGATTCCACCCCTACCAACCCACTGTCTGGTTTTAACAAGATGATGATGGAATTTCTGCTTAATGAGAAAACGATCAAGTCAGCGTGCCAAAGCAGCCTCTCCAGTACATTTATGCATGTGGTTCCTAGGATTCTGAAATCCCCAACGAGAAATTAAGATCACCACCCAAAATGATATGTGGGTGTTGGAGGAGCGAACATCTCAACAAAGATGTCCAGAAATGTTCTATGTTTATGCAAGGTCCATAAACATTAATCAGGGTGAAAGAATGCTCCAAATCACCAATGGTGAGCTCCATACCAATGACACCTTCTCGACCCCAGCTATTAGACATCCGAGTAGTCTTGTTGTTAATACCCAAGGCACAACCACCAGAACGTCCCCGAGCATCCAAAGTCACAAACGACCAGTTCGGGAGAAGAGAGTTAAGGATGTTAATGATAGTTTCACCGTCCCCCAAAGTTTCCTGGAGGAAGAGAGCATCAATAGGTGTAGTGGACAGTGATTCTTTTAGAGCCAATCTTTTAATGGGGTTGGCAAGTCCCCTGCAATTAAAGGAAAGACAAATCATGGGGGAACCCCTCCTTTGGGTTTTATTGCTATAAGAACCCGTAAAATGGATGATTGTGTGCCAGCCTCCACCTCAAAGTTTTCCCTTCTGATGGTCTTTGATATAACCGATGGTCTACCCTGAGATCTGGATGGTAAATTACCTAGTACCGACCCAGATAAGGGTGTCAGGTGAGTGATGGATCGAAGGAAGTATTGGTGTCCGAAAGATGATGAGTCCGTGATCGAAGTGGATGGAATACCAGTAGCCTCGGAAGAGGTGTGGGGAATGGTGGGCAAGATGGTAGGGGGGGCAGATGCCACAGAGCAACTAATGGAGTGATAAGAAACCTCTGCATGATGTGCAGTAATAGACGATACAAGAGTAAATAAATAATGACAGGAGGCAGAGGATAGAGAGGTGCTCGGAATCGTAGCTGAGCGGAGTTGTGAGGTAGGAGCCGTCGAATAATGGGACCAGGCCTGAGTAATCGACCAGGAAGGTAGCACTGGCTCAGACTGCTGATCAGCATCACACTGTAACTCCTCATAAGTCATCAAGATAGTAACAGGTTCCATTTGCGTGGACGCATGTGCAATATTTTTATGTTGCGGTATCCCTGCCCCCATAAGTGGGCATTCCTTATACATATGACCCACCTCATGGTAGCGTTTGCATCTGAACGAAATCCCCTCACACTACAAGTAAAAGAACCTCTAGCGGAGGTTATAAAGGAGGTTTTTAGTGTTATAAAATTGGCCAAAATTGTCAAAAAAACATATGCTACCACATCCGTTTATGGTTACAGAGGTTTTGGCGGAGCTTTTAACGGAAATTCAACACAACCAAAAAAAAAATGGGCGGTCGGAGATTATTATGGATGTTTTTTTCATCGGTGCACTAATCAGGACTTAACGCACCGGTGTGTACATGTGGACGGCGCCCCGGGTCGGTCTAAGGAGAATGCACCGGGCCGTTAAGGTATAAAACAACACCAGGCGTAGTTTTGGTGATACAATGCACGAGATAGTTATAATTGGTCTTGGGAATTGAGCGGTGCCCATAGGTCGTATCAACACACTGGTGCATAAAATTATAGAAACGCACCAGTCCATCCTTTCACACAAATGCACCGAGCTTTATAATTGGTATCGGTATTCGTGCAGTGCAAATATGTGATACAAATACACCGGTGTGTATAGACTCTTAAACACCCCGGTGCGCAGTATCACACAAATGCACAGAGATTTATAATTTGTATCGGTATTCATGCGGTGCCCATAGGTCATCTAAATGCACCGATGCGTATAGACACAAAAACGCCCTAGTGCATAGTATCACACAAACGCACCGAGATTTATAATTGGTATATGTATTCGTACGGTGCTAATAGGTCGTAAAAAGGTACTAGTGTGTAGATAGACATAAACGCACCGGAGAGCCGTACTACACAAACGCCTCGATATTTCTAACCAGTTTTGGTATTTGTGCGGTGCCCATAGGTCATAAAAACACATCAGGACACTTAAGAATACAAGCGCACCGGGGTGCTTAAGAATACAAGTGCACTGGTGTAAGTATACACGCATTGATTTTCATTTTGTATTTTTTAGAAACATCGACCTGTGATAGTGCAATTATTGTGATTGTTTTAAATTCATTATTCATCAAAAGTCGACACATCTTATAACAATATTCATATTAATTAAATTTTTATTAATGCATTTGAATGTGATGTTTGGATTAATTTGTTATATCGTATCAAAATTATTGTGGTTTTTCAAAATTCATTATTCATCAAAATTAGACACATATATATTTTATAACAATATTCATATGAATTAATTTTTTATTAGTGCATTTGAGAACAACAATGGAGAATGCAATAGCGACAATAGAGAACGCAATAGAATAAATTAAAATCCCATTTTGTATGACAAATAATGTCTTATATATATATATATATAAGACATTATTTGTCATACAAAATGGGACCGTTATTGGTATCCCTTTATCTTTCAATTAGGACACTATGTCCATTACATTAAAGAAAATGTCTGATTTCACAAACATTTTTCAAAAAATACAACGCCTTGTTTTTATATCCAAACATAGTGATCATCATTCTTCGCTTGAACTGTTGTCACTGCTAGAACTACTTCCATGACTTGGGTTATTTTCAGAAATGTTTTGTTCACAGTGTTAATTGTTTTCTTCTTCTTCACCTTCCATCTAGAAACATAAAAATAAACTGTAATAAGTGTATATACATTGGTGAGAATAATGAAAATTTCAATATTAAATAATATACATCAATGTAAATCGAAAAGATATGACGTACCAATGCAACAATTGACTCATAAACTATACACATTCTTTCAAAACCATGTAACATGCCATCTTTCAAGATTTGATCTGTTGGCGTAGTGCCATACTTTGTTTCCTGCAAGTTATATACCCCATAACAAACCATATATTTAATATAAAATATTTATTTTTTCTATTAATTATAGACGGAGCTAAGTAAAACAAGATCGATAGATGCTTACAAATTCCACAATTAAGTTCTGATATGCCAACATACACACACAATCCATATTTAATCCAATTTCAATCAATTCCTCTGATGGTTCTTCTTTGTATGTTAGCACCTGTTTGAAGACATTCAATGATGAATTATGTAAAACAACTTAAAAAATACAAAAATGAAATCTAGTTAAGTTGTTATAAGGAAGTAACAATTACTTACAAATTTAGATATCAATCCTTTTCTTCCTTGTCGTCCTGTTTTATGTGCTGAATGGGTTCCATTTTCTTTTCTTTTATGCAAGAAAATACTTGAAAATTAATATTTAATACTAAATTGTTTATTTATTTTACCTAATGATCGAAAAAATCAATGATTACATATTACATTTGAAGCAAGTTGTTGTTGAGATGGCTCCTCCAGCGATGCAATTTTGTCCATTTCTTTGACCATCTCCTTGTACACCTTTTTGGACATTCCTACTGGCATATTTCTGATATCAGCGTGTTCATCTTTTGAGATTCTCATAATCTTCCTGAAAATGTAACATGACAATATACTATTTAATTTTTATATTGATATATGAAAAGTAAGTATAAAAAAAGTGACATTTATAAATAATTCTAGATAAACATCTAAAGGAATATTACTTTTTCATTCCTTCTTTTTTGTTGTTGTATGTTTTTGCTATTAAAAGTGTAACATGTCTCATTGACCAATTCTCTAGAAACTCTTCTTGTAGTTTACATAAAATTTGGTTCTTGGAATCATTAGATTGGTTTTTGTATTGTAAGTGGAAATAACGTCTATACATTCGTTCCACTAGATCCCTCAAACTTTTGTAAAAGTTTTTCCCCCTTTCGTTAACTTCCAGCACCACTCCAGATGAGATAAGAACCAATTCATTTTCATTTGCATGTTCTAATTTTTTTATTTTCTTAGAACAACATTCCTTTTCTGAGTTGTTGGTCCCTATAGAACATTAAACAAATGTGAATTAATAGAATTTTTCACACATGTTATCTAGTAATTTTAATTATATTATTAATGAAAACTAAAAAAAGAAACTCATATTGGATCGACAATATTTTTTCATTCACCTGATTCATCCTTTTGCAATTTTTCCATCAAACTTTTACGCTCTTCTAGTCCTAGATCAGAAATAATCTTATCGAGTTTCGTCATTTTTTGGCTCTGCATAATACACAGTAAACAATACATATTAGTTAAACTTACATGTAGTTCAAAAATATTTTTTTTGTAAAAGCACTTGCCTTTTTTTTCTTTTCTTGATGTGTTATCAATATTTTTGTTACTTGATCTCTTGTCACTCATTTCTTTATCAATCTCAAAACTGTACCATATCATTCAATAATATATTTATAAATAAATTTCCAACTTTTCAAGTAAAAAAAAATCTCAAAAAACCGGTGCGCCATTCATGGTTTACACACCGACGCCGGTGCGTATCTCGCTTCCAAACGCACCACCATAATAGTATAATAGACCGTACGTTGCTCTATGTCAACAAGGAGCACCGGTGTGTTACATGTTAATGACCGCACCAGTTAACCATGATAAAATAATAAAAATTGTCCAATGTTAAATTTTTAGCAAAAATCGGTGCCATATTTTACATATTGCGCACCGATAAAAAAAAATTTAATTTGTTATCACATTACATTGTGCGGTGCACTTGTAAAATAAAGACCCCCGGTGCGCTGCGTACTCCAGGCGCACCGATAAAAAATCTGTTTTTTTTTTTAATTCATGCCAAGGCCCACATGGATTGGAATCCGACTATGCTAATCATCCCGTCGGTTGGATGTCTTAGGTATATATTTAGCAATACAAACCCTATAAATCTAAATTGAAAAGCCCTAATTCTGAAATCACAGAAAGAGGAAGAAGAAAGGGGAGAAACAAAAAGAATGTAAGGTTTGTATCTTCTTCTTTTTTTTTCGAAACAGAACGTTCGCGGTGCGCCATAATGAAATAGTGCACCGGCTGCACATTTTACAAATGGCGCACTCATTTTTTTTTTTTTCTAATATTTTATCACAGTACTTGCGCGGTGCGTTGGGAGACTGAGAGCGCACCAGTGCGGTATTCCGCATAGGGCGCACCAACAATTTTTTTTTTTTTTTACGCGAGGGCCGACATGGATTGGGATCAGACTATGCAGGTCCTCCCGTTGGTTGGATGTATTAGGCTTATATTTAGCAATACAAACCCTATAAATATAAATTGAAAAGTTTTAATTCTGAAATCACAGAAAGTGGGAGAAGAAAGGGCAGAAACAAAAAGAATGTAGGGTTTGTTCCTAAAATGGTTTTTTTCTTTTCAAAACAACATGTGTGCGGTGTGCCATAATGCAATAGCACACCGGTGCCATATGTTACACATAAAAACATCTTTTATTTTTTTTTATTTTTTATCACTGTACTTTCGCGGTGCGCTGCTATAACCTAGCGCACCAGTGCGCTATGTTACGCAGGACGCACCGACGAAAAAAAGTCTATTTTTTTAAGATTGACGCAAGGGCCGACATGGATTGGGATCCGACTATGCAGGTATTCCTGTTGGTTGGATGTCTTAGGCTTATATTTAGAAATACAAATCTTATAAATATAAATTGAAAAACCCTGATTCTAAAATCACAGAAAGTGGGAGAAGAAAGGGAAAAACAAAAAGAATGTAGGGTTTGTTTCTAAAATGGTTTTTTTTGCAAAACATCACGTTTGCGGCGCGCCATAATTCAATAGTGAACCAGTGCCATATGTTACGTATGGCGCACTGATAAAAACATTTTTTATTTTTTTTCACTGTACTTTCGCGGTGCGCTGCTATAACGGAGCGCACCGGTGCACTCTGTTACGCAGGGCGCACCAACGAAAAAAAATTTGTATTTTTTTAGGATTGACACAAGGGCCAACATGGATTGGGATCCGAATATGCAATTCGTCCCATGGGTTAGATTTCTTATGAATATACAAACCCTATAAATCTAAATTGAAAAGAAAGAGGGAGAAGAAAGGACAGAAACAAAAAGAATCTAGGGTTTTGTTTGTAAAAATGGATTTATTTCTTATTTTTGTTTCTAAAAATTGCAAAAAAGGTAAAAAATTTGCAGGAAAAAAAAGAAGAAGAAGAAGAAGAAAAATGGGTTAAAAAAACAATAAGCTTTGATTTTGTTATTTTACTTCATAAAAAAAAACTACAAAAAAAAACAATAGACTTAGATTTCTTATTTTACTGCATAAAAAAAACTGCAGAAAAAAGTACAAAAAAACAATAAACTTACTCACATCGTTTGAAATTCTATGGTACAGGGTTTGACTAACCAGAGGTTTGGAATTCTAATTGTCTGAATACTTATGTTCGAACGTATTTCCCTGCTCCATAGTGCTCTCGTGCTCTGTTTGCTCCAGGTATGTATCTTGCAAATCTCTGGCTGAATTTTTTTGCAAAAATAGTGAAATAATGAAAAGTGTTTAGTATTTAAAGAAATGTTTTATGAAATTAGATTTTCGAAAATATTTTGTCACCCATTTTTCAATTTACCCTTTTTTTTTCACTTAAAGAAAATAGGGTTGCGCTTTTTTTATTTGTGGTTATTCGTTTACTGGTGCGTCCTTTAATTTAACCGCATCAGTGCATCGTTTTATAACACAACACCAGTGCGCAAAATAAAAAACTCACCGGTGCGGTTATCTGTACATTACGCACCGGAATGACATTGAAGTTTGTGCACCAAAATTTATTGTTGTTTTGCTCAAATGCAGGGAGAAAATATCATATATTATATGGAATGGAAAATTCTTCAAAATACAGCTCGTTCCATAATATTTCTCAAATTCCATCGCGGAGTTCTCCCTATCCATGTGGAGACGTAATATTTACTTCAGATTTGTTTTATTTTTTCACTATCTAATTGAATTTATATATGTTTTTTGTCCATGCAGTCAATCACGCACAAGTTAATTAAATTTATAATGTATACAAATTTGCAGATTCAACATCGAGTTTAGATGCACAAAATATTCAAACTGCTCCAAAACGTCAGAAGTTCTTATCAGGAGCTGCATACCGCAAGGCGCATTTGGTATATGAAAATGGATAGCTGCTTCACCCTGCCAATTGTAACAATATTGCATCTTCTAGCCACAATCCCAGGACAATGATGGTAATTATAATTATAATTGTTGGTATATATATTGATTAAAATGTAATTATTTCAACGTCAAACCAATTTATAATCATGCAATATTGTCAACGTGGTTACTAATTGATATCATATATTTTGTACTAATCATGTTCAATTTTTTTTTTTTAATTATTAGGATTCTAGTGATGATGAACGACCTACCTACCATCTTCCGTTGCACCCCACGACAATGTCAAAGTGAGGGAAGACTAAATTAAGAGAAAAAATCAGAGAGGAACGATACCAAGAATGGTTGAATCAACCACCGATTCAATTCCCGCTACGTCTAGATTCACCAATTAGGAATGACTACAATAGTATTAGTTCTTCACAAGCTAGCAATGGAGGCAATCAAATAGAGGTTGGTATGGATGATTACTTAAGGGATATGACTGCCATGGAGACAATGTTGTTAGATGCATTCCAAAATGATGATCAGCTAGGGGATGATGCTCATATCGCTAACACCTTTTTCGAAAGCCTTAAATTTGCTTCCACCACCCCTCTTTTTGGACTTGGCGGTCAGTCAAAGTCTACCCAGTTGGGGAAAACAATGTTACTGTACAACTTGAAAGCAAAGTTTGGCTTGTCGAATGCATGTTTCTCGAAACTTTTGAGGTAAGCTACCATAAAGTACTCCCCTTATATAAATTTGAAATATAATCAGTACACTACAATGAACATTACAAATGTTAAATTTTATGAACATTAATAATTATATCAACATTAATTTACATTTAATATTAATATATTTTTCCATGATCACCAACTACAGGTTATTCAAAGATAAGGTTCTTCTGAGTGATAATGTCTTGCCCAATAGCTGCGAAGAGGCAAAGAAATTATTGAAAATGTTGGGTGTCGAGTACATATCATATCATGCATGTCCAAATGATTGTATTCTATATAGAGGAGAATATGTAGACAAAGAGATGTGTTCGAAATGTGGGCATGACAGGTATGATAAATAAAAAAAGAAGGGTAAATCACGTATTGGTCCTCCTTTTAATATATTGAGGCACATGCCTATAATCCCAAGGATTCAAAGGCTCTTTCGTTGCAAAGAATTAGCTATGTTGTAGGGATGGCATGCCTCACACAGAAGTGAGTTGGGAGTTATGTGAATCCCAACTAATTCAATAGCCATGAAGCATATAGAGGATACATGGCCCGAAAAATTCAAGAATGAAGTACGAAGTCTACAACTCAACATAGCCATGAATGGCGTCAACCCATATTCCCTCCAGAACACCAACTATTCTGTTTGGCATGTAGTAGTGATCAATAACAATATCCCCCCATGGTTGCTCGTTAAGAATGAACATCTTATGTTGGCTCTCATAGTCCCTGGTAGAAGAAAAGTGAAGAATATGGATGTCTACTTACAACCACTGGTAGATGAATTGAAGGAATTATGGGATGGGATAAATGTATACGATGTATCAAGACCCATCGCAGTAGAGAGGAGTTTTACATTGTATGGCATATGTGCTTACACGACACATGAATATCTAGGTTTAGGAGTTTGCTCTAGTAAATTACATGTTTAATTTATTGATTTGTTTATATATAATGTAACAATATTCTTTCACATATTAGTTATTTAATTTGTTGTAATAATATTTGTTCTCATCTTCATGATATTCTTTAACATGCCATGCATATTAATTAATGTATACAAATATAATCTCGCGGACCTTGTAACAAAAGGGTATTTTGGATGTAAATTTTGTGGACCTTCTCTGAAAGCTATATGGTCCAAGTACCTACGAAAGCCAGTGTATGATTGCTTCAGGATATTCCTACCAGAACAACACCCTTACGGAAGAGCAACATCCTCTTTCAATGGTAAACGAGAGAGAACCCAAAGGCCTCCAATAATGACACCAACTGAATGGCTTAGAGCATATGAGAGAGAGAAGGAGAAGGAGTTCATAGAAATGTTCGATTCAAATGGGGAGCCTAAGTTCGATGATCCAGATTACTTCAACATCTATGTTGAGAAATTGCCCATTGGGATGAAAAGGAAATCTATCTTCTATGACCTCCCATATTGGGAGCATCTTAAGATTGCCCACTTATTAGATCCCATGCATATATTTAAAAATGTTTCATCTTCTTTATGGAGGCACATATCATCAAAACAAAGTGACACATTGGCTGTTAGGAAAGATCTTATTACTTCAAAAACTAAAAATAAATATTGGCCAAGACGATTAGAAAGTACGGGATCAGAGGCAGGCGTTGGTCCCTCTAACTCATGGTTTTTCAAAGAAGGTGATGTCCCATGGATTTTAAAAAAAGATGATATATCTTTGGCAAATGAAGTTATAATGGATGTGAGGGTGCCAACTTCATACGGGTCTTCAATACGATACTACTTCACCGTGGATGACCATTTGTTGATGTTGAAATTGCATGACCATTTGAATCTTCTAAGAGTACGTATAATGTCAAAAGCATGATTTTATTATTTGTTATATTAATAAATTTCATCCCATGCGGGGATCATAAAACATAACTAATTTTGTATATTATTGCACGTGTTTATAACTTTGCAGTGTCATTATCCTTTGTTTTTGCATGGGTGTGTGAAACATGAATTCCATTAATATCTAGGATGTGCTATATCTAAATTATCTGCATTTGTATGTTGGGTCACGTCAAAGGAGATTCATGTGGCTAGCATTCCATGGTGGCATCAAGAGATAGTTGAGATTGTTTGTATGTTTGAGAAGGAAATACCGATGAGTTTCATGGACTTACAAACTCATCTTCTAATCCACCTATTAGATGAGGTTGAATTAGTTGGGGTTGTTTCTTGTCGTTGGATGTTCTTCTTAGAGAGGTACATGAAGAAATTGAAAGGTTTTGTTTGACAAATGGCAAAACCCGAGGGGTATATGGTAGAGGGGTACATATTGTATGAGTCTTTCTACTATGCCAGTGAGTACATCAAGCAGATCAACAACAGACCAGGTGCGGTGATTTGGAACGATCAAATGGATGAAGACAAAAGAGAAGGAGAGTTTCTCCAAATGAGTGGAAAAAAGCGATTGATAAAGAGTAAGCGACTTATAATTTTTCAAATTTACAAAAAGTAATTAATATTCATGTTGAACTTCGATATAATGTATATTTTGATCTCTAAATACTATATAATGTTGGATTGATTTCATTAACGAATGCAGAAATTGAAGTGATCAATAAATTCATTCTTTATAATTCTAAAGCAACACAACCGTGGGTCGCATTGTACGAACAAAACAGGATGAAATGGGACAGTGACAGGAAATAATTCAGATGGTTGAATGGTAGAAGTGCACCTTATCCTGATCATTTAAAAGAAAATATGCCAAAAATATGCCCCAACAATTGGGTTGCTGACCAAGTCAGAGAGGAATACCGTGCTACCAGTCGTTACCCGCATGATGAAGAGGATGCGCTAAACATAGGGATTGGGTGCAACAACTCGGTAATAATATTTTTAATTTATATGTAAATTTGAAACTTATATTAATACATCTACATTTCATATTTTAACTACTGTTGGATTATTATTTATAAGACACATGACACTATGATTTTTTTAAATTTTTTATAATAGGTGCATTTGTTCCCATCTATGTGGGCATATGGACACCATTTTTGCACAGAAAATGTTGATGTTGGAAACATCACTGAAGACTGTGGAGTGGAAGTCGAGTTCGATCAATCTAGTCGATCTAGCCACCGTGATCAACAACTAGTACGAGGGACGTTAGGTTACGTCAGAAAGATACAAGAGATCATTGAAGTGGATTTTTCTTCTTTCCAATGTGTTATTTTTAGGTGCAAGTGGTGGGACACCTTTGATCGAAATAATGTAAAGGAAGATCGTGAAAGTAGGTTGATATGTATCAACTCTAGAAAGATGTGGGATGAAGTTAAGGAACCCTATGTTTTCCCTAAACACTGCAACCAAGTGTTTTTTTACCTAGATGTGTTGGATAGGAATTGGTGGTTCGTATTGACACATGACCCTAGATCAAAACATATTTTTGAGAACAATAGTGTTATCATGCCATGCGAGCTAGAAGATAATGAGGGTGATCATGAGAACCGAGAGTGATATGGTACATGTGTTATTTCATCAATATTTATACTTTTTAAGATGGGTTTTTCGAAATATTTTTTTTTTTTTCGAAGTTAGAGTAATCTATTAACAAAGGGAAATATAGTACATCAGTGCCTACGAGGAGGCAATTCGAACAGACCAAGACTATTTTATGGCTGCCCTTCTGGAGGGAAACCAGCCCGAGAAACCTTCAACAGACAAAATCCCGCGTAGGGGATAGGACCTGGGAAGCTTAGACTGAAAACTGAAAACATGTACACTGTATAGCAGATTAACTGGACCATGACAAAAATGGACCTCTGTAATAACTAAGACTGGTCACTGACAAAAAAGGACCAAAACAGTAGGAAACATAAGAGCAGCATGACAATCCCTCAGAGAGGGCAGAGCAAGAACCTGTGAAACAAGAAAAAAGGTCGAGTTATTCATCTGGGGCGACCTCCTCAACCCTGCAGCCGAAGTCAGCTGGTGCGCCGTGGGCGAAAGAACTATCAGCATTGGGCAGGACCTCAGTAGGCGATTCCGTCTGGAGTGGTGGACCACGAGCCGAAACCTCAGGCATAACCTCCCTGCGCGCGCTAGTCTGAACCCTCGTGTCAAGCCGCACAGCTGCCGGGATGGCGCCATCGACAGGAGCAGGATCATCCGGAGGGATTTCAGGCGAGGGCTCTTCCATGAAGACCACAGAGATGGCGACTGTGACTCTAGGTCGATTTAGGGCGCAGTCAAAGGAAAAAAGAGCCGTATGAGACTGGGCGGGCATCGCATCCCCAGAGGGCGAGTCGAGCCTGCGACCAGAGCGTAATTGGCGGCCATGAAAGATATTATCAGATGGCAAAGAGGTTGCCGACGGAGAAGTGGAAGAGGAGGGCGAGCGCCTCCTGGCGGAGCGAGAGGCGCCCCTCCTGCTACGCATCCGGTGCCTCAGTCGTGGCATACTTGCATCAGTGATAGAGCTGAAACGCTGGAACGAAGACGAGCTCACCGGGGTCAACGCAGGAGGAAAGCACAGGACCAACGTAGCCGAATTGCAGGAACCAGCAATGGAGATGTGAAGACTCTCGTCAAAGCCGACAGCAAGTGGCGACTCCTCTTCCCAGTGGTGGTGCGCTTGTTGGCGCAGTCCTCAACCGAATTACACAGCGAAATCATCGGCGCGGGATCCATCTCAAATAGCCCTCTGTTCCTGCAGCCAACAACCTTCTGCAATGAAAGAGCGATCTGGTTAACCTGGTGCGAATCGCCTTTGCGGCGTTCGAAAATACCTCTGGCAACAGGATTCATGTCGAGCGGCTTCACCATTACGCTGGTCATAATGATCGGGCGGGTGATATTAACTGCGAGCAGGTGGTCGCGGATGGGTTGGCATGTGGCCTCCCGTCCTCCCGACCTCTGTCCCATCACTCTTACGCACATAGCTGTCACCCGCATCCGGGTGGGTTTTTCGAAATATTAATATAATATGTATTTTGAATTAATTGGTAATTTGCATTGTGTTAATGTTAAAATAAATAATTCACTTGATAATTTGGTATTATGTTGATCTCGAAAACAAGGGCATATTGTATAAATTAATTCTTTTTTTTGTATCTAAGATCATAATAAAATAATTATAATTCTAAAGTACAAGAATTTATTTGCATTATTTTCTAAACTTTATTATGTTACAATGGATCATATTATTCTAGATTTATTATTTTACAATTATTTAAAATTTACAAATTTACAAATTTTAATAAATTCATTTCACATTAATACAATTAAAATTTTACAAATATTTTACATACAATTACAATTATAATTATAATAAGAATTACAATTACAATTACAATTACAATTTTAAAATTTCACGTACAATTACAATTACAATCACAATTTTAGAATTTTACATATATACAATTACAATTTTACAAATTAAACAATTACAATTACAATTACAATTTTACAATTTTAAAAATTACAATTACAATTACAATTTTAGAAATTCACATATATACGATTACAATTACAATTTTGGAATTTTAAATACAAATATTAAAAATTTACAATATCATATCATTTGGTATTAAATTAATTAATAAACATCACATTCATGATAACCATCGTACAAACATCATATTTGACTAAAAAACACATTCAAAATTTCTAACTGCATCATCGTGATCATGATCATCTAACAAAACACAATTAACATTATATATTAACATCATCAGTACAACACAAACATCAAATATACATCTCATGCTATCACATGCACATCTATCTGCAAGCTGCACATTAAATGAACATATCTAACATGACCTAACAACATACACATCATGATGATCACCAACATGTAAATTAAGTACAACTGCAACATGAACATAAAATACATGGACCATATATATATATATATATATATAACTGAATAATGTTAAAAATATACAACTATCATATAAATGTCATGGATCAACTGGTGGTAGTACAACATCAATATCAGTACTAGTGGCCGATGGTCCAACCTCATCTCCATGATGACTGCTGGTAGATGCTAGTGGAGGCTCATGAAAATCTAACGCGGCACGAGGTTGTGAACGATCATGAGATGATGGTACGCTACGCCTCGCAGACTATCCATCATGTTTTGCGGCTTGATTGTAACATGCAACAGTCCTCATTAGTCGCGTAAAACTTGTCGTAACTCCTACGACATGCCGCATCAGGTTGTACATGTCACGCGACATGCCTCTCCACGTCCGTAATAGCCTGTCATCGGCCTCTATGTCTATGAAATCAGCGGGCCTGATGTCCGCCTCAGCAATCAATGCAATGAGTTGGTCGCCCAACTCCATCCTGTATCTAGCATCACTAAGATGTCGACCGCGCACCACCTTACCAGTAGGAGCATGTCTCTGATCTGGACCGGCCTCCTGATGATCCTTGGCAATATCTAGCATGCCCTCATCCTCATCATGAGGATCCACACCTAGATCAAGTGGTGGTGGCGGCATCTCCTCACCATAAAAAGAGCCAATGTCTGCAAAATACATACAAGTACACAACAATAATTAGAGGATTTTATTACACAATTTAATAAAAACAAGTTAAAGAACATGTTAGAATAAATTTAAATAAAATAGTAATATTACCTGTATCATCTGGCAGCTCATCAACTGTGAAGAGGATATTGGTACACCCTTGCCAATCCAACCCCGCATAAGGACAGGGGACCAAAATGAAGGGATGCTCATCAACACTAGGTAGCAACTCCAGTGCATCATTTCATATCCTCGCTAGAAAAATAATCTCCTCCCTCTTGGGCATCATTTGCCCCCACATGTGCATACGTGCCTCAGTAATCAACCTACGAGGCTTCCGAAGAAAATAAGGCCTCGTCTCTAGAAACCTCTAAAAAAATAAACAAAAAAACTCTAAAACAAAAGGGAAGTTGACCCTCCCTTGAGCATGAGCATGACATCTATCTAATGCTCTATAGAACTGCCGCAAAAAAATGGCAAACCACCTAACAAGTAGTGGCTGCTATAGTAAAGAATCAACATAATATAAAATTTGGCAACTAATGTGTTTCCCGTCACTGGTGTTGTGCTAAATGGTCGAAATGATAAGTGAGAGACACTGGACCTCCTCATGACCAAACGCACCAATATGTAACTGCCCTCCAGTGACCTGAAACTATGCAGGAGATACTAAATTTTCTCCAATGTATCTCTAGGAGTAACCAATCGACCCATGCCTCACGTACCAAAGAACCCCGGGGAACGAGGGAAAATCCACCCCTCTCCTCGATAACCTCGTACAGTAATAAAATATGCATCCTCACGCTGGACGTGTACCACCGGTTCATACCAACCCGAAAGCCTCGTTGTCGTGTACTCACTGATAAGATGTCTCAAAAACAAACTATGGGACTTTAGGGAAGTAGCCCCTCATAGAACTTGAGGAGGCCTACCTGCCTTAGGAGCCCCTATGTCGCTACTATAATAGGGCGAGGGTACACATCTCTCCCTCTCCCTTGCCTCCCACAGGCGAACCATGTTATATTGTTCCGCCTGTTGTTGTTGTTTCCCCTCTTCTCTCCTTTCACGTCTCTGAATGATTGACATATTAAACACAATTTTTTTATTAAATTCCACATGTATTTACAAATATAAGTATATATTTATTTTTTGAAAAATAAATAAAACAAGAGTCGGTGCGCCAAAAACACAGTCACGCACCAGTCCCGGTGCATCACACCACTGAGCACATTGGATAAGGTGCACCTCATGATATAGATCACACCGGAAGCGGTGCTCCAGAAAATGTTTTTAGCGCACCGTTCAGGAGGCGGTGTCCGGAGGCTGGTGCGCTGACTTCACTATCCGCCCGGGGCTTATAACTAAGTTAACACACCACCCTCCTACTACCATACATAGTCGTCGGTGTGGTATTTTAAGATGTCGCACCGTTGGCCTAGGCCAAATACGGTAAGTCATGCAGTGAAAAAAATAGCCAGCCTAAGGCAGTTATCTCAATCAACGCACTGCTCCACCATAATTGAACTAGGTCAACGGTGCGGCCAAGTAGCCGACCACACCGCTCTTTTTAAAGAAATTTAAATAACATGGTGTGCCTGTGGTATCTGCCCCGGAATCGGTGCGGATGCCCTTAGCACCGGTTTACCAGCCTGAACCATTAACAATGTCGAATTGCAGTTCTAGTGCGCTGAAAACATTACCTACCCCGGGGCTGATTAGTCCATCAACGCACCGAGTTGTGTCAATACACCATTGTCAATGGTGCGGCATGGTAACCGATCGCATCGCACTTTTTAATTTTTTTTTAAATAACACAGTGCGTCGCGCGGTACCACACCGGAACCGGCGTGGATACCATCAGCACTGGTTGCAGTGCGGCTTGTAAATTTACAAGCATCACCACAAACCAGTGCGAGTCGAACAGCTCGAGCGCACCGCGCTACAAATTTTTTTATTTTTTTAATGGTTAATTTTAAGGTTTTTTCAAATTCTAATCTGCTAAAAGGTTTAATTATGGAAAAACAAGAAAAAAACCTGTACATTTACCCGTCGAGGAGGCATATTGGCTGTACAATTTGCAAAATAAAATTTGTCCACAGTTTTATAAAATTCAAGCTGGAGATTGGAGGCAATGCACAGCAGCAGTGCGTGCAATAAGTGCAATGGGAGCACGGATGTCAGTGCGGCTCAAACAAGGATAACTTGCACTGGTGCTTGAGATCTTTGTAGCACTGACAAAAGTGAAAAATGCAGTTTTTTGGCCATAATGTTTTTTTTATTTAACCCTATTCCGGTGCGCGGGGTTTTTATTGGCGTATCAGTGCGTTTTCACTATGCCGCCCCGGGCGGTTTCAGTTTTCACGCATATTTAAGAAGAACCGGGGCGGCCTTGCAGTAATGCATCGGTGCTCTACGGTAATAAGACGCACCAGGCATGCTGTCCGGTGAACCAATGATTTGTGCGGTTTTTTGGCCGTAATTTTGTTTTTTTTAATCCCTTTTTCGGTGCGTGGCATTAATGGGGCCTCGGTGCATTTTGGTCATTCCACACTGGTCGGTTTCTGTTCCGTACACTTTTTATGAGACACCGGGGTGGCTTAGCAGTAACACACTGGTGCTTTACAGTAATAAGACGCACCGGGAACGTTGTTGGCTGAACCAATGATTTCTGCAATTTTTTGGCCGTAATTTTGTTTTTTTAACCTTTTTCCGGTGCGCAATATTACTGGAGCCCCAGTGTGTTTTAGCAATTCTGCACCGGGCGGTTTCTATTCCTCGCTTTTTATGAGACATTGGGGCAGCTTAGAAGTAACGCACCAGTACTCTACAGTAATAAGACGCACCGGGAACGATGTCCAGTGAACCAATGATTTCTGCGGTTTTTTGGCCATAAATTTGGTTTTGTTTTAACCCTTTTCTGGTGCACGGTATTAATAGAGCCTCGGTGCGTTTCAGTAATTCCGCACTGGGCGGTTTCTGTTCCGCATGCTTTCTATGAGACATCGGGGCGGCTTAAAAGTAACGCACCAATGCTCTACAGTAATAAGACGCACCCGGAACATTGTCCGGTGAACTAATGATTTGTGCGGTTTTTTGGGCATAATTTTGTTTTTTTAACCCTTTTCCGATGCACGGAATTTATGGGGCCTCGGTGCGTTTCACTCATTCCGCCCCGGGAGTTTTCTGTTCCGCGCGCTTTTTATGAGACACCGGTGCTGACAAGTTGACACGCACCGATGTTGTTCCTTAATAAAAGGCACTGGGCGGGTGTGTACGGAGCGCACGGTTTCCAGTGTGCCAATGTTTTATGCGATTTTTTTTCCCTTATTTTTGTTATTTAACCACAAACAGGTGCACATGTTTTATGGACACCCCGGTGCATTTTCTTGATTCCACACTGGTGCAGAAGTTACGTAAAGTACTGGTACTCTACATAATTACAACACACTGGGCGTGTGTGTACGGAGCACACGGTGTCCGATGTGCCAAATTTTTAACCGCACTAGTGCTATGTCGTCTTGAATGCACTAGTGCGTTTTTCCGTGATAAGAGCACCAAACAAAATACATCCGCAAAAACCTCTGCTTGCCAACCTCCTCTAGGAACCTCCGCTAGAAACGGATGTCTGGGGTATTTTTATAAGGGGTTCCTCAAAAACATCCTCTAGAGTGTCTTTTCCTTATAGTGTGATAATCCAACAGTTGCTGCCAAACCATCCCCTCAAAAAACATATTGTAATTATCGTGCAATCCATCGCGGGTGTCCAAAAAAACAAGAATGCGAGCAACAACACGATTACCAGTCACAAGATAGGATCTGTTGTGGTTAAGATAGTGACCGAAATCTTCAACAATACTTCGCAGAGCTGTATCGTTCTAGAACTGAACAGGAAACCCAGGTAATCGCATCCAAATTGGTCTAACACCCGAATTTTCTTTGTTTGGATCAAATAGAGGGAACCATCGCTTTAGGAGGACCGGGTGCATCTCGATATGCCAGTACTGGTGTAGTACCCAGTCCACCTGTGTCGGTAGTGAGAATGTGAGTGAAAACCAGCCCCTCGTAAGGAGTGAGACTTCCGGAAGCTACTCCAATAGCCCACCCCAAATCTCCTCAATCTAGATCTTGAGGCGGGCGGTGGAGTATTTGCGCCCACGAACTTTCCTAACGAGCATGGTGGCGGTCGTTTTCTCAAGGTCATCCATGCCTCTGTCACGACCAAAGTTGGTATTTCTACTATGCCTGTTCTTGGTCGAACGTTGCTTCTTCCCATTGTTAATAGGACCAGTAGCCACGTCAGGGTCCCAGACCCCTCCGAATCGGATGATGGAGGTTGTGGTTCAACCGACTGTGCTTCAATGGGGATATTGACGAAAACCCCAGATGCCGCCACCGATGCAGTAATAGCAGATGATGAAATTTGCAGCACTTCCCCAATGTTGAGGTGTTCGAAGGTAAGGGTCGCAGCGCCGATGATTGCCGAATCCTCCATCAACAATGGCGCCGAAGCAGCAATATTAACCTCTGGTAGGACAGGTGCATCCAACGATTGATACTCCAAAAGGCTTGTGAATGTCTTATGACTATTATTTATATGTATTCTATATATGTTTCGTTCATATGTACTAATGAAATTTAACTATTTTGGTTATCGTGGTACTTATATTGTTGAAGGTGTGTTGTATGTGGTTTCATGATCATTGTGGCTATGTGAACTATTTCACTAGATAAATAACAAATATTTCTTTTCTCATGTGTCTCTCTTAGGTTAATAATATTACTTCCTTCTAAAAGCTCACTTTTTTCTCCCCCCTTGTGAAAGTCTCCTTTTATGCATTACAATCAGTGTTTCACAATGTCAACTTACTTTCTTGTTCAAGGGTTATTTATATAATCTCTTATTTTATCCTTTGGAACCAAGGAAAAACTTTTTTTTATGGTGGTTGGGATGATACTTTGGATGGGGCTCCTACTCCAAATGGTGTGAGGTCCAATTGGTACTTCACATCAGGGAGACCCCTTGTATGTTGGTGGTATCCAACACTGTCAACATTTTGGTGCTAGAAGGAGGGGAAAATGGAAAGTTGTGCCCATGTTGAATCTCTTAGATTTAATGGCTCATCCTCAAATTATAATACTGGGATTTTTTTCTAACCTATCCCCTGGAAAATTTTTCATCTCCGCAGCATAAATTTATGACTTGTCTCATTTGAAGTTTGATGGTGAGGGTAAAATATCCATATTCGAGCATTTATTTCAGTTTTTCAAGTTTTGTGAATCTCATGAAATTGAAGATGAAGATATTGCTTGTGTGATTTTAGTTATCACCCTTGAAGGCCGTGTTAATCGATGGTGTCATACCTTACCATATGCTTCCATACATTATTTTGATCAATTCCTCAAGGAGCTTCATCAAGCTTTTGACAAGTATGATTACCGAGATGTTTATAAAATAATTAATCGACTTAGAAAGGAGCCTGATGAATCAAATGAGGATTTTTCTAATATATTCCTTCACTTATGCTATGATGTTCCTAAAGAAGATATGAATTTGGATTTCTCTAAGCAAAAGTTTGATCATTTGGTTTGGATCTCTTCGAATTGGTTTGAATCTAAACCTCTTGATGTTCCTATTCTCCCAACTTTAGGAAATTATGAGACACCTCCAATTTCAGAGGAGGAACCTACAATTCCTTTTGTTCCTTGTCCTCCTCCTTTTACATTACCAATTTGGGTGCCTCCTTGTGATACTTTTGAATTTGGGAAATCTAGAAATCAAAGTCTTGATCCATCTCCTAAATCTTCTTCCACATTCCATGGTTCAAATCAAATGGAGGAAACCAAGGAATCGTTCATGAAACCTCATATAAATTTTAATCCTTCCATTCTTCAATATGATATTAATAGTCATAACTCTAGTCTTCAATCTAATTTTAATTCTTATCATCCTCAATCATATATGTCTCATGATCCCTTTCCCCTTGGTTTGCTTGATTAACATATTCCAAATGAAAATAATGATCAAGTGCAAGTTAGTCGCTCTTCATAGGTAGAGGATGTTAGTGTCCCGTGATTTGGCTGATTGGCAAGTCAAATGACAGTGTAACATCAAACCAATCTTTGGAGCCCGAGGACCTAGCCTTCCTGGACTCAGAGAGGGCTCTCTATATTTGTGCAAGGGATATCTATGTGTTTGCTTATTGTGTTCTGATTTTAGGCTACTTATGAAGTAGGTTTTTGGTTTTGGTTTTTAGGTTGTGAGGGATGAACTGATCAAAGACATAAGATAGGTAAAAAATATGTCAGATCAACTGGGCTATGGGGTCGAGAAAGGTCAAGAAAGCTTTTAGATGGTGATACAAGGTTGTTGAAGGGCCGATTTGATTCGAGGTAAAATGGATCTTTGGGAAAAATGGAGTGAGATGGAAATTACATTTGTGAATAACAAAGGATTTCAAGCATAAATATTTTAATATCTAACATAAACATGGTAGGGCAAACCATTAATCATGAGAAATGTAACTATAAGCTGATCAATATATAGAAATAAACATTCAAGCCATGCATAGAGATATATGACTCTCTAACTTTAGGAAATGGTTATCAGAATTTGGGGAAATACATTAAGACAGACAAACAACTCAAATCACTATGTAAGAATGCCTAAACATAGTACTTCAAGCTATTGGGCACTTTGAAAACAAGATTGCATAGTTTTACGCAAAGGGCAAGATCAGAACAAGACCTCCTTGGTTCAACAAATGACAATCTAATCAATCAAAGAGAAGTTTCGTAGGTGGAGCTATGGCTAGCCATGAGTAACCAAGGCATACTGTAAATTGTACTTAGCATGGATAAAACTACAAATAAAACAAGCAAACAATATTCTTCAGTTATTAAAGAGAAATCAAGGATTCTTTAATATGACTAAGAATGAAGAAAACATGGAAGCTATAAAGAAACAGGAAATTTGAGGTGCCTCCAAGGGCATGTCTCAAATTTATTCTCTACTATCTTATAGCAAGCAAGAACATGGAATTATGAATGAAAACTAGAAAACAAAACTGAGAGAGAGACACTATACCATTCTACCAAGTCATGGAATCCAACAACAATCCTCTTTCATCATCCAAGAACATCCAAGAAACTATCCAAAAGCATGAGACAAGTGTTTCTTCCAAAGCTTATATGACCATATATTGCTTCTATTCATCAATTTCAGCCTTGTTTACAATGAAAGCCTTTGGAATATATAGGACAAAGTGAGGAAAACCTCCTAGGTCAACTTGCAATCTCATTGGCCTATCCAAAATATCTGATTTTGTCCTTGAGGCTGTGCAAAGCCCAAGGCACAAAATATCTAATAAAATATCTCAAAAATGCTAAAAAAGGAAAATATATTGACTTTTCATAACTAATCATGCCCAAAAATAGCTAAACGCACATGAGGAAAAGTCACTTTAGAAAGGTTCATTTTTTACAAAAATACCTAAGAAATATATCAGCAGAAAGTCCTCTGACTTGCTGGCAACTTTTGAAGGCCTTCCCGATGTCAAAATGAGGCGCGTGATGCCTCGTTGGAAAGCTCTGGATGTCTAATTTCTGTAAGAACTTTAATTTTCCCAAACTAATGCCTAGAAGTCTGTCAAATACTGAACTGAGTGAAAAAACCCAAAAAATAGGCCTTGCTGATATGTGGGCAGAGTGTCGAAAAAGTGAGTGTTTTTTGCATCTTTGGGGGACCGAAACAACTTCAAATTCTCTAAAAATTTCTGAGTAGATGCCCCTAAATTTAATGCATCCAATGGTACCACTCTCAAGAGTTGAAGATGCTCCAAACCAAAATGGAAATGCCCATGATTTTATGCAATTAGGCCCAAAAATGTCAAAAAACAAGATCGTGTCGAAATTCGCTCAATTTTGGTGAGCAAGTCCCTCAAGGATTTTTAGAAACATTTCTAGAAGCTTGGGCCAAAATTCCAAGCCTAGAGGTGTCTTTCTCCTTTTTTCTCACCAGGTGCCCTCTTTGGGCAGTTTTGAGCTTTTCTTGGTTTTCTTCTTTGTTGTTTGGCATTCTAGCTTTGGTGAAGAAGTCATGGCCCCTTGCCTAGGAGAGGCAGCTAACACATGCTTTGGAGAATTCCCTTCATGATCCATGTTTTGTATTTGCTTTCCCTCATCAGTGCTTGCTTGAGGGTTGCCTTGTTTGTCTCTGTCACTGCTTTCTTTATGACTATCATGCTCTTTCCCTTCACTGTTTTGTGCTTCATCACCCTCATGCTTATTGTTGTGTTGGCTGCCATAATGTTCCTTTTTATCACTTCCTTACTGCCCATCACTTTTCTCTTCATTATCACTGGTATGTTTAGCCTCTTTGCCTTGTTCCTCATCATCACTAAAGTCATCTCTTCAGTATTGTGTTTGAGCCAAGAGGCCTTTAACAAGACATGTTTGTGGTTTTTGAAGGGAAGTATCCTTGTGTTTTTGGCACCACAAACCTCTTTCCCTCAATCACTGTTTTAATCCTTGTTATCCACAGCAAGAAGACCCCTTTCAATTTGACAAAATATTCATCCCTTATCCACTCTCTCTCTATGTTTATTTGAAACAAAAAGAGACTCATTTGAATTCATTGTTTTCTTTGATCATGACAAACATGGTATGTTAAAACAAAACAAGATATGTTTCTTCCTTTCACTGTCTCTAAACAACCTTTCAAACTTTCAACAAGGACATTACCCTTCTATCACTGTTTCTTCTTTGGTTTAGTAAACAAGGTGTTCTTTGAAACCTCTGCCAAGATGACTCTTTAAACTGATTTGAAAGTATTTTACAAAAATCTTTTTTTGCCTCTATCAACTGTGTGTAACCTTAGCTGTCTCATAGCACAAAAGGATTTTCAAATTTTCACATTAATCATCCTTTCTTTCACCGTGTCTCTCTTTTATTTTTACAAAGTCCTCATCCATTTCATCACTGTCTCTCTGATTTTGGAGACTACAAACCTTTACTTTTTCATAACACAAAATACCTCCTTCAACTTTGACAAAGCCTCATCCTTTAATCATTGTTTCTCACTGTTGATTTAGTAAACAAGGGGTGCTTTGAAACCACTGTTAAGATATCTTTTCAAACTGTTTTGAAGGACCTTTACAAACTCTACCTCTTTGATTTTGGAGACTGCACAAACTTTTCATTATCTCACAGCATAAAAGATCTCCTTAAATTGACCAAGCTTTATCCCTTTTACCACTGTTTCACTCTTTGATTGTGATTCTCTTTATAAATGATCTTTGGAAGCCCTTGTAAACTAAAATTTAGCCCTGTGGGACCTCTTAGTAATTTACTTAGGTCATAATACTTTGACAAATTTTCACAAAAGTATGACAAACAGACCCTTAACAGTAAACACTCATATGTCCTTTTCAAACTCTGTTTTTCACCATTTCGAAGCCCTCTTCGCTCTTTAAAACAAAAGCTTTCTTTGAATAAGTGTATTTGTAATTTTGAGCAGTCGTTTAACCATTGTTTCATTTTTCTTTAAACTGTACTTCCCCACAATAGTTCTGTGGAGGCCTTTTAACCTAAAACATCTTTGTGAGACCTTTACCAAAGCTATACTATTTTGAACAAATTTCTAACAATTGTGGCCATCAGTGTTTGTCAATAATCACTCATGTGTTTCACTATTCTATGAGGTGGAAAAATATTTTGAAATCTGTCTTTGATCCTTTCAAGTCACTGGATGTTCTTTGCAGACGTTGTAAGATAACAGTTTGATGTGGTAATTTCCTGACATTCTTGATAACCTGCTTATGCTGGAGCTTCCTTCTATCCGGCATTACTAATCTCTGTGTGACATCCTTAAAACTTTCCATGGTGTATAATTTAGTTTTTTCATGGTAGTCTAACACTGTTATATCATAAATGAACACTGTATGATATTTCTACATTCTGCTGGTCCCTTTTATTACAAATTTTATACTGTTCTCCATAATGATCTTTGTAAGCCCTTGTAACCTTCAACCTGAGACAAAAATCTGTTTAATCCTTTGCCATGTTGAGAAGACCGATATATGAGAACTGGAAGGCTGCTAGAATGGCTCACAGATACCAAGGCTTCCATCAACCATTCTCCTCCTAATGGAGCTCCAATAGCTAAGCAATAGCCCATGTTGTTCCAGAAGTCAATAACCTTGTTGCATCTGAAGAATGCACTTCATTTTGTGGTGGAGTATGGACTGCAACATCGAGACTTGTATTGGCTCTTTGAATGACACCCCGAACCTTCTGTGGAAAGTAATGAGAAAGGCCTGGAATTTGTTGCAAAATCTAAGAATTAAAACTTGCTGCTGTTATTTCAAAAATCTGCACATGATGTTTTACTTGATTTTTCTTGGTGCAATTATTCTCTGTTAGATCCAGAAAATAATGACCATCGCATCCTTTTAATCATTGGGTGTTGCATAGGCGTCGCGCACTTCAGAAAAATACACTATTAATACCTACAGGTGCGCCGTGCAATTTTTCAAACACGTCGCACACTTTTGCAGCCCATTTTAGAGGCCTTCCCGGTGTCGGAATTGGGCGCGAGATGGCTCGTTGGAAAGATATGGAAGTATAATTTTCAAATATGCTTGATTGTTTTAATTTTGTGCTAATTTGGTAGTTCAAAAATTGATTTTCCCAACACTGGTCAAAACTGGTGAATCCTGGTGCAGAAATGCATAGTGCTGTTTGCAGGCCATTTTTGGATGCCTTTCCGGTGTCGGAATTGGGCCTGAGATGGACAATTGGAAAGCTATGGAAGTATAATTTCGAAATATGCTTGTTTTGTTTCATTTGGTGTCCATTTGGTTTTAAAAAATTGATTGTCCCAACACTGGTCAAAAATGGTGAATTCTGGTGCAGAAATACACAGTGCTGTTTGCAGGCTACTTTTGGATGCCTTCCTGTTGTCGAAATTTGGCTCGCGATGGCTCATTGGAAAGATATGGAAGTATAATTTCAAAATATTCTTGATCTTTTTCATTTGGCATCCATTTGGATATTCAAAAGTTGACTGTACCAACACTGGTCAAAATGGTGAATCGTGGTGCAGAAATTCTCCCGTGACATCTGTATTTTTTACATTTCTCCCAAACCATGATACCTGTGTAGAAACTGAAGGAAATTTTTCTTCTTCAACCTATGAGGGACAAAAACCTCTATCACTTTTGTCAATTTAATCTTTTATTGTTCAGAAACACATTTTGAAACAAACTGCCTAGGCGCTCGTTAACCTCTGTCTTTTGCAACCTTTGAGTTAGCTGAAAGAGTAACCCTTGATGTTTGCATTTCCTTCATAAATTGGAGTGAGTTTATGCTCTTTTAATAGATCATTTTAAGTGATGACTGTGCTTTTTCCACTTGTTATGTTGAATTATCTCTTTTCTAAACAGTCCCTTGAGGGCTAATATCAACACAAACGGAGGAAGATGAGACTTAAAGTAAGTCATCCATGTTGTTATTCATTTTATGTCTATTTGTGGATTCACAGTTTCTTGAGAAGTCTGTTGACACCCTTAAATATGCCAATTTTAGGTCAACCACACTCCAGCAGTTTTTCAACTATTTTCATCTTCTTACTCCTTCCCAAAAATTTAAATTCAGCTCCCAAACTGTCTCCGGATTCAATCTTAATTCCAGAATCATAATGCATCAAGGTATAAGTAGTCTGCTTGTAATCTTGTATATCATATCATGGGCTCATATCAGTAACTGAGCCAAAATTCCCTTATGCCATTTGAAAATTCCATAACATCCTCCTTACTTGTGGAAAGAATTTTTATTCCCTACAAGATTTTGTTCTACTTATAAACTTTCAATTGTTCCCACTGATTTTCAACTTTGACTTTCCAATTGAAAACTTTCTTAAACATAATCTAAAATTGCTGATGCATTTTTTGTTTCATCCCTTGGAAGGAGGTGGCCTACACTAGCTCTGAAATCACTTAAAACACCTTGAACCTCTACTTTTAAATGAAGGAGGTCTTATTGATCTTGTTCCTAGCCATCTGCTCTTATACTGGAGGAGGTTTTCAGCATGTCACCACAACCATATGCTCTTGCTTGCAGGAGGTTAACACAATTATGACATTTTATACACTTTCTCTTTGAAGGAGGTCTTCACAGTCATGACACTTCATCCATTTGCTAAACTGTGTCATCTTTATTTGCCACACATGTCTCTGCTTGGTATATCAGAATAGGTAATAAAGTGAAATCTTGACAATCTTCTATATGAGGCATATTTTGAGATATGTATCCTTTGTCAAATATCTTTGTGAAACTTTTAAACCAGAAACCACATGACATGTATTTGTAGATTAATTTCTTGCTAGTCATCATTTACTAACCTTTTTTTTTAGTGTGTTTGCAGAGGTACATTGGATTTAATCTTTGACTAGTGTTCTTATCCCAGGCTTGAGGCACCATAAGAAGCAGTTGTATTCTTATGTACTATGATGATATCCTTGGTAAAACTTATGCAACATTACCTCTGAAAGACACACTGAAACACTACAGATCAACCTTATATCAGTTTGGCTTTTGAAACAATGTACTCCTGCTTTCTTTTCATTGCAGCTCCCCACCTGCTAATGGCAAATTTCTTCAACATGAGAGACTTATTTGGACTTGTCTCCCTGCTCTTGTCTGGCTACTATTTGTCATCCAATTCGCACCCTGAAAAGATGCAAAAAATATGACTTTGAACCTTTGAAAGCTCCTTTTATTGTCTTATGGAGATTTTTCCCAATCTTAAGCATATTCTTTTAGACTGTGCACATGCTCATCTCTTTCTGTATTAGATATTTGTAGAATTTCTTCCGGACTGAGACAACAAGACCTCTTAGTGGCGCGACCTAGGGGTATATCAAGGTTTGTTTTTTGTAGATTAAGCACTAACTCAGGCTGGTTGGTATTGAACAAATAATTCTGGCTCAGGCTATTTTTGTCGAGGAATGGATTCTCTAAAGCGCCACTACCTAAATTAGGGGCAAATTTCATTGACTCTGATTGTGTTTGACAAGAAGATCAAGGATAGGAAGGGAGACACTTTGTCAAATATTGGATAGTGAGTTTCATGAGAACCATGGGGAAAATGATAGTAGACAAGCAAGACCAAGACAGCTATAGACAGGGATATTTTGTTGAAACAAGACATGAATTTGAAAACTGAAGAATGTTCTAATCATAGGCTGACAGGAAGGGCTAGGAAAGCAAAAATTTGTTTGGGGGTTTTCTAGATGACAAATTGACATATGGAGATCAGCTTCTAGAAAACTCAGCTAGGAATCTAGTCATCAACAACAGGTGAAAAATACTGATGACTAACAGTGGCTCCATTTGGGGAGGGCAGCTCCTTTTTAGGAGGTGTCCAGAATTGCAAATCTTTGGCTTATGAAGACCAATGCCTTATCCATTAGCGCAAATTTCATTCTTTCTTGATGCCATTTCTGAAAATTGACAGCATGATTAGCCTCAAAAACATCTCTACCTACCCAGCTATATTTCCTAACATTTTTTTCTTCTTTAGGTGCATTTTGGACTAGCAACCTTTTGACATGATATTTTTCAGAATAGAAACTATCTATTTCTACACTTATATCTTCCGGGAGTTCAGATTAAACTAATGAACTCCTTTGTTTCTCTACCTATGCTAGATCGACTATCAAGATTAAGCTGTTTGACAGGATTTTATTCACTATTCTAGAACATGAAATTGAAAAATGACCAAATCAGGGTTAGACAGTCTGATTTGTCATGTACTTGTGGCATTAAAGACAAGCTGCACACAAATATTATTTTTCATAAAATGAAATCTAGAAAAACAAGGCTAGGATACGCAATTTGTTTTTCATCCCTGCTTTCCTCTTTGGTTCTGTTTTGAGCATGTGGAACCATTATCTTTTCCTAATCTACTCTCTTTGATAAGTCAAGCTTACACAATGTTGACTATCTTTTCCTCTCAGTAACTTATCAGTAAATAAATTTAAAACATGTTCAGTTATGATTAGGCTAGATAACTGAACAAGACATCTTTGAGCACTAGTAGCGACATTTAGAGTTGCTCGCTTTTAGCATGACTATTTTTGGGTATGGGGCTGAACCATTGCTTTTATAAACTGCCCTCTTTTTCTACTTTTTACTATTTTTGTATTTTTTGCCTTTTCACTTTTTCTTCAAACAATCTAGAACTGAAAATATGCTCACAAGGCTGAGCTTATTTTCCACTGCTGTCTATCTATCCTAATCTAATCTGTACACAATAGACATTTATTTGGTGAACTCTCTTTTCCAATGTAACCAGTCAAGTATATGATTACATGGGTGACTCTGGTTTAGTTCTTTCATGATGCTGAAGTAATGAAAAGGCCGCCTCCATTTGGCTTGTTTTCGGACAGTAGTGCTTAAGTTTTTTCTCATTCTTGGTAGCAAACTGTTCATGATAGAACCCACTACTCCTCCAGATTTCTCAAGGAAAAAAAAATGGATCTTGGAATAATACCTGATCTAGAGGATTTGATATATAGGATTTTTTCAGGACTACTCTTTGTTCTACTTGGCTATGCTTGGGACTTTCTTGGGAAAGAAACTCTTCCCCTTGCTCATGATCACTTGGACTGTCAGACTCATCATATATTACAGTGTAGTTTTATTTCCAAGCTGATGTGCTCTGATTAAGTGAACTGAAAATTGTGTGAAGGTCATCATGTTGATGACCAGGAATACACTTTGGCAAAAAATCTTCTTGAGAAAGAAGAGCAGCAACTTTTTTGTGATCATCAATTTTCAAGCCTTCATTTTCTTCCAAATTTTCTGAGCTTTCCTCATCACTGTCATAGCTGCTATGTTTTGTTTGGTTACTTTCCTCAAGTTTATGAAACTGAGCTTCCTCCCAAAAATCAAAAACTGAGTATTCTGCAAATTTAGCTTATGTTTGGAAATCATCATCATTATCAACATATTGATCAAACCTTGGAAAATCATCATTATAATTAATGTCACCAACCATGCATATTGGACTATCAGATTGTTTTTCTTCAAATTGATTTACAAATCTATTTTTTGACTTATGATATGCAAGATTAACAGGAGAAAGATTAGAAAAGTTTTGGTTATATGAAGTTTCAGAGGTTGACTGCATGTTTATAAGTTGATCTATTTCCTCTTCAGTTAAAAAGGAAGGCATTTTCATTTCTCTTCGGATATAACTACAATAATCCTCTTTCTCTTGGGAAATCTGATTTGAAGGATGAATGTCTTTTTGGGCTTCACCTATGAGAGATGATGAATCATCACTTATGAATTTAGAGAGATCCTGTGGGTTCTCTTTCATTTGCTGCTTGTTTTCATATTCAACCAATTCTTTGTGATGTTGAGGATAGTTAGCATGTAATTCATGAGTTTTTTCTGATAGATTTTCAGGAAGCCAATTTTATTTTATGAACTCAAATGACTCCCAGCATAAAGGTAGAGATCCTACAGGTTTTGATTTATCTTCTATTTCGGATCTGAATTCATCCTCACTCAACTCTTCTTGATGCTTGGGATGATAAACATGGGATTCATGAATTTCCTCTGATGGATTCTTAGGAGGCCAATTTGCTTTTATAAACTCAAATGAATCCTAGCATAAAGGTAGAGATCCTACAGGTTTTGATTTATCTTCTATCTTAGATTTGAATTCCCCTTCAGTCAACTTTCCTTGATTTAGGTGAGAGTTAACTTGAGCAGGGGTTTCCTGAATAATTGCTAAGAGATCTTTAGGATGCAAATTTTCTTTCAAAGTCTGGAATGTTTTAAAGCATAAGGGTAGAGAACCTAAAGGTTTTGATTCCTCTTCTATTTCAGAATTTGTGATTTCAAAATGGCTAATAGTTTCTTTAGAGCATTCCTCTATGTTTTTATTTGCAACTTTCTCATTAGGCACATTTTGTTTATAACTCTTGTCTTGTAATAGTTGATTGTGTTCATCCTGAGGAATAAGTGTAGGTTGGTTTGAATAAGCAGTGTTAACCTTAACTTTGTGTCTTTCTCTCTTCTTGTCAAGTAGATGCTCTAGTTTGGTGAAATCATATACCAATTTTTCCAACTTTTCCTCTGAAGATATTATTCTCTCTTGATTTGCTTTGTCTTTCTCTATTATTCTTAGTTGTGCCTCCCTATTTAGTATGTTGAATTCTACATCAACTGCTATCCTTTGCATTTCTTCTAGGGTCAAAGGATCTTTATTTCTTATCCGGAAAACCATCTCTGGGTCAAAAGAATTTGGGTAGTGAAAGAGAGCACATCTGAGGGGTGGCTTTATGTTAGCAGGCATTGCATGGTATACTTTATTGAACCTGGCTGAAAAGTTTTGTATTGTCTCCCCTGGTTGTCTTTTTAACTGATTGTATTCCTTTATGATGAGAAATTTATTACCCATGACCACCTACCTATCTAGGAAGATTTGAGTGAACTGATGAAAATTGGTAATGCTTGTAGTTGGAAGATCTTTAAACCAACTCTTAATTTTTCCTTGTAATGATAAGGCAAACATTCTAATACGCACATCATCTTCTTCTATTTCATAAAGGTCAAGTAAATCCTCAAGATTTTGGACGTGCTCTTCAGCGGTGACTTTGGAGCTTTCTCCATCAAATTTGGGTAATTTATTTTGAAGATTTGCAGGAAGGGCTTGGAAGATGGGAGGTAAAACCAGAGGCTTGTATCTTTCTGGGACTTTTTTGGATATAGGTAGTGTAAAAAGAGATTTATGACTGCTTGAGGTTTTAGCCAGAGTGGGAAAGGTAGCATGAGGCTCATGTTTTTCTAGGTTTTCCATAGGTGAATCTGGGGTAAGAACAGGTGTACAAGCCTGCTCATGGTCTGAAATTTGAGGCTTAGATTTTCGAGGTTTGAGATATTTCCAATGATCAATGTAGATCTCATCGGTGTATTCTTGATTAGGCTCAAAGTAGGATAGAACATAGTTATAGATATAGACAATAATTTCTTGAATCCAACTAAGGCCTGAGTGCTTTTTCTTTCTAGGATGACTGGTCATGTTTTAGGTTCTTCCTCCAGTGGAGTCTTTAGGTCTATTGAGAGTTGTGGAGTCGCCAGGTGGATTTCTTTGAGATCTATGGTCCACCACCAACACTATCAAAGATGCTTTCGGGAAAAAAATTTCTAGCAAACTTTGAGATGAAGACTTGCAAGGAAGAGTGATTCACTTGGTTTTAACAGTTTGCTAGGCTGTTTGGACAAGCTAATGGTTCTATTTGCAAGATTATTTTTGTTTATCTCCTATGTTTAGGTGAAGTCTTCTAAATCGCTAAGTTATACTTAGTTTGTCACTGATTACAGGGTTTGCACCTTAAGTTTTAAGTTTTGGAAAGGATGAGTCAAAAAAAGGGTATGGTTTATGAATTTTTTTGTTTTTTTATGGAGTTTTAGGCCTACTGGAGGCTAGTGGAGTCGCCAGGTGGAACTTGGTTGTTTTTGTAAAGATGTAGCTATGGTCCACCACCAATAACTAGGGAAAAGCCAATCTGGGAATGTTTTGGGGTTTTTTGAGTTTTTATGTGCAACCTATGGTTTTTTAGAGTGTTCTAGACCTGATTCATAACTTTGCTAGGGTGGTGAAAACAAAAAGAGTTTACTCTAAATGATTCTATGGATTGCTTGCCTGTTTAAATTTTTAAAGACTAATGAATTTAAAAGAGTTTGATAGACTGTTATGTACTCAGTTATTCCCACCGTGATCGCCATTATTTTAGTGAGCAGTGGGATAAGTCAATCAAATAGTATTCCTAAGGCTGCTGGAAATTTTAGGGAATCTAAGTTTGTTTATCACTCAGAGTCCCACTATGATCGCCATTATGTTAGTGTCCCGTGATTTGGCTGATTGGAAAGCCAAATGATAGTGTAACATCAAACCAATCTTTGGAGCCCAAGGACCTAGCCTTCTTGGAATCTGAGAGGGCTCTCTCTATTTTTGCAAGGGATATCTGTGTGTTTGCTTATTGTGTTCTGATTTTAGGCTAGTTATGAAGTAGGTTTTTGGTTTTGGTTTTTAGGTTGTGAGGGATGAACTGATCAAAGACATAATATAGGTAAAAAAGATGTCAAATCAGCTGGGCTATGGGGTTGAAAAAGGTCAAGAAAGCTTTCAGATGGTGATACAAGGTTGTTGAAGGGCCGATTTGATTCGAGGTAAAATGGATCTTTGGGAAAAATGGAGTTAGATGGACATTAAATTTGTGAATAACAAAGGATTTCAAGCATAAATATTTTAATAGCTGACATAAACATGGTAGGGAAAACCATTAATCATGAGAAATGTAACTATAAGCTGATCAATGCATAGAAATAAACATTCAAGCCATGCATAGAGATATATGTCTCTCTAACTTTAGGAAATGGCTATTAGAATTTGGGGAAATACATTAAGACATAAAAACAACTAAAATCACTATGTAAGAACACCTAAACATAGTACTTCAAGCTATTGGGCACTTTGAAAACAAGATTGCATAGTTTTAGGCAAAGGGCAAGTTCAGAACAAGACCTCCTTGGTTCAACAAATGACAATCTAATCAATCAAAGAGAAGTGTCGTAGGTGGAGCTATGGCTAGCCATGAGTAAGTAGGGCATACTGTAAATCGTACTTAGCATGCATAAAACTACAAATAAAACAAGCAAACAATATTCTTCAGTTATTAAAGAGAATTCAAGGATTCTTTAATATGACTAAGAATGAAGAAAACATGGAAGCTATAAAGAAACAGGAAATTTGAGGTGCCTCCAAGGGCATGTCTCAAATTTATTCTCTACTATCTTATAGCAAGAAATAACATTGAATTATGAATGAAAACTAGAAAACAAAACTGAGAGAGAGACACTATACCATTCTATCAAGTCATGGAATCCAACAACAATCCTCTTTCATCATCCAAGAACATCCAAGAAACTATCCAAAAGCATGAGACAAGTGTTTCTTCCAAAGCTTATATGACCATATATTGCTTCTATTCATCAAGTTCAGCCTTGTTTACAATGAAAGTCTTTGGAATATATAGGCCAAAGTGAGGAAAACCTCCTAGTTCAACTTGCAATCTCATTGGCCTATCCAAAATATCTGATTTTGTCCTTGAGGCTTTACAAAGCCCAAGGCACAAAGTATCTAATAAAATATCTCAAAAATGCTAAAAAAGGAAAATATATTGACTTTTAATAACTAATCATGCCCAAAAATAGCTAAACACACATGAGGAAAAGTCACTTTAGAAAGGTTCATTTTTACAAAAATACTTAGGAAATATATCAGCAGAAAGTCCTCTGACTTGGCGGCAACTTTTGGAGGCCTTCCCGATGTCTAAACGAGGCCCGTGATGGCTCGTTGGAAAGATATGGATGTATAATTTCTGTAAAAACTTTAATTTTCCCAAACTGATGCTTAGAAGTCTGTCAAATACTAAACTGAGTGAAAAAACCCAAAAAATAGGCCTTTCTGATATGTGGGCAGAGTGTTGAAAAAGTGAGTGTTTTTTGCATCTTTGGGGGACTGAAAGAACTTCAAGTGCTCTAAAAAATTCTGAGTAGATGCCCCTAAATTTAATTCATCCAATGGTACCACTTGCAAGAGTTGAGGATGCTCCAAACCAAAATGGTGGCGTCCATGATTTTATGCAATTAGGCCCAAAAATGTCAAAAAACAAGATTGTGTCGAAATTCGTTCAATTTTGGTGAGCAAGTCTCTCAAGGATTTTTAGAAACATGTCTAGAAGCTTGAGCCAAAATTCCAAGCCTAAAGGTGTCTTTCTCCTTTTTTCTCACCGGGCGCCCTCTTTGGGCAGTTTTGAGCTTTTCTTGGTTTTCTTCTTTGTTGTTTGGAATTCTAGCTTTGGTGAAGAAGTCATGGCCCCTTGCCTAGGAGAGGCAGCTAGCACATGCTTTGGAGAATTCCCTTCATGATCCATGTTTTGTATTTGCTTGCCCTCATCAGTGCTTGCTTGAGGGCTGCCTTATTTGTCTCTGTCACTGCTTTCTTTATGACTTTCATGCTCTTTCCCTTCACTGTTTGGTGCTTCATCACCCTCGTGCTTATTGCTGTGTTGGCTGCCATAATGTTCCTTTTTATCACTTCCTTACTTCCCATCACTTTTCTCTTCATTATCACTGGTATGTTTAGCCTCTTTGCCTTGTTCCTCATCATCACTAAAGTCATCTCTTCAGTATTTTGTTTGAGCCAAGAGGCCTTTAACAAGACATGTTTGTGGTTTTTGAAGGGAAGTATCCTTGTGTTTTTGGCACCACAAACCTCTTTCCCTCAATCACTATTTTAATCCTTGTTATCTAAAGCAACAATACCCCTTTCAATTTGACAAAATCTTCATCCCCTATTCACTTTTTCTCTATGTTTATTTGAAACAAAAAGGGACTCATTTGAAGTCATTGTTTTCTTTGATCATGACAAACATGGTATGTTAAAACAAAACGAGATATGTTTCTTCCTTTCACTATCTCTAAATAACCTTTCAAACTTTCAACAAGGACATTACCCTTCTATCACTGTTTCTTCTTTGGTTTAGTAAACAAGGTGTTCTTTGAAACCTCTGCCAAGATGAATCTTTAAACTGATTTGAAAGTCTTTTACAAAAATCTTTTTTTGGCTCTATCAACTGTGTGTAACCTTAGCTGTCTCATAGCACAAAAGGATTTTCAAATTTGCACATTAATCATCCTTTCTTTCACTGTGTCTCTCTTTTATTTTGACAAATTCCTCATCCATTTCATCATTGTCTCTCTGATTTTGGAGACTGCAAACCTTTACTTTTTCATAACACAAAATACCTCCTTCAACTTTGACAAAGCCTCATCCTTTAATCACTGTTTCTCACTGTTGATTTAGTAAACAAGGGGTGCTTTGAAACCACTGTTAAGATATCTTTTCAAACTGTTTTGAAGGACCTTTACAAACTATGCCTCTCTGATTTTGGAGACTGCACAAATTTTTCATTATCTCACAGCATAAAAGATCTCCTTAAATTGACCAAGCTTTATCCCTTTTACCACTGTTTCACTCTTTGATTGTGATTCTCTTTATAAATGATCTTTGGAAGCCCTTGTAAATTAAAATTTAGCCCTGTGGGACCTCTTAATAATTTACTTAGGTCATAATACTTCGAAAATTTTTCACAAAAGTATGACAAACAGACCCTTAACAGTAAACACTCATATGTCCTTTTCAAACTCTGTTTTTCACCATTTCGAAGCCCTCTTCGCTCTTTAAAACAAAATCTTTCTTTGAATAAGTGTATTTGTAATTTTGAGCAGTCTTTTAACCATTGTTTCATTTTTCTTTAAACTGTACTTCCCCACAATAGTTCTGTGGAGGCCTTTTAACCTAAAACAGCTTTGTGAGACCTTTACCAAAGCTATACTATTTTGAACAAATTTCAAACAATTGTGGTTAGCAGTCTTTGACAATAATCACTCATGTGTTTCACTGTTCTATGAGGTGGAAAAATCTTTTGAAATCTGTCTTTGATCCTTTCAAGCCACTGGATGTTCTTTGCAGACTTTGTAAGATAACAGTTTGATGTGGTAATTTCCTGACATTCTTGATAACCTGCTTATGCTGGAGCTTCCTTCTATCCAGAATTACTAGTCTCTGTGTGACATCCTTACAACTTTCCATGGTGTATAATTTAGTTTTTTCATGGTAGTATAACACTTTTATATCATAAATGAACACTGTATGATATTTCTACATTTTGCTGGTCCCTTTTATTATAGATTTTATAATGTTCTCCATAATGATCTTTGTAAGCCCTTGTAACCTTCAACCTGAGACCAAAATCTGTTTAATCCTTTTCCATGTTGAGAAGACTGATATATGAGATCTGGAAGGCTGCTAGAATGGCTCACAGATACCAAGGCTTCCATCAGCCATTCTCCTCCTAATGGAGCTCCAATAGCTAGAGCAATAGCCCATGTCGTTCCAGAAGTCAATAACACTACTGCATCTGAAGAATGCACTTCATTTTGTGGTGGAGTATGGACTGAAACATCGAGAATTGTATTGGCTCTTTGAATGACACCCCGAACCTACTATGGAAAGTAATGAGAAAGGCCTGGAATTTGTTGCAAAATCTAAGAATTAAAACTTGCTGTTGTTATTTCAATAATATGCACATGATGTTTTACTTGAATTTTCTTGGTGCAATTCTTCTCTGTCAGATCCAGAAAAAAAATCACCATTGCAGCCTTTTAATCACTGGGTGTTGCACAGGCCCCCCGCGCACTTCAGAAAAATACATTGTTAATACCTACAGGCGCGTCGCGCACTTTTGTAGCCCGTTTTGGAGGCCTTCCCGGTGTCGTAATTGGGCACGAGATGGATTTTTGGAAACATATGGAAGTATAATTTCCAAATATGCTTGATTTTTTAATTTGGTGTCCATTTGGTTGATCAAAAATTGATTTTCCCAACACTGGTCAAAACTGGTGAATCCTGGTGCAGAAATGCATAGTGCTGTTTGCAGGCCACTTTTGGATGCCTTTCCGGTGTCGGAATTGGGCCCGAGATGGATTGTTGGAAAGCTATGGAATTCTAATTTCCAAATATCCTTGATTTGTTTCATTTGGTGTCCATTTGGTTGTTCAAAAATTTACTGTCCCAACACTGTTAAAAAATGGTGAATGCTGGTGCAGAAATACATAGTGTTGTTTGTAGGCTACTTTTAGATGCCTTCTTGTTGTCAGAATTTGGCCCGAGATGGCTCGTTGGAAAGCTATGGAAGCATAATTTACAAATATTCTTGAGGTTTTTCATTTGGTATCCATTTTTTTATTCAAAATTTGACTGTCCCAACACTGGTCAAAATGGTGAATCCTGGTGCAAAAATTCTCCCATGACATCTGTATTTTTTACATTTCTCCAAAACCATAATACCTGTGTATAAACTGAAGGAGGTTTTTCTTCTTTAACCTATGGGGGACAAAAAACTCTCTCACTTTTGTCAATTTCATCTTTTTTTGTCAGAAACACATTTTGAAACAAACTGCCTGGGCGCTCCTTAACCTCTGTCTTTTACAACCTTTGAGTTAGATAAAAGAGTAACCCTTGATGTTTGCCTTTCCTTCATAAATTGGAGTGAGTTTCTACTCTTTGAATAGATCATTTTAAGTGATAACTATGCTTTTTCCACTTGTCATGTTGAATTATCTCTTTTCAAAACAGTCCCTTGAGGGCTAATATCAACACAAACGGAGGAATATGAGACTTAAAGTAAGTCATCCATGTTGTTATTCATTTTATGTCTATTTGTGGATTCACAATTTCTTGAGAAGTCTTTTAACACCCTTAAATATGCCAATTTTTGGTCAACCACACTCCAGCAGTTTTATAACTATTTTCATCTTCTTACTCCTTCCCAAAAATTTAATTTCAGCTCCCAAACTGTCTCCGGATTCAATCTTAATTCCAGAATCATAATGCATCAGGGTATAAGTAGCCTACTTGTCATCTTGTATATCATATCATGGGCTCATATCATTAACCGAGTCAAAAGTCCCTTATGCCATTTGAAAATTCCATAACATCCTCCTTACTTGTGGAAAGCATTTTTATTCCCTACAAGCTTTTGTTCTGCTTATAAAATTTCAATTGTTCCCACTGATTTTCAGCTTTGACTTTCCAATTGAAAACTTTCTTAAACATAATCTAAACTTGCTGATGCATTTTTTGTTTCATCCCTTGGAAGGAGGTGGCCTACACCAGCTCTAAAATCACTTAAAACACCTTGAACCTCTGCTTTTAAATGAAGGAGGTCTTATTGATCTTGTTCCTAGCCATCTTCTCTTATACTAGAGGAGGTTTTCAGCATGTCACCTCAACCATCTTCTCTTGCTTGCAGGAGGTTAACACAGTTATGACATTTCATACACTTTCTCTTTGAAGGAGGTCTTCACATTCATGACACTTCTTCCATTTGCTAAACTGTGTCATCTTTCTTTTCCACACATGTCTTTTCTTGGTATATCAGAATAGGTAATAAAGTGAAATCTTGATAATCTGCTATATGAGGCATATTTTGAGATATGTATCCTTTGTAAAATATCTTTGTGAAAATTTTAAACTAGAAACCACATGACATGTATTTGTAGATTATTTTCTTGCTAGTCATCATTTACTAACCTTTTTTTTTAGTGTGTTTGCAGAGGTACATTGGATTTCCTCTTTGACTAGTGTTCTTATCCCAGGCTTGAGGCACCATAAGAAGCAGCTGTCTTCTTATGTAATATTATGATATCCTTGGGAAAACTTATGCAGCATTACCTCTGAAGGACACACTGAAACACTGCAGATCAACCTTATATCAGTTTGCCTTTTGAAACAATGTACTCCTGCTTTCTTTTCATTGTAGCTCCCCACCTGTTAATGGCAAATTTCTTCAACATGAGAGACTTATTTGGACTTGTCTCCCTGCTCTTGTCTGGCTACTGTTTGTCATCCAATTCGCACCCTACAGAGATGCAAAAAATATGACTTTGAACGTTTGAAAGATCCTTTTAGTATCTTATGGAGATTTTTCCCAATCTTAAGCATATTCTTTTAAACTGTGCACATGCTCATCTCTTTCTGTATTAGATATTTGTAGAATTTCTTCCGGACTGAGACAAAAAGACCTCTTAGTGGCGTGACCTAGGGGTATATCAAGGTTTGTTTTTTTTATATTAAGTGCTAACTCAGGCTGGTTGGTATTGAACAAAGAATTCTGGCTCAGGCTATTTTTGTTGAGGAAGGGATTCTCTAAAGCGCCACTACCTAAATTAGGGGCAACTTTCATTGACTCTGATTGTGTTTGACAAGAAGATCAAGGATAGGAAGGGAGACACTTTGTCAAATATTGGACAGTGAGTTTCATGAGAACCAAGGGGAAAATGATAGTAGACAAGCAAGACCAAGACAGCTATAGACAGGGATATTTTGCTGAAACAAGACATGAATTTGGAAACTGAATATTGCTCTGATCATAGGCTGACAGGAAGGGCTAGGAAAGAAAAAATTTGTTTGGGGGTTTTCTAGATGACAAATTGACATATGGAGATCAGCTAGGAATCTAGTCATCAACAACAGGTGAAAAATACTGATGACTAATAGAGGAGTAGGAAGGAGAGGACTCTTTTGATATTTATTCTCTTTTTCAAAATCCTCCATGTCAAGATAATGTTCTCCCATCCTTGGTTGATTTTGAATCTAGCAATTAGTGATGAATCAAATAAATTTAATTTTATTAATCATTCTAAAGTATTGGAAAACCTTCATTATGTTGATTATGATTCCTTTATTTCATGTAATGATTGCTTCCCAAGTGAACCATTTGATCTTTCATTTTCTCAAGAAGATTTTGTTTTAGAAGATTTAGACCTTAAATAGAGTCGGTCCAAGCAGATGTTCTTATGGAAACTCCCTCTTCACCTCACTATCCCTTGCATTCTAATGTTTGTAATGCATCAACTTATGAAGAATATACTCCATTCTCTTCAAGTTCATCATCTAATGAGTTGGATTTTGAATTGACACAAGGTAGTGAGGTCATCCATGATGAAGAAGAAGGAAAGTAGTTGATCAAGTATCCATTCCATTCCTTATCATTTCTAGTATTTCATGAGGAGAATTCCTTAGTTCAGGTTAATCATGAAATTCATTCAATCTATTCATCCTTAGAGGTGAAATCAGAAGAACTTTATAACTTGGGTAATTTGTGTTGAAAAGTGTAACTAGGATCGATCTTCATATTGACTATGTAATTATGAAAAGAAGAAGACAAAGATAATAAAATGTATTTTTTACTTATTTTGTGGGTTTCATGAGCAATATTCTAGGGTTTTGTATTCTAGGTAAAAATGTAATTTAATGTCATATATATATATGAAGGATCTAGTCTAATAAAATGCTCCAAGACCTATTCCAAGAATCCATGGAAGAATGGATATTATCAGTCCTCAATCTACAATGAAATAGCAGCTAACAAGATGTGTCAAGTCAACCTTCCAACATCATGTCAAGTCGGCCTACAAGTAAGAGGTATGGTCAGCCTAATTTCGTGAACCTATTCCTATATTTATACACCTGTTCTGCATTCATTTGGGAGACAAGATTTCGGACATCTCTGAGTTGGAATGCGGACCTTTGGACAACATCTAATGAAGACTTAAGACTGGTGAAGAGGCATATATACTTAATGATATCTTAATGTAATAAAAGTACAATGGTCTACCAGAACAGAAGTGCCACAATTGACTGAAACATGAGTGTGGACTGTCCATCAGAAGCAGTGTAGATAAATATGAAGTAACTACAACATGAAAAGGTTAAGGGCAGTGTTTGTGTATTGAAGTGTGGATCTATTCAAGAATTGAAGTGTGGATCTGTTCAAGAATTGAAATGTGGATCTGTTCAAGAATTGAAGTGCAGATTTGCAGACTATCCTAAAGTAAAATTGAAAATAAAAGGTGACATTGTTATTCATCTCTAGTTCAGGAAAAAGTTGGAACACTAGTCAGGGGAAATATATTAGATATTCCAAAGAGAAGGAGCAGTGAGAAAGTGATATAAATTAGGAAAGTATCAATTGTATACAAAGGAAGTGCTGGTGCAGAACAGTGCAAGTTGGTGAAGGAATAAAGGATCAACATTGAAGGACATCAAAGAAGTAAGGACAATTTCTTAGATGTATATATATAGGTCAAGGGTCTAAGTCTGGGTCATCGTACTTGTCATTTGAAGATCTATAAGAATAATTTCTCGTGGGTTTTCCTCTCCAAGAGGGATAGGTTTTTCCCTGGCTCTAGGAGCCTAATTTTTGTGTCTCGTGTATTTTTATAATTGAATTGATGAAAGATTAATTAAGCTAAAGAAGAGAAGACATAAGTAATCCAAGTAAGCTCACAAGTAATTATCAAGAAGAGAATTTGAATTAATCTCCAACCCTCCAAATTCTCAACATGGTATCAGCGGTAAGGTGTTGAAATCAAGGGCTTCTTGACAAAGAGATACCCCAAGAAACAATAATCAAAGTTTTTCAAATAAAGTTTGCAAGAAATTCTCTCAATATATTTTTGAGAAAGATCTTCATCACATTCAAAGGATCAAATTTTCAAGAAAATAAGTGTTTCCATCAAATATTTACATTCAAGACAGTGGTAGAAGAGGACATCATCCTTTGAAGACATCCTTTACCATCAAGGATTCAAGATCACCTAGATTGAATTTTTCTATCTTAGAAGAAGCTCCTAACTTCTTCATCAAGGAAGTTGTTGAAGGAGAAAGTCACTTACTTAAGTAACTATCTATGACTCTATCTAAATTTTTCAAAATGAGTCATTGTACAGAGAGCAACAAATTGGTTGGGTTATCAAAATTTAGTGCATGGAAGAAAAGGACACATATGAACCTAATTGAAAATGAAGTTATGGGCCTCATATAAGGAACTGAAATTCAACCTCTAAAAGAAGATATGATAGCATATATCAAATACATGAAGGCAGACATAAGAGCCAAAAGGATTCTTATAGAATCCATAAAAGACTCTCTCATTCCCTATGTATAAAATATAGAATCCTCGAAAGAAATATATGATAAAATGGTTGAACTATTCTCAAAAGGTTCTACAAAGGAAATAATATCCCTGAGACAAAAACTATACAAATTGAGAATGTCAAAGGAAGGAATAATTCCATGTCTAATGGAGATTTTCGCAATACGAGATCAACTACTGAAGTTGGAAGAAGTAATGTCTGATAGAGAAATAGTCACTATGGTACAAAATGTTTTACCGAAAGAATGGAGAGGTTCCACTTCCAGCATAGATGGGAAATAAGAAGCCATGCCATTCGAAAGTCTAGGTAAAATAGAAAAATCAAGATTGAGAGCAGGATCACGTGTAAAGAATCAAGTTTTTACCGCCATGTCCGGGAAGAAAGGAAGATTTGGTAAATTTGGTCCTCAGAATAAGAAGAGAAATGTGGAAAAATCACGATGCTTTGGATGTAATGATCTTGGGCATTATAAACGAGATTTTCCTAAATTTAGAAAGGACAAGAGGAAAAAGGAAGAAGCCCATGTCTCAGATATAAGAGAAGAACCTGATGCAAATAAATCTAAGAAAGAAAGAAGTGAGGGATCTCCACTATGATTGAGATCATCTTCTCATTTAAGTGATTTATGTTGGTTGTAAAAAAGTATGATAGGAAGCAATGTATATTATAGCATCATGATAAAAGCATGGTAGGAGCTCTTAGTGAAGTAGCTCCAGGAAAAACCTCTTTGATAACATTACTAATGGAAGGAAGTCATCAAGATCAAGGGTCATCATGGAAACATAATTCTAGGATGTGATGACATATTGATGAAGTAGCCCAAGGGAATGAAGCTCTTCATTATGGTAAAACTACTACAAGATGACTTAAATAATAAAGGTATGAGGTATGTATATATTTATATGCTGGCACTGGATGTTGTGAATTCATGTCATATGGTTGCAGGTAATAGACTTCCATATTTAGAAGTATGATATATGAAGGAGGATCTCTTAGTGCACTAACAGATGAAATCAACATAATATATCCTCATGGAATATGAGGTGGTTGTATATGAATGAGAAACTGGAAAATTTTTAATTCCTAGGAATGAAGAATGTGCAAAAAGGAAGAGATCATGAAATGCAACCATGTCAAGAGGCAGTTATCATTAGGAAGCCAAGAATATGTGACTAGGAGATCTCCTGGGAGGATATGTAGACTCTGACAAAAGTCTGATAAAGAAGAATACCCTTGACAAAACATATCATTAGGAGATGTGTCAATCTGAATAAAGGATGTCGATGCCTACAAGAAGATGTCATGGTGAAATATAATCACTGAGGTAACTTTTGTTTTAAAAGTTCATATGTATATGTTTATTTGGATTTATTTGTGAAGGGATGATAATCATGAGAAAGGATGTACGATCCTTGGAGATGATTCGAAGGAAAGCAGCATGGCATAACGGTGGACCAGATGAGAAATATTGACGAATCACTTTCTGATAGTGGACATGACTCGTGACTGAAAGTGATGGATGATTTGTACCCTATGAAGCCAAAAGTTGAATATTCCTCAATATTGAAATTCATGACATCGAGGGGAGGAATTCTTCATGAGTAGCTGGATTGTTGCTGCAGAACCCTGGTTAAGAGGGATCCTGGTGGTAAGTTTCTTACTTGGAATAAACTTGAAGTATGTCCTTCCTGAGTTGAGAGGGAGTGACATATGTGATTCTCTAATACATGTGTCATACACTAGACCAGGACTAATAGTCGTTAGTCTTAATGAAGGCCATGTGGAGAGAATGGATAGACACATCATTCTGGTCTTCACCTGGAAATCATAATGGAGGATTGGGTAATCATATGGCATTCGATACTCTTTTAGAATGACATAGGGCATTCAAGATAAGAGTAGCCAAGGACCGATATTATTTGACGGTTGGCTACCCAATAGAAGAATAGTCCAAGAAGGTCATATTTTGGGAATACCTGGGTGGAGTATGTACCTTGGAGAGACAATGACTATGGTATCTATAATTCATGTGTCTCGCAAACATTGTAGCTCATTTTCTCATTGAGAGATGGGGTTGTTTGTCAAGGCCTTGCACTAGGATAATTTCGGTTGATATGATGATATACATATGTGATTACCAATCCGATTCTTCTTATGAGATTCTTCAGTGTGAAAGTGACCATGTACCTCTATGAGTACCTCCCTAGTTAAGAGGGAGTGTTGAAAAGTGTAACTAGGATCGGTCTTCATATTGACTACGTAATTATGAAAAGAAGACAAAGATAATAAAATTTATTTTGTACTTGCTTCATGGGTTTCATGAGCAAGCTTTTATTATAGGTTAAATAGACTTCTTCTTGATGTCTATCTAGGGTTTTTTATTCTAGGTAAAAATGTAATTTAGTTTCATATATATATGAAGGATATAGTCTAATAAAATCATCCAAGACCTAGTCCAAGGATCCGTGGAAGAATGGCTATTATCAGCCCTCAATCTATGATGAAAGATCAGCTAAAAAGATGTGTCAAGTTGGAATTCCAACAACATGTCAAGTCGGCCTACAAGTAAGAGGTATGGCTGGCATAATTTCGTGAACCTATTCCTATATTTATACACATGTTCTGCATTTATTTGGGAGACAATATTTCGAACATCTCTGAGTTGGAATGCAGACCTTTGGAAAACATCTAACGAAGACTTAGGACTGGTGAAGAGGCATATATACTTCATGAAATATTAATGTAATAAAAGTGCAGTGGTCTACTAGAACATAAGTGCCACGGTTGACTGAAGCATGAGTGCGGACTGTCTATCTGAAGCAGTGTAGATAAATATAAATTAACTACAACATGAAAATGTTAAGGGCAGTTTTTGTGTATTGAAGTGTGGATCTTTTCAAGAATTGAAGTGCGGATTTTCAGACTATCCTGAAGTAAAATTTCAAATAAAAGGTGGTATTGTTATTCATATCCAGTTCAGGAAAAATTTGGAACAGTGGTCAGGGGAAATCTTGTAGATATTCTAAAGAGAAGGAGCAACGAGAAAGTGATAGAAAGTAGGAAAGTAAATATGTGATTTACTTTCCTAACTTTTGCTTATATATATCTCAAGCAACTGAAGTATCAATTGTATACAAAGGAAGTGATGGTGAGAAACCGTGCAAGTTGGTGAAGGAAGAAAGGATCATCATTGAAGGACATCAAAGAAGTAAGGACAAGGTCTTGGATGCATATATATAAGTCAAGGGTATAATTATGGGTCGTGGTACTTGTCATTTGAAGATCTATAAGAATAATTTTCCGTGGGTTTTCCTCTCCAAGAGGGAGATGTTTTTCCCTGGCTCTAGGTGCCTAATTTTTATGTCTCGTGTATTTTGATAATTGACTTGATGAAATATTAACTAAGCTAAAGAAGAGAATACATAAGTAATCCAAGTAAGCTCACAAATAATTATCAAGAAGAGAATTTGAATTAATCTCCAGCCCTCCAAATTCTCAACAATTTGTTTTTTGAAGATGTAAGTTCTGACCAAATCAATGATGTAGATGGATTCCATATGGATAGTAGCGATCTAGTTGAAATTATTGATGGTATCTTTCCACACACCAACCATGATATGATTTAATTTTCAAAATACAATTCTATAATTCTTGAAAGTTTTGGGACTTACCAGGAAGTCAAGGCACTTCAACTTCTGTTGATGGTTATGCCAGGCTCTAGCGACTCTAGTAAGCTCCCTTAACCAAATCAGATTTGGATATTCTCACATAATTATTTATTTGCATGGTTTCACTGGATGTAAATTCCTTCTTGAAATTCATGTGGTATTTCAAATGTAACTTTTCAAGCTTTCAATATTTTGTCTCCGGTCAAATTGAAGATTATGTTTCAATTGATCGTCCCTCATGTAAATCTCATGTATCAAACTTGGGTTTGGAGTGTATACCTTTCATGGATGAGAAAAGTTGTGAAGTTGATCATTCTAAAGATTATCTTTGGCCAAAGGATTCATACCTTTCATAATATTTTTAAAGTAATCAACTCCTAATCCTTCTTGTGAATATTCTGATACTGATCATTTTCTTCATGGCACCAGATATCCTCTTCACTGTCAATGAATTCTTGGGTTCTTCATTGAATCAAGTTCCTTTGTTTCATCCACTACATATTGATTGGTTTCATGTGCTTTCCATATTGGCATTCGTTTTTAATCGGATTATGATGTCAGTCTAGATTGTATCCAATCACAAGTAGATGGTGTGTCACATGAAACATATGAGAAATATGATTATTTTGTTCAAAGCATTTGCAAATCCGATCAAACTTATTTATCTTTGATGTTTACTAATAAATAGTTTTGTGCCTTAATCAATCCATCTGATCATGGTTCTTGTTCTAACAATTGTCATTCAATTGATCATTTTCCCACTGGTGTATCTCATGACAATTGTTTTTCATCTATTGATCCTCATGGTCTATCATATCAATTTTCAAATAATTTTCAAGCATTGAGGCACTTAATCCTCCGTTGATGGTTATGTTAGGTCTTCACTATCTTAACAAGAATTCTAAATATGATCGGATTTATTTTCCCTCGCAAGATTCTCATTAGGATTACACACCATTAATTGAAAATTATTTCTCCCAAAGATTTCAGATTTTTCAAGAGGATGGTTTTGAATTTTATAATCCCATCTATCATCAATTAGAAGCATATTTATTAGAAGGCCCATTTGCTAAAAGCGAGTTCTGATCTTTCCTGATGTTTGCTAAGGAAGACAATATAAGTACAGGTACATTCAAAAGGAGCCATATGTTAAGATTTTGTATAGTGTGGGTATCATTGAATGTGCTCTAGCTCCCAAAAATTGTGGAGGGACTGGAGTACGCATGATCTACAAGACCCAGAAATGGATTTGGGAAATTTCATCTGGTTTGGGAGATATTTAATTAATTAATTATTTTAATGTATTTCCTAAGTCTAAACTTAGGAAAATTAAATAATTAAAGTTAATTAAATTAAACATGTGATGAAATTGTATTAAGTCACATAGATCAAGCTTTCTTTTAATCTTAGCCATTGATTCAAGATCTGATCATGGTCATTGGTTTCCCAACAATAAAAGTATAAAGGAAAGGCTTGGGGTCATTTCTAAATACACACAAAGGCATAGCACTGAAGCTAAGCTGAGATTCTAGGGCCTTTGCTAGGAATTCTCAGAAGTGTTTCAGCTGTAGAGAGGGGAGTCTAGACAAAGGGGATGGTCTGATCCCAGTGTCTAGAATCACCAAGAGACAGAGAGTAGCTTTAGAAAGGCAACGCAGAGAAGCAGGAGCATCAGCAACAGAGAAGGTAGTAGTTGCGCAGTGCAGAGGCAGCTTGAGCTACGCAGGCATTGCACAGTCACTCCCAGGGCAGCGTTAGGCAGCTGGAAACCCTCAAAGGTTATGCAGAGACCCTTAGGGGTAGCGTAGGGACTGTGTCACCCAATCTGGTGTTACACAACCCTTTCTAGGCTAGCGCTAAGGGACGCGGAGGCTGCAGAGGTTGGCGCAGGGGCTTCAGGTGTAGTGCTAGGGTTTCTAGGGCCTAGATTTGGGTGAGTTCTGTAAATCCCATTTGAGGGTGTAGATCAGTCAATATTTTGGCTTCAGAATAGATGGTGAGTTGCAAATCTATATTTTCTCTGTCAAGTTTTCCAAATTTGGAACCCAGATTTGTTGTATTCAAAAATACTCTTAATAATAAAACCCTCCAGCAGCCAAAGACCAGTTTTCCCACATTGGGTTTTTCCAGGGACTATTGTCCAGAAAATCATTGTGTCACTTTGTCTATGTGTGCATGTACTTTTTCTAGATCTGAATTGGTGAAAGTCTGTTATGTGTTTTGCTTTGATATTAATCTGAATTTTTAGATTAATAACTTAATTAAGTTGGAGGAGCATAACTAGATCTAACAATATATTTCTGCATAAAGTAACATTCAAAAATTTTCACACGGTATCAGAGCAATTACAGATCTGGGAGGGTCACCAGTAGAAGACTGAAGGATCTTGCTGCAGAAAGTAGCAGGAAGAGCAGAAGCAGTAGCAGAAGGGCAGATCTAAAGGGACAACGTAGTTTTTAGAGAAGCAGAGTTACACAAAGGACAGGGTGACACAGTATTACGCTGTTTCCCATCAGGCCCACGCACTTACTGCGTAGAGGCAGCACAGAGACAACACTGGGATTGTTTGAAACCAGCGAGGGTGACACAGATCTGAAGCTATCAGATCCAAAAGTGCCTGAAGCAGAGCTGCAGAACTTCAGAAGGTGCTGGTGGGGTTATATTTCTGAATTTTTCATATTTTTAGCCTAAGCACTAGTGACAAAGAGTGGGAGGAGATCAGCTTCTTAGAGGGTTTCTAGCCAAAGAAACTTTCAAATCGATAAGAGGATCAAAGAGAGCTAAATCTTTGTTTTATTTGGCAGATTTCCAAGAAGTGAAATTAGTTGTCAGAGGGAACATAAGGTGCATGTTTCGCCAAGGACCTTAGATCCAGATCTCTAGCACAAAGAAAAGGAGCTCCGATTTTTTTTTGAGAAGATGGCTCCTCATGGACTACGCGATCAAGACAAATTTGATTGCCTATCCAACTTTTCAGTTTGGAAAGATATAATCCTGATAGTCCTAGAGGTATATCATCTAAGATACCATGCATAACAAGTTCTGGCCACACCGACCGATGCAGGTCTCCTAAGGAAGCATAATGAATCTGTAGGTCATACCAAGCGACTAATAATCGATGGAATTAAGGACCATATTGTCCCACATATAGCTAAGAAGAAAAAAACTAATGAAATGTGGAAGACCTTAACATCCCTATATGAGGGAAAATACGTCCAAAGGAAGATGCTTCTACAGATTCAGATGCGGTCATTCATGATGACCAAGGGGTAAGACATGGAACATTTTCTCTTCAGATTATAGTCGATCAGAGACCAGTTGACTGTTACAGGTGAAAATGTGGAAGATGATGTGATGGTCAGGATTGCTCTCATTGCGGTCAGAAATTAGTGGGAAACCTTTTCCAAAGTATCTTGGGCAGAGCGGACCTCCCAGACTAGGACAGCTTGTGGGAAATCATGCGTTAAGAAGAAATCTGCAGAATCACTAAGAAGCAGTACATCACGGGATTGAGTAAGGTGAAGAATGAAGATGAAGAAGATGCTGCCTTGGCATCAAAGAGGCAACAGGGAAAGAAGAAGAAGGATCTATCAAAGATCAAGTGCTTCCAGTGTGGTGAACTAGGAAATTTCGCTAGCAATTGTCCTCAGAAGAAGAAGGAAAAGGAAGCTTCTTCTTCCAAGGCCGCTGTGGTGGATGATGGGTCAAAATATTATGCAGCCATGAGCACTCATGAACCACGAAAAAGGGGTGACATGGATATTTAGAGGAGCTACAGATTGGTGGCGGGATCCTTGAGCAGCTCATCTCTTGGATCACATCTGAGCTACGGGAGGCTTAAGACAGTAGCAGGACAAGTAGATTAGTGGGTGCATAGATCACGGATGAAGCAAAGGTAGATTTGAAGGCTGGAAGGAGCAGCGTAGTGCAGATGCAGCAACAACGTAGAGGCAGCAGCAGTGTAGGGGTTGATGTGACTTCAATAGCACAGAGTAGAGTTTCTTACACAGAGCAGAGCTACAACAGTGTAGGGGCTTCAGAAGGACAACACAATGCAGCAGCAACATGAGATATTTCAGCACAAGGTAATCATGTGACTTCAGTAATGTAGAGGGAGTCTACTTACGCAGTGCAGATCTGTAGTTGTGCATCATTCTCCAAATGACAGCACAGATCAACAACCGATGGAGCTTCAATAATAAGGTTGTAGCCCAACTGACTTGTCTATCAAAGATTGGGCAAGTGATTCAGTTTCTTCTCTCAGCAACTGAAGTTGTAGTGCAACAGTTAGCAGTGGCAGTGCTATAGGTAGCACAAATGTAGCAGATTGAGAGGGAGCTGCAGTACATATGTGGCAGTGGTGGTGACAACGTCATAGACAACAGTACAGAATGGCAACAACAGTGCAAAGTTGAGTGGCAGCAAGCCAAGAATCAACAACACAGAAACCAGTGCCCAAAATCTTGTGATACCTGGTGTGATGTATTGCTAGAGCACACTCCATGCTAAGAGGGAGTGTTGAGATTTTGTGGAGTGGGGGTAGTATCGAATGTGCTCTAGCTCCCAAAATTTGTGGAGGGACTAGAGTACACATGATCTACAAGACCCAGAAAGGGATTTGGGAAATTTCCTCTAGTTTGGGAGATATTTAATTAATTAATTATTTTAATGTATTTCCTAAGTCTAAAATTAGGAAAATTAAATAATTAAAGTTAATTAAATTAAACATGTGATGAATTTGTCTTAAGTTACACGGATCAAGCTTTCTTTTAATCTTAGCCATTAATTCAATATCTAATCATGGTCATTGGTTTGCCAACGAGAAAATTATAAAGGAAAGGTTTGAGGTCATTTGTAAAGACACACAGAAGCAGAGAACTGAAGCTAAGTTGATATTCTAGGGCGTTGTTTTCTAAGAATTCTCAGAAGTGTTTCAGCTGCAGAGAGGGGATTTTAGACAAAGGGGATGGTCTGATCCCTATGTCTAGAATCAGCAAGAGACAAAGAGCAGCTTCAGAAAGGCAGCGTAGAGAAGCAGGAGAATTAGCAGCAGAGAGGGCAGTAGTTGCGCAGTGCAGAGGCAGCTTCAGCTACGCAGGTGCTACACATTCACTCCCAAGGCAGCCTTAGGCAACTGGAAACCCTCAGAGATTATGCAGAGACCCTTAGGGGCAGCGTAGGGACTATGTCACCCAGTCTGGGGTTAGGCAGCCCTTTCCAGGCCAACGCTGAGGGACGCAGAGGTTGCAGAGGCTGATGTAGCGGCTGGAGGGACAGCTCTTGGGTTTCTAGGGCCTGGATTTGGCTGAGTCCTGTAAATCATGTTTAAGGGTGTGGATCAGTCAATATTTTGGCTTCAGAATAACTGGTGAGTTGTAGATCTATATTTTCTTTGTCAGGTTTTCCAGATCTGGAACCCAGATTTGTTGTATTCAGAATTACTCTTAATAATAAAACCCTCCAGCAGCCAGAGACTGGTTTTCCCGCATTGGGTTTTTCCGGGGACTGTTGTCCAAAACATCACTGTGTCACTTTGTCTATGTATGCATGTACTTTTTCTATATCTGAATTGGTGAAAGTATGTTATGTGTTTTGCTTCGATATTAATCTAAATTTTCAGCTTAATAAATTAATTAAGTAGGAGGAGCATAACCATATCTAATAGTAGATTTCTGCATAAAATAACATTCAGAATTTTTCACACCATCGAGGTTTGTTTGATTATGGTTTTCATCATGAAGGTAAAGTGGCAGGTTGGGTAAAATCAAGTGATATGACACATCTTTCTCCTTTTAAGAAATACCTTCTATCTTTTGTGCAATATATTCCGGTTCTTATATTTTTTGTTACACATTATTCTACATCAGTTGTGAATGCCCTTATATTTTTGTTTTAAGGTCAGGAACAATGATGTCTTCATTATAAATATCATTACAATTAGTCTTGGCCTTCTAGTTGATTAGGTTAGGATTAGGCTTAGTTTCATTTAATTTCCCTTGCATGGAATTCACCCTTTATCCTGCTTTGCATCAAGTATTTGCATTCGTTTGTTTTCTTATTGTATATTCTACATGTTGTTTTATGTTCTACCTCCATTTCCTTGGTTCTTTTGGTTTTGTTTCATTTTTTTTCATGTGTTTTTTTTTTTTTTTTTTGTTCAATAATACTTTACATGAAATATGTCCCTTTGGCTCAAAAGACAATGTGGAAAAACTTGAAGATGGAAATTGTGATGGTGAACAATTCTTGTATAATCTAATACCTCTTCTCTATCTTGGGTTTACATATCTTTAAATCCAATGACGTATGAATGGAAAATATGGTCCACTCGAAGAAAGCCTTTGGTTGAACTATAAAGCCCATATCTTTTCTATCATCCTCATTCCTCAACTTGATATTTTAAGTAAATAGTGTTTTCTTGCCAATCCAGTCAAGTAGAGAAAGAATAAGGGGAAAATATAAAGTGATAAAACCAATATCATAGGTTATATAAATAATTATCTGAAGGGGAAACCTCCTTTGTTCTCAATAAGTCGAGATCCCTCTTCCGCCCATCAAAAATAATAAGTACTAAAGCACGGTCCTATTTAATAAAAGGGTGAAAGAAGAGAAAGGATTTCTACGCAGGGAGGTGAGGCAAGTGACTTCGTTGGGGTATTTTCTAGGATCGCTAGCAACGAAGCAATGCTTGTGCTCCTGTAGTGACTCCATCGGGGTATTTTCCAAGCCTACTAGCAGCGGAGCAACATCAGAGATGAAACTCATACTCTGAATATTTTAAACTCGTCGCACATATTACCCTTTCCTATAACGAAACAATCCCGATTTGGAAACCCTTGATGTGTGTTTTAACTGAGTGATGGAATGGAGGGGACTATATCTCTAACCGAGTTTATTAGGGAAGCCAAGGTAATCCATAAGATGAATCAATCCTTCCTGAAAGACTGAGACCTTGCACTTAGATTATTAAACCAAAACAGAGAAGTTATAGTTCTACCAGTGTCTCGCCAAGTGTTGATGTTGTGGTCAACACCCTCTAAAATGTTTCTCACACTTGAACTTCGAAGCCTGCTGAGGATCTTATGATTTGTCGCTTTATGGAGACTCCTTGGTCGTTTGATGTTTTGTAAATTTTTTAAGTCTTCTTCCTAGTTTCAAATTTTCAAGTCACTTGCACAAACATGCTCAGCCTCTGACGGGTTATGATGGGTGCACAAAGATTGAATAGGCATAGCATTGTTCATCTAGAAAATGCTTGTAAAATTATCAGGTCATGTCAAAATTTAGTGTGCACTTCTGTTGACAGTCTTCCTCACTTTTATTTCATTTGTACTTTTATTACAGTGGGTTTTCTCAATTGTTTCTTTTGCACACTTTTTCTTTCACAAGTGTTGCTTCACGTTCATAATTGTCACTTTTGCTTGTTTTCACTTTAATAAGTGCCATTTTTAGGTTATATTCACTTTGGCATATTTCGCTTTCAAGTTCATTCCCATTTTTCAAGTGTCATATTCATGTTTTTCTCCTGTCGCAGGTGTCTCTTTTGTTGTTTTCACTCCTGCATGTGTCGCACCTTTGTGTATCACCAAAGTTAGTTTTGGCATACCCTTATACATTACATGGTCCAACATATCATTGGAATATGTGCTAGACACATTCTTACAACTTAGCGTACCTTTTGGTCACAGTCATCACTCTAATCATAACTTGTGTTCTAAGTGTTGTAATGTGTCGTTTCAATTGTTGCACTTAGAAATAGGTGTCGCTTTGTTGTTGTTTTAAGGTGTGACTATTATTCATGAGTCTTGTACATTATGTTGCCTTTTATTGATGGAATTTATGTGTGTGATCCATTTTTTATTCATGTTAGGATGAATTTATTTCTCCTATTCTATTGGTCCCACACTTAGCCATGTTGAGATCTCTTCTTGGTCCTTCAGCCCAGTGAAAGTTCTAAATGCATTAACCCTCTTACTAGGTGAAGAGCGCAAATTATTCATGAGCCTCATTGACGTATATTTCATCCCATACTTGTGCACTAAATATTTTCTAAGGTCTCTTACCTCACACAATGCATTAGTACTTCCTAAGGATAAATCACCTATCCTTGTGTTGCATCCCTCAGTGAAAAGCACATTCCAAATGAACAAGTAGCCATTATTGGAGAGAACCTCGTCCTCCAAATTTGAAGCGCATTTAAAAACAACGAAGCACACTTCAAACACTAAGTGAAAAAGTGCACTTCATAACGACAAGGATCCTTTGAGTGCACTTCGAAACAACGGAGCACACTTTGAAACAAAAAAGCGCACTTTGGAAGAACGAAGCCTTATCTCCTCTTGAGCGCATGGCACAGTCCTGAAGCCTAAATATTTTAAGGTGCATGGTGCACTCACAAAGCATGAAGTATTTATCCTTCCTTTTGAGCGCATGGAGCACTCACAAAGCTTGAAGCCTTTGAGTGTATGGCATATTGTTGAAGCATGAAGCCTTCATCTTCCCCTTTGAGAGCATGTTGCACTCTTGAAGCATGAAGCCTTCATCCTTCTTGTAAAGAGCGCATGGTGAAATCATGAAGCATGAAGCCTTCATTTGAGCGCACTCCTTCGAATCAAAGAAATGTGCCTTCCTAGTTCCTATTGAGTGCACAAGTGCACTGCGAAGGATCGAGGCCTGGCCCCTTCGTCCCTTTGGTGTGCACCCTTATTCCCTCTTTTATTCTTTAAGAACACGAGTGCACCCTAAATCAAATAATTTTTTATCGATCATGCTTCGATTGTGCACCCTATTCCCCCCTTGTTCTTCTTGAGCGCATGAGCACACTTGGAAGGCTCAAAGCCTAACCCCTTCATCCCTTCGGTGTCCGCCCTTGCACCATCCTTTTTTTCTTTGGGTGCCTGAGCACATCTTGAACCAAAAAATTATTCTCATTCGTGCTCTGGACCTATGCCATGCACCCTTGAGTTCTCTCTCTCTTACTTGAGTGCACAAGTGCACCTTGAAGGCCTCTTGTGAATGCTTGATGAGTTTGACTACGCCCTCTTAATCAATCCTTATTCTTTTAACACTCTCGTGGGCCTATCATGAGATGATCATTCCATGAGATAGGTAATGAAATAATAGATGTTTTAAGACTGATTTTTATTTGTTATGGATGATTTTCAATGGAAGGGGTACCTTCCTAGCATGGCAAGGCGATGCTTAAAGAAGATAGCAAGGAGGAAGCATAAAGAAACAACTGCGGAGAAGAAGATAAAAAGAAAGTTATCATTGATACATGAAGTAGATCATGGACTGAAACAGAAAGAAGACATCACGTGATGACTCAGAGGATTATGATATTGGCCAAATACCATTTGGAGGGTGAAGATAAGCAAAAAATAAGATCTTCCATGAAGATGAAGCACGGATCAGATTTATCATTAAGAATGAAAGATGAAGCAGCAAAGAGGATAGCTTGGCATTGTCACCTCACCATGAATTCCATGCCATCATTGTCAAGTTGTAACTTGTACAAGTGTCATCATAATGGTCAACATGTGTCCATGTGTCATGCCACATCAAGTGGAATGTAATGATTTATTCTCAAGAATGGAAAAAATGTAATGTGTGGAAGTCCAAGAGTCATATGTGGAATATGAAAAGTCACTTAGTCATATATGGACAAAATGTCTTTAGAAGAAGTACAAAATTCACATAGAGAAGTCCAGAGGACATAGTGGAACTCTAAGAGCCATGAGGATGTGAAAGGTCATTCCCCTTGTTATAAAATCAACCTAAAAACTCAAGGAAAGGGGCTTTTCGATGCTTAATCTTTGGAGATATATTCTTGGCTTCTCTACTTGGCATAAGAGAGAAAAATATTCTTTGGAAAAGCAAGAAGTGACTTAATGTTCCACTCTGGAACTAGTGCCTCACCATTGTAATTATGTACTTGGATATTTCACCTTATAATTAAGGCTTGATGAGCCAACACATATTCATGCATGTACTGTGAATGTATTAATACTATTATGTAGATGTTTTATATATATTTTTTGTTCATGTACTAAGGAAATTGAACTATTTCAGTGGCCTCAGTACTTATCTTGTTGAAGGTGTGTTGTATGTGGTTAGATGATCTTTGTGTCTATGTGAAGTATTTCTCCAAATAACTAATGGATCTTTCTTTGATCATGTGTCTCTCTTAGGTTAGTACTATTACTTCCTTATAGAGGCTCACTTTGTCTCCCCCCTCGTTGATCCAAATGTGATCGAATAAAGTGCTTAAGAAGTTTGATTAGTTTGTCCTTTAGATTGATTGTTAACTGAAGTATGCTTTAATGAAAGACAACATAAACCAGCAACAATAAATGATTAAATAACAGCAATAATCAGAGAGAAGAAGAAGCAAACTATTTGATGACGGAGTTCGTCCCTCCTGGACTACATCTCTGGGTCCACTTTTAAGTGGGAATCCATTTTTATTAGGATTGATCTTGGAAGAATATTTACACTGAAATGGAATAGAATGACTATGCTCAAAGGCACTTCTAAACCTTGTAAACAAAAATTACTCTTCCTCATCTTTTCGACGCCTGTCTCCATGCTCAATTCCGATCACCGACGGCTGAGCAATGCTGCAAACAAAATTGCCTCCAACCTGCTGAAAATGATCTACAATCACACAATGTCCCTTTGAATGTATTTTTCATGGTTTTATAAGCTGCATCGAACCTTAATTTTCCTCATTTAGGAATTGGTTGAGCACTTGGTGGGATAAGGGTCTCGAATCACTATCAATTACATAAACCTAGGGATATACCTTTTTGACCTTAGCGCTGAAATAAATAAAAAAACCCCAAATATAAACTTAGGATTGGCCTTAATCCTGACGGTTAGCCTAACCGGGTGGAAACAAACAATCGTTGACATGTGATAGGCTCCTTTGGTGGCTACGGTTGCAGTCAGATCCCGGCAGTCACGGTTACACCTGGAGATTTCGGCGCTACCTATCACATGGCCAACATTCGCGGCATATACTGCTGATAGTTACATTTTCCACCACGATCAACATTACATTTGTTCACACATATTCTCCGACACGGTTTAGTAGCCACGTGGTTAGCGACTAGCGTTGAGGGTTTTAACTGTAATATAAATTTTTATTTCAATTAAAAACTACCCGAACCTTGTGTAATAAGGTTTGCATAGGTCTTATACCATGGAGATTTGCATTTTAATGTTTAGGATTTAACATAGTTTAATGTTTTAGGTTTTAATACCAAAGCACTTAGGTCCTTTAGGTGTTAGGTTATATGTTTAGGTTTTAGGCTAGCTATTAGGGTTTAGGTTTAGGTATTTAGGGTTCTAACTTAGACCTTTTTACAAAAGGAAGTTATTAAACCTTTTTAAACCCCTTTTTCTTAATCCATTACATGCCATTAACCCTTTTACAACATTATGACACCAAATTGGAACCTTATAACCATGACATCATATGAGCCCAAACTGAACCATGAACAACTAGAGGACATCTTCTTCGGACGATACTGACGAAACTGGCAGATTGGAGACTGAACTGGACGTCGATTGTACTTGGAGCTCTATCGATCTGTACTGATCAATATCCTCCTGGATCACTCGTGAAAGTCTCCTTTTATACATTACAATCGATGTTTCAAAATTTCAACTTACTTGCTTGTTCAAGGGTTATGTATATAATCTCTTATGTTATCTATTGGAACCAAGATGAACCTTTGTATTATGGAAGTCGGGTTGATACTCTCGATGCGACTCCTACTATAAACAATGAAAAGTATAATTGGGGCTTCACATCAAAGAGACCCCCTGTATGTTGGCGATATCCAGCACCATTAATAGAATTTTACTTTTATCTACCATTGATATAGAATTAATTACCTATGATACTCTGTAAATTTTTGTAGATGTTCTATGCTTGATGCAACTTTAATTTTTATCCCAATATCAGTCAGAAATCATATAAACAATAAAGTAAAATGATGATAGAACATACCAGTAGATCGACAGAAGACAAGCCAGAAATATATAAGTGTGTTGGTGCGTTACGGCGGTCAACAGGATGCTTCAACCAGCAAAGTCTCAATATGGTCAGCCAACTAGCAATGTCACACAACCCTCTAAGATAGCCAAAATGGTCAACTCAAAAGTCAACCCAAAATTCAACGATGTCAGTCAACAGTCAATGCAAACAACAGCAGCTAGGTCAATGCAGCAAACTCAAAGTCAATGTCTAGCCTCCGGAATAGTGAAAAAAAATGCGGATTTGAAAGATCAAAATTTAGGGAGAATTTCAGGTCTGTTTGACCTTGCGTTGACCAAAGTCCACGCTGGTTAAAGTTGCTACATAAACCCTAGGCCGAAAACAAAAAATTGCAGCTGCTGAAATTTTCCCACGTGCGAAGAGAAGAGCCTCCAAGGTCAACGAACCAATTAGATGAGGAGAGAGAAATGTGTGAGGATGAGATGAGTGAAAATGTCCTGCAACGTTGATGAATTTATATCCATCAATGAGGGTGTGTGACACAATTGCTGGGGCACAAAACGTTAAGGCCGATCTGCACATATTTAGAATAAATTCAAAATAAATGTCCTGCTCATCGGATTAAGATGATCTTTAGATTGATCTTGCACCTCTCTGAAAGAGGAGTCCAATAAAAATATTGGAATCTTCATCTAAGCATCACAACATGGATTTTGGACCTAGTTGTCCAAAATTAACACTCCCTCTCAACTATGTAGAACTCCATCCACCTGTGCAACTCAAACATCGTGCGTCATCCCGCCGTAACTTGCTTTGTTGGCTTCTTTATTTCAGAACAGAAGTGGTTCAGTCACAAAGACATCATTCCCGGCTGAAAGATTCAGCCCAGAGGTATAAAAACTCTATAGGACTTACAAAGAGTCTCATACCAACCCGAAGTTGGTTTACCTAACCCGAAGTTAGTTGGAGGTCCAAACCTCACTAGGACTCAAGAGAGTCATATACTAACCCGAAGTTATTTTCACTGACCCGAAGTCAGTTGGAGGTTTGAAACCTCACTATACTTGATCCCAGATCAATTGGTTGGACCGTTCCATCCTAGATAGAGATTACGGCAATCCCTGATGCGTCCATCAGTCTTTTCTACTAGTCTCTAGCGTTTCCCACCTCACTGGCCAAATGAGGGGTACTTCCCATGAGTCTGGAACTCAAATGGGTAGGATGCATATGGGGCACAGATCATGAGAGGTGAACCAACTTAATAATCATAACGGTGGGGCAGAAGCACACCAACAAGTTTTGGCAAGCCTAGCCCTGTGGTTGCTTATAGCTCCGAGAAGCTATCCCCAAATTCCCCCAGAGCTCCAAGAGCTCTTCGTCCAACAGGACCCTTAGAATAGGGTCGTTCCATGATTCCAAGATTATTACGAAAGGTTAGGAACATGACCTTCCCCAAGGGCATTGTGAGAATATCCACGACCTGCTCATCAGTTCCTATATGATCAAGCCTTACGATGCCTCGCTGTACCATATCCTAGATAAAGTGGTACCATCCATCAACATGCTTGGATCGATCGTGGAACATGGGATTCTATGACAAACGAATCCCCCTCTGGTTATCACAAAGGATAACGGTGGCATCTAGAACATGCTAGAACAACTCACTGAAGAGCTTTCACAACCAAGTTACTTCACAACAGGCCATACATGTTGCAATGTATTCAGCCTCAGCGGTGCTCAAGGCTACCGAATTTTTCTTCCTGCTTGAATTAGTCCTACGTGTGAAGCAACATCTTGATGTGCTCTTGCGATCCACCACACTGCCAGCCCAAACGACATCAGCATATCTATGTAGTTTCACACTCCAGGTAGTGTATCTCAGCCCATGATTTATCGTGCCCCAAAGATATCTCAAGAGTTTCTTGGCACCAACCCAGTGAAAGTGATGAGGCTCAACGATGTGTTGACTCAAAGTGTTCACTGTAAAACATATCTCCAGACAGGTGTTCACTAAGAACATCAGTGCCCCTATGAGTTGACGATACTCAGTAGGATTTGCTAGCATAGACCCAGCAACGCTGCCACTCAAATTATTTAAGTTGAGCTCCATCGGTGTCGACATGGACTTACATTCCACCATACCAAATCTTTCCAGAAGCTTCACAATGTATTTTCCTTGAGAAAGGAAAATCTCGCCAGGTCTCTGCCAGACCTCTAGGCCTAGGAAGTAATGCATTAGTCCTAGGTCCTTCATCTTGAACTCAGCAACGAGCTCCCTCTTGTACTGATGAATGAGAGGGTCAGCACCTGTCAGGAAGAGGTCGTCCACATATAGCACTAGAATGAGAGGCTTTTCAATATCAACCTTGAAGTAAAGGTTCATATCAACATTACTACGAGTGAAGCCCAACTTCATCTGGTAGCTATCTATCCTCTCGTACCAAGCTCTAGGTGCTTGCTTCAACCCATAGAGGCCGTTCTTCAACCTGCAGACATGGGTGTTCTGATCCTGGACTTCAAACCCCAAAGGTTGCTCCACATACACCTCTTCCTTTATCACACCATGCAGAAATGCAGTCTTCACATCCATCTGATGAAGACTCCATCCTTGCGTAGCAGCAAGGGCTATGATAGATTGGATGATGGTATATCGAGCCACAGGTGCAAAAATGTAATCATAGTCTATTCCTTCCTTTTGAGAGAAGCCACGGGCAACGAATCTTGCTTTGAACTTTTCAACACTTCCATCAAATCCATGCTTGATCTTGTAGAGCCATTTCGAGGTAACAACTGCTTTTTCCTCCAGTCTTGGAACCACATCCCAGACATCATTCTTAATTATGGACTCATACTCTTCATGCATAGCATCCTTCCAGACTTGATGCTTTACGACTTCCTTAAAAGATCTAGGCTCAGATTGTACAATAGTACGCATGGTTGCTACATACCCTTGGTATCTATTCGGCTTCTTGCTTTCATGGAGTGTCCCCCTTGGGGCCATATGTCCCTTAGCATCCTCGAGAGTGTCCCTGAGCCACGATGGTCTCTTCCCTATCGACAAAGGTGGATCAATCGGGTCCATAGGTCCTTCAACATCGGGCATTGTCTCAGCCTTCGGTCCTTCTTGATTTTCAGGTCTTGCTTCATGATATTCCTCGGATCTTGGAAGATTTAATACTTTCCTCAGGGAAGCATCTTTTTCAAAGGTAACATCATGGAATATCTCCACTTCCCTTTGACCCGGCACATATACTCTATAGGCCTTCAAAGTTTTGTTGTAGCCCACAAACATTCCCTTCTTCCTAGAAGCATCTAGCTTGCTCCTCTTCTCTTTCGGCACATGAAAATAAACAAGACATCCAAAAACTCTAAAATGTGAGATGTCAGGTTTCTTACTAGAGAAACCTCTTTGGGAGTTTTGGAGTCTAGAGTGGAATGCGGGCATCGGTTTTATATGTACACAACAGTGTTCATAGCTTCTCCCCACAGAAACTTCGGTAGACCTTGGTCACATAGCATGGCATGGTAGCTTCCACAATACTCCTGTTATTTCGTTCAGCAGCACCATTCTTCTAAGGAGTATAGACAGTTGTGGTCTCCCTCTTGATGCCAGCTTCTTTGCAAAATTTCTTGAACTTGTTTGTCTCATATTCAGTGCCATTATCGGTCTGTCGAATAGTATCACATGTCATCGCTCCCAGTGGAATTCCTCCAATCTGGTAGAGTGTATCAACTCTAAGACCAATCATGATAGCTTCCTTGAAACTCTTCTTCCAGATACGGACCTTCCCATCAATGAATGCCACATTGAAACCTTTGTCTTCCATGGCCAATGTAGACACAAGGTTCTTCTTCAAATCAGGTACATAGAGTACATCTTGTAAGCGGAGGACTTGACCTTGAGACAAGTGGAGGGTCACAGTCCCTGTCCCTTTCATGGGATATCCTTGAAACTCTTCTTCCAGATACGCACCTTCCCATCAATGAATGCCACATTGAAACCTTTGTCTTCCATGGCCAATGTAGACACAAGGTTCTTCTTCAAATCAGATACATAGAGTACATCTTGTAAGTAGAGGACTTGATCTGAGACAAGTGGAGGGTCACAGTCCCTGTCCCTTTCATGGGATATGTTGCATTATCTCCAAGGATAATTTTCATATTAGTATCCTTCTCAACCATATCAGAAAGTGCTTCCTTGAACCCAGTGATGTGCCTTGAGGCACCACTATCTATCAACCAAACATCCATAGTGTTGGGTGGAGATGTAGCAAAGAGAGCAGATACAAGAATGAATTCATTTCTTTTATCAACAACATTTGATTCCTCATACCTGGAATTTCTCGACCTTTTGAAAGGTTGACCATTTCCGCTGGAGGGAACCTTCCTCTTCCTCTTGAAATTTTTGTTCCTTTGATTTTCATTACTCTAGTTGCCGATGTTGTCATCATCATCGGGAGAATCCTTCATGAAAGGGAATTCTCTAGCATAGTGACCTGGCTTGTGACAAGTGTAACACTTGCCTTTCTTTCCTTGGGCCCCTACTCTTCCTTTGTTCCTTGGACCACCAAAGTTCTTCTTTCTAGAATGAGCAGCGAAGGCAACATTTCCTTCATTTTCATATTCCTTCATCCTTGTCTCTTCTTGTAGGCATCTCGATAGTACTTCGTCGAAATCAGGTGTCACATTATTATTGAGAATGGTAGTGTTAAATACATGCCATTCGGATGAGAGACCTCCAAGTGCGGTGAGTACCATCTCTCGGTCAACTATTGTCTCCCCAATAGCCAGCAGATTATTCCTGATCTCGGTTAACTTCAGAAAATATGATTGAACAAACTCATCCCTGCCTTTCTTCAGATTCTTCAATTGGTTCTTGAAGAATAGGACTTGATTCGCATTGTTGGCCTTGAACATGTGGACCAACTTATCATACATCCCCTTGGATGTGCCCAGCTCAGAGATGTAGGCAACCAGACTCTTGTGAATTGAGTCCCTGATCATCAGCTCTGCTTTGATTCCCCCCTTATTATACTTTGTTTTGGCAGCAACAGTTGCAATGGATGGAGGCTCTTGGATTTTACCCTGCACATAGTCCATGACATCTTGGTCTTCCAAATTAAGATCCAATGTCATCTTCCAAGCATGGAAGTCATCCTTCTCAGTTAATTTTTCATCAGCCATAAAGCCATTGTAGTTTGAGGAACCCATCCTCTTCTTCGGTGATTGCTACAAACTAGGGCTTTGTCTTCACCTCAGCTCTGATACCATGTAAATTTTGTAGATTTTCTATGCATGATGCAACTTTACTTTTTATCCCAATATCAGTTAGCAATCACATAAACAATAAAGTGAAATGTTGATAGAACATACCAGTAGATTGATAGAAGACAAGCGAGAAATATATAATTGTGTTGGTGCGTTACAACGGTCAATAGGATGCTTCAACCAGAAAAGTATCAATATGGTCAGCTAACCAGCAATGTCACACAACCCTCTAGGACAGCCAAAATGGTCAACTCAAAAGTCAATCCAAAATTCAACGATGTTAGTCAACGATCAATGCAAACAGCAGCAATAGGCAGGTCAATGCAGCAAATTCAAAGTCAACATCTAGCCTCGATAATAGTGCCAAAAAATGCAGATTTGAAAGATCGAAATTTAGGGAGAGTTTTAGGTCTGTTTGACCTTGCATTGACCAAAGTCCACACTACTGAAATTTTCCCATGTGTGGAGAGAAGAGCCTCCAAGGTCATCGAACCAAGCAGATGAGGGGAGAGAAATGTGTGAGGATGAGATGAGTGAAAATTTCCTCCAATGTTGACCAATTTATAGCCATCAATGAGGGTGTGTGACACAACTGCTGGGGCACAAAACCTTAAGGCTAACCTGCACATATTTTGAATAAATTCAAAATAAATGTTCTGCTCATCGGATTAAGATGATCTTTAGATAGATCTTGCACCTCTCTGAAAGAGGAGTCCAATAAAAATATTGGCATCTTCATCTGAGCATCAAAACATGGAGTTTGGACCTATTTGTCCAAAATTAACATACTCATACATATATATTTATTTAAATTCACACATGTGCCTATAAAAAATGATATTGTGACTCCACCATTGTGTTTCTTACTAGTGTGGCAATGGTTCTTCCCATTCTTCCACATGCTAATGATGTAGGGGCATCCATAGCACTATATTATGCTTATTATGTGGAGCATCCCTAGCACTATATTTACCTTGTATGATTTCTTACATTTACATAGTTTGAATCTATTTTGTGATTAAAAAAGTTGTAAATGTAGTGAAATATTTACTGCCCTTGGTAACTTTTAACAACTATTGGAATATGATTCAACATTGTATTTGGAATTTGAATAGTTTTGGTGGTTATAAGGCCAAAAACCAAAGAGCACAAGCATAAATAAGAAGTTTTTGAATGAGAAAATGGACTTTTGCTCTTCTTTCATTTGGTTTGTGTAGTGTGAAGTTGTAAGGCCAAAATCCAAAGAACATAAGCATAAATAGGCAATTTGTGAATGATAAAATGGCCTTTGGAACTTATTTGATTTGGTTTGTGTAGTGTGTAGTTATAAGGCCAAAATCCAAAGAGCACAAGTAAATATGAAGTTTCTGAACCAGCAAGTGGCCTTTGGCCCTTCTTTGATTTGGTTTGTGTAGTGTAGATGGTTGTGGATTCCATATATTGGTGTGTAGGCTTCGTGAATGTAAAGAGGCCTAAGAGAATATTATGCCATTAACTCAATAAATAAGTAGTACAACTATGTGGTTATCTTTGTTGAACATTTTATTATTGTGTTGTACTTTTTCTTGTTTTCAATCCAATTGTAGCATTGTGTGGTTATTTTAATTGGGTGGTTTAGTATTGTGGTGTATTTGTGCTTATTTTCAATTGAATTGTGGAATATGGTGGTTTGATTAATATTGGGATTGAATATGCTTATAGAAATTGCGGAAATTTTAAGTTTTGTGTTTGATATTAGGAGTTCATACCCATGCTAATTCATGTGGTATCAAAGCAATTAGAGTCTAAAGGAATTGGGACAATATCAATGAAAAAGAGGAGAGATAGGTATAATTATAACGATTGGAAGAGGGGGGTTATTATATGAGACAATAGTTACAATGAAAGAGGATAAATGTAAATGACTTCATTAAGGGTTTGACTATGGATAGAGTTATCTAAATGAGTGAGTGAAGTGTGCCTCTAATGGTAGAATTTGGTAAAAGAGATATGAGTCCAATCTTAAAGTGTGATGGGTAGAGATTGCAAAGAATGAGGTGTTGATGAATCTACAAGAGGAAGTTGCAGAGGATGTTATAACAAAAGAGAGAATTACATAATAACAAAATAAATTCATGGGGAAAATTTTAGATGGAGAGTGTGGATAGTGTTATGTAAACGAGTGAGTGAAGCATGCCTCTAGTGATAGAATTGGGTAAATGAGATACAAGTCCAATATCAAAGTGTAATGGGTAGAGATTGTAGAGGATTTTGTGTTGAAGAATCTACAAGAGGAGGTTGCATTGGATTTTGTAACAGAAGAGAGAATTGCATAAGAACAAAATAAATTCATGGTGAAAATTTTAGACGAAGATTGTAATCTACATTGAAAATTATAACATGGAAACAAGATGAATTATTTTAATTCCAAGAAGAAGAAAAACAGAAATTTTTAGTTTAGAAGACGTGGAAAATGTTAATTTAGAAGTGGTGGAAAATGTTGCAACTTTTTTTCATCAAATGAAGATGAGTATATAAGAATTATCTTGACAAAGGGTAAGGGTCACATCTAAAGTGATCTATAAGGGTGATGAAGATGAAGACAAGGATAGTGTAGCAACACCAAATGAAGATGGAGATGTAAGAGTTTTCTAAAATTCCAAAGTTGGAAAGGTTGATGGAGTGGATTGAAGGAATCCAATGTTATTTTGATTTCCATGAAGTTGAAGAACTCTAGAGAGTGAAAATTGTTTATGGCATATTGAAACGCCATCCATATAAGAGGTGGGAACAACTAAATATGGACAAAAAAAAATCTAGGATTGGGTGAAGATGGTCCTCAAATTGAGAGGTAAGTTTGTAAATTTGTGTCACTTGAAAATTTGATGAGAGTATTAGAAAAGTTAAATTGTGATGATAAATGTCTAAAATTTTGGTTTAAAAGTTGTGGAAAATGTTGTGTTTTAGCAAAAAACGATGAGTAGGATGGATTCCTTAGAATTGGCTCAATAAAGAGCATGGCTCAACCAAACTAATTTAGAAGGGTGATGAAGATGGAGAGGAGGATGGTGCAATAACACCAAATGAAGATGGATATGTAAGACCTTTTTAAAAGTGCATATTTGGTAAGGTTTATGGAGTTTATTAAAGACATGAAACATTATTTTGATTTCCATAAAATTGAATAACCTTAGCAAGTGAAAATTCTATGTGGAAGATTGAGAGGCTCTACATATAATTGGTGGGAACAACTAAAGATGGATAGAAACGAATCCCAAATTGGGAGATGTTCATCAAATTCAGAGGCAATTTTGTAAATTTGTATCGCACTTTTAAAATGAAGAGACATATATATAAAATGATATTTTAATGAGTTTTGTAATGTGGCCATGATGGTTGGTTTTCTATTAGATAGTGAGGAAAATATCATGAATTATATGGATGGATTAATGATGTCCTTTAAAAGGAAGGAAATTGAAAATAAGATGAGGCCATTTCAAGAGGATTATAATTTGGCTTTGAGAATTAATAAGGTGTAAATAAAGAAAAAGCATGAGAGCAAACAATGAGAGAAATAAAATGGAATTCTTTGAATTGTGATTACGAAGAATTTTGAGTGTATCAATGGGGTGCATGCTATTGAGTAAACTTATGAGGAAAGTGTGTGTGTGTGAATTCAATATTGTTGATAACATACAGAAGGAGAGGGGAGAAGTAAGACTTGCAGTAGAAGATCACAAGTAAAAGGATTGAGTTAATGGAGTTTGTGCAACAAAACTCAAGAAGCAATAACAGTGTTACAAGGGAAATATGTAGCAATGAGTGATGTTGCAATTGAAGGTGGTATTGCATAAGAGAACTATATTGCATTAATGGAGTTGTAAGCATATTAAGATGTCACAAATGTAACAATGCAATAGATGTAGATGCAAATATTTGATTCACATATTTGTTGTGACTTTGTTGTGGACAAAGTGGAATATGGAAAAAAACAAAGAAAATAAAGTGGAGCAAACTAAATAAAAGTTGCAATAGGAGGATTTGATGCAATATAGTGAAAATTTAATAGGCCATCATCAAGAAGAAAATGATTTCAGAAGTGGAGGGATTGTAGTAAAAGAAAATTAAAATTGGAAGAGGTTTGTACAACAAGAGTTGGTGGAGTTTGTCAATATAGTAGTAATGTTCGATAAGACTAAGAATGGGGAGGTTGTAAGCATCGTTGATAGGAATTTTTTGTGCTAGTAAGCCCCATTGGGAAATATTTGCAATAGTTTGTATTTGCAGCAAGCGATAGAAGAGATGATGGTGATGGTGATGAAAATAATATAGGTAAAGGATATGGAAAAGTTGAGCGAAAATGTGAGTAGATTCATATAGTTGAAAATTTCATAGGTGTGGATTATGAAGAGGAAGAAAAATTTATGCAAAGTGGGGAAGCAAGAATGATGAATGGTTTAGATTGTGGAAGAAGTGAAAGTAGATAATTAAGAAAATATGAAGATATTAATGATTGTTGATTTTACATTTTCCAACAAGGGGAGTTTGGTGTAGATGCATCCCTATCATTGTAACTATCTTTCACTTTTCTTGCATTCGTGTGGTTTATGTTATATTTTATGACCTTTTAATATAATGAAATATTTATAGTCCTTGGTGAATTTTTGACAACCATTGGAATAAGAAGCATTGTATTTGAAATTGAACAATCATGCTAGTGTAATGCCAAAATCCAGAGTACAAATGAAGTTGTAAATGAGCGAAGGGTCTTTAGCTCTTCTTTGATTTGGTTTTTTTAGTGTGGATAACTATGGATTCAAGATACCTATGCATAGGCTCTATTATTGTAAATAGGCCCATGTGGTTTTCTTTATTTTTATATTGGAAGATGCAAAACATAAATAACAAATTTTACTTATATTTATTGCTTAAATGACATATTACAATTATAATATCCAATAAAAGAACTAGAATACTACAAATTGTATACCTTTATTGTTGAGAGGGATGTTCACTTACCTCTTTGAGGGGACCACCTCCAAATGATCAAATCTCTTATTAAAATATGCTTCACTATACTTCTCATTACATTTCTTCTATTTATTTATATAGTTCTATCTACCTCTTAGGAACATTCTAGAGAAGGAAATTCCAATATATAAAACCTTCTAGTAAACCTTATTACAACTATTTCTTTCACACTAATACATATGCATTATTTATTAGAGATGGAATCCTTGCATATCAACCTATATATCTACTTTGGGGGTTAGGGTAGGACCCTAACATGCCCCCGATCTTAAAAAGAAACATTGTCCTCAAGGCTGGAGATGATATAATTTCTGAAGGATCTCTATTGGTTCCCATCTGGAATCCTCAAATAATTTATCCTTCCATTGTATCAAAACCTCATGGATAATTCCCTAGAAACTATTATACTCCCTTTTTTTAAGGACATCCTGATGTTGCAACTGAATGGAACCTTGTTCATCTAGTTCTAAAAGGATAGTTTGAATACAACATTTAGATCTGACTAATTTATTTAACTAGGATACATGGAATATTCGATAAATTTTAGAGTGGAATTGAAGTTCCAATTTGTAATTCACTGGCCCATAATGTTTGAGGACCATACAAGGGCCATAAATCTTAGGAGAAAGTTTTTCATGGTGGTTATCTTTGAGGGAATTATTCTTATAATGTTGTAGACAAAGGAATGCCTAATATTATTATTCAACACTATATTATGAATTATGTTCATAATCCTAATGATTAATATAATTATGAGACATTACCTAATTATCCTTGAGGGCATGGAGAATGTTGGCTAGAGATGTGAGGGTTGTGTTGACACCTTAGAAATTATAGGTAAGTAGGATAGTACTTATGGGAGATTTTGTCCATAGGAAAACTCAAAGGGAGTCAATCAAATGACACATGATAAGTTGTATTGTGCTTTGCTATAGCTAACCATTGAACACATTGAGATTTTCATTTTGAAGTAAATAACCTCAAATATGCTTCCAAACACTTGTTGATAGCATTAGTTTGACCATTATTTTGGGGGTGATATGTGGTTCTAAGTTTCAATTTAGTGGCTTGGAGTTGAAACATTTTCTTCCATAAATTTCTTGTGAAAGTGGTGTCATGGTCCATCAAAATAAATTATGACATATCGTCGAGTTTAGAGATAGTATCCATGAATACTTAAGGGATTGTGGATGCTTTAAAGGGTTTTTATAAAGCACAAAAATGATCATATTTGGAAAGTTGATTGACCACGACCATGGTGACCAATGTATTGTCATATCTGGGTAAGACCATAATTAAGTCCATGGAAATGTTATTGAATACAACTAGCAGAATGGGTAATGGTTGTAGTTCTCTTGGAAGTTTCATTGTTTTTCCCTTGTGTTTTGGAAAATGTCACATTCTACAACAAAATTGTGGATTTCCTTATTAATGCCTTCCCCAAAAAATGAGCAATTGATCATTTCATGTGTTTAATAGAAGTTTGAATGACCTATTGTTGTAGAGGCACAAATTTCATATAACATCATTGAGTTAAAGGAAAAATACTTGTTCAAATACAAACAACCTTTTACAATGGAACTATTCATTTTTCCAAGTGTATCACTTATATGCATGGGATTACATTTGAAGTTTTTTTATCAATCAAGTGATATTATGACCTATTAACCATTTATTACAAACATCATTTAACTAGTTGATTGTTGTGGAGGAGAGTGGAGAAAGAATTTTCCGCCACATTCTCATCTTCCTTCTTTTAAATTATTTCATATTCATTCCCAATATTTTTGTGACCCATTTATATTACACAAGGGATGAAGTACTTTTCTCCAAGTATTTCAAACTATGATGATCTATTTTAGTATGGAAATATTGCTTGACTAGGTTCGGATGCCAAAGATCTACGATATGCAATAACCATTATTTATTTCTCATAAGTTAATTTTACCAAGTTCCTCTAACATAGTTGTTTATTTTTAAAGTTCAATGGTCACCCTCTTTCACGAGTATTTCTTTAATGCCTTTACTAGAGTTGTTACATTCCAAATAAAAGGTATTTATCAAGTTTGGTAGAGTGAGTACTAGGGTTGTACACATAGCATTCTTTAAATCCTAAAAGGCCTATTCTACAAATTCATTCCAAAAAAACACATTTTTTTTATCAAGGCTATGAGGGAAGTTAAAATATTAACATAATTCTTGATGAACTTGCCATATTAACCATTGAGACCAAAAATACTTCTTAAATTTTTAAGAATTTTCAAATGGTGTCAACCATTTTCTTAAATGATTTTGATGTTTGAACCTGTAGTGAGCATAATTATGCAACTACTACTCGATTTTTATTTATTAAGAATTTTTCATGCCATTAGACCTGATTATATTTCTTGGTTTCCTGCGATACCCCTTAATTCAACTTACTTTCCTTCCCAAAAAAAAATCAATTTTTTTTCTTGAAAATTAAAATCTATCATCCCCAAAGATTGTAGCCATTAGACACCTATTATAACATCAACACCGCCCATTTGAATGTAAATCATTGGACTATGCAACACATATTCCTCCATGATTTGATTGATATTATGCCACTTTCCAGAGAAATTTATAAGTCCTCCATTTGCAATCATCACTTTACACTCTGGTGCTAGATATAGGAAGCAATTCAATTCCTTGTCTATCTTAAAATGAATAAAGTTATGAGTACTACCTGAATCAATCAACACTATTACCTTTTTTCTTGATATATCCTTCTATCTTGAGAATTTGAGGAGTGGTAATTCCTACCAATGCATTGCAAGATATGGTTAGATTCATTTTTTCTTTATTAGGGGTTGGTTCCAGGTGTATATCCTCCACTTTTTATGTTTCTTGTTCCTTTTGTTCCTCCTCTTCACAATCTATGTAGAATAATTTCTTCTTAGAAAACTTATGACCTTTAGGGTATTTTTTATCCCAATTGTAACAAAGCCATTTTTCTCTTTTTTCCTCCAATTGTTATGGCATCACCCTTATAGGTTGTGGAAGGCTAGGAGCAACAACACTTACATATTTATAATTGTGAGTGGTAGAATTCCTTGTTTCCATAATTTTGTTTTCAATTTTTCTTTCCAACCTGAATGCCTTCTCCAATGAATCAAGCTCCCAAAGGCGAACATCATGTTGGATGTTATCCTTCAAAGTCCTTATGAAGACATCAATCCTATGCTCCTCTGGAATATCAGTTACCCTGATATTCAATTTTTGGAAGTCGTCAATGTGCTCCACCATTGAACCCTTTTGTTTGATATTTATCAATTGGATAAAGAAGGTGTTTCTCTTTGTATCTTATAATGTGTTATGATTTCCTCTGTAAAAATTGACCAAGTGACAAGTGATTTACGAGAATAAATCCATCGATACCATACAATATGATTGGGTTCTAAATATAAAGTTATAATGCGTAACTTTTGTGTGTGTTGTACATAATGGATATTAAAATATTGCTCCATATGTAGTATCCATGTTACCGGATCCTTGCCATCAAACTTACTCCTATCGATATTTTGAGAGTGGTGGTTCTTAAACCCAACATTGGAGTCTCTAAAACCATAATTCATATTCCTTTTTTCCTCATCATGATTTTCATGGATTACCTTGTCACCACTAGAAGTATTTCTTCTAGCAACTTTGCCAAACCTTCCTTCAACCCCTCAATCTTGACATTCATCATTGCTTCCATGCATGCCTTTAAAACATCATTCAAAATTACCATGTCCATTTTTATACCATCTATATTAAATCTCATGTCCCTTTTTATACCATCTATCTTAACATTCATCATTGCTTCCAATCCATTTTTTGTTACTTTTTGCGAGAGAAAAAAATTGTTACACTTGGTCTCATAAATTTTATATATCATGTTGCATTTATTCCTCTTCTTCATGAGTCATAGAAAATATTACTGGTTTCTTAATAAGTGTGTCCATTTTTTTGTTTCAAGTCATTTTGGAATCAAAAAATGATATTTATGCTTCACTATTCCATTTGAATCACTTCAAACTGAGTTTTCAAACAAAAGTTATGAAAATTTTAAAACAATACACATTCTTTTCTTGTGTTTTAGGAGATCGATATTGAAACTGTTGTATCTCTGTAATTTTGGATTTCCAAGATCTGAACTTTCACCTTGTGGTATCCCTATGAGTATTATTTCCAACACCATAAGTCATACCAATATTGGATTTTTCAAGAACGAGTTGTGCCCAATCTCCCACAATGACCTGATTATAGACTAGTTTAGTAGAGAGAACTTATATGGAGTGCCACATGTCACTTTTTCAACCTTTGACTCTGAAAATGATACACAAAAATTAAAGTTCGTCGAGTTTCAGTCACTTTTTATGAAATTAAAATCATATGTTTGGAGAGAAATTTATGAATATTTTCCCTAGGTCACCTATTTGAGATGGAATTATGGAGGCTTCAAAAATCATAACTTCCTTGGATCATATATTCGAAAATATAGCGAAACAAGATTTGAAATTTGTACACGAGGTTCGTCAATATTTTGAATCCATGTGATTGCAATTTCAACTTCTTAAGCTTCGTATAAAAAAAAATTATATCAAAAATTCCAAGACGTCCTATTTAAAGAAGTGCAACCCTAGAATCCAAAGCTCTGATACCAAATGTTATGCAACCATTTCAAAGAACAAAAGAAAAGATAGATCAACAATTTAAAATTGTCCTCTTCAACGAGTAAACCTCCTTTACATTACATAAATGAATAATTCTTGGATGATACAATTGATAAGACCTCCTTGGTATATATAGGAGTTTAAGGGGTCACAATATAATCAAATCCTACATAACAACAATAATGTAAGGGAACAACAATAAAAATAGTGGGCTTATATGGGGCACAATAATAACAACATACGGGATACATGGGCACAACAATAAAAATGGGGGGCTACACTAACAATAACAATAAGGGGAATACAGTAGTATTATAGGGACCTAACATAATTTAATTCATTGGCCAAATTTAGTTGGTAATACATGAAATTCGTTTGGAAGGAAGAGGACAGGGACCATTGGGCATGGATTCTTTGACATAAAATTGCTAGATACGAGATATATGAAAAATTTTAATAGAGGAAATATAACTTTAGGTTTCTTATACAAATCAGCATCAAGTTAATATAGAATAAAATAGGGAGTAAACATAAAAAAACAAAGCAACCATATGATTTATGTAAGTGACATTTAAGTTGAAAACATATGACCAGTTTGGAAAATGAAAATATGAGCTTTCAGAAAGAGTTCAAATTTAAGTACTTATTTCCAAATACAGAAGACTTATGGATCATAGTTATGGTTTAGAAAAATAAATATACACTAGAAACATTAACAAGAAACTTATCACACATGAATCTTTTCAAATTGTACAAGTAACACTCTTCACAAAAAATTGTATTAATATAAAAGGTATACATAATACACATTGTTTTTGCAAAAATTTCCAACCCTTCCTCCTTAAAAAATTACAGCAAGAGTACTTACTATAACCAATTTTTTAGCAAAAAATTAATTACAAAGTCTTAAATAAATGAGCAAATATCTAATTAAAACCAAATACATTACATCGTCCCATCATAAAACAAAATAAATAATATATTGTATCTGAATATCATTATGTTGTTGGAGACATGGCTGAAGTTGAGGATCCCCAAGTCGAATTTGATGAGGTGGCTCTCCAATTGAAATTTGGTTAGGTGATTTTCTAAAAATAGAAAAAATTAATTCTAGCGAATTCCTGAAAAATAGTATTCAAAGATCCGTTATAATAACCGTGAAAGATGTGTAAAAAATGAGAGGCGATTTTTTTAATGGGTCCATTCCCAACAAAAACCTCTCTTGGTTTTAAAAATTTCTTTTCAGATTGTTTAAAAATTGCACCCTAAGTTACTGCCTTTTACAAGGAAAAACGAAGTAAAACATAGTTTTTTGCTGAAATTTGGTTTGTTAGCGCCACCATTTCAATTTTTTTGAACCAATGCTGATAATTTAACTTTTAGCATGCCCAAAATTTTTAATAAAAAATTAAAATCACCGACCCCTTTACTCTGAAACTAGAATTTTCCAGTGTAATAAAAAATTACAACGCTGAACTTAAAAACTGTGAAGTAAAACTGAGATAATAGTACCAATTATTATTTGTCACCAATTATCATTTTCCTTCAGAAAGAACACACTTGGTGCATGTGTATTGAATTTCAAACTCTCAAAAATAAAATAATTAAGGATGATTTTCCCATTACTATCATTGAGGACCTTTTGGATGAGCTCAAATGTGCTCAATTTCTCACTAAACTTTCTTTCCACTACAATTATCACCAAATTTACATTAAGGAGGTGGATATCCCCAAAACCAATTTTTACACTCCTGAAGGCCATCAGGAGTTCTTAGTGATACATTTTATCCTTTACAATTCACTTTCCACTTTCCAAAGTCTTAGGAACATCTTCCAAATCTTTCTTCATCATTTTTTTTGTGACATCTTGATCTATGGTAAAACTTGGCATGCCCTTGTCATCCATGTGGATCAACCCTTTGAGGCAGAATATTTGGGCCATACTGTTAGCCATGATTATGTTTCTACAAATCCAAAGAAAATTGAAGCAATGAACGGTTGACACCATTTGAAAATTCTTAAAAATTTAAGAAGTATTTTTGGTCTTAATGGTTAATATGGAAAGTTCATCAAGGATTATGCTAATATTTTAACTTCCCTCATAGCCTTGATAAAAACAATGTGTTTTGTTGGAATGAATTTGTATAATAGGCCTTTTAGGATTTAAATAATGCTATGTGTACTACCCGAGTACTCACTCTACCAAACTTGATAAATACCTTTGATTTGGAATGTAACAACTCTAGTAAAGGAATTAAGGAAATACTCATGAAAGAGGGACGACCATTGAAGTTTAAAAATAAACAAATATGTTAGAGGAACTTGGTAAAATTAACTTAAATTAGTCTAGACAATCATTCCAAGGTATTTTAGACTCCCAAAGGCCTCCCACATATTCATGATCATGATCATGCTATTCATGTGATTCCAAGAAGTGTTCCTCCAAACATCACACCTTACATATATCCCTATTCCCAAAAGAGAGAAATTGAACGTATGGTTGCAGAAATGCTAGAGGCTGGTATAATTCAACCTAGTCAAAGTTATTTCTTTGATCTAGTAGTATTGGTGCACAAGAAGGATGCATCATGGCATATGTTTCTGGATTATAGGGAGCTAGACAAGCTCACTATGAAAGATAAATTTCCCATTCCTTTCATTAATGAATTGTTGGATGAAATACATGGAGCACTTTACTTCACCAAGTTGGATCTTCGTTCAGGATATCATCAAATTAGAATGAAGATTGAATACATTCAGAACTCATGAGGACCATTATGTATTTTGGCCATGCCTTTTGACCTTACTAATACATCTTCAACATTTCAAGGTTTCATGAATTCAATTTTAAAACCCTTCCGTAGAAAAAATTTGTTTGTATTTTTTGATGATATACTAATCTACATGAATTCTTGCAAGGATAATGTTCAACATGTTGACAGGGTGATCAAACTATTGGATGAGAAGAAATTATATGAAAATACCTCCAAATGTTTATTTGGAGTACTCGAGGTGGAATATTTAGGTCATATTGTATCTCATGATGGTGTTAAGGTAGACTCTAACAAAATTAAATCCATTAAGGAATGGAAAATCCCCACAACCGTAAAGCATATTCGAGGATTTCTCAGGTTGACAGGGTATTATCGCAAGTTTGTTAAGAATTATGGGAGAATAGCAGCACCTCTAACAACATTACTGAAGAAAGATGAATTTTCTTGGACTCCAGAAGAAACTAAGGCCTTTGAACACCTTAAAGAGGCAATGTGCCAAGCACCAATATTATCTATACCTGAATTCACAAAAACCTTTATTGTGGAATGTGATGCCTAAGTAAATGGAAATTGTATTGTTTTAATGCAAGAAGGAAGACCTGTTTCTTTTGAAAGTCGTCCAATCAAAGAAATTTTACACAAACTTATTTATGAGAAGGAAATGTTGGAAATACTACATGCATTAAAGCAGTGGAGACCTTACCTAATGGGAAGACACTTCAAGGTAAAAATAGAGCATGATGGTCTTAAATACTTTTTGGAACAAATATTATCTTCGGAAGATCAGAAAATGGGTCACAAAGATGTTGGGTTATGACTTTGAAATCATATATAAAAAAAGGAAGAAAAATGTTGTTGTAGATGCACTCTCAAGAAAGGATGAGGATGTGGAAGCATTTCTTTGTGTCATTTCTATTATCCAACCTGATTGGATAGCTGAAGAAAGGGATGAATGGAAGAATGACAAAAAGGTTTGGACACTCATTCAAAATTAGCAGGAATATCATAGTACATCTGATAAACAAACAAAATGGGTCAAGTGTTTACCTCTAATTGAATGGTGGTATAACGCTCCCTTTCATACTGCATCAAAAATGACCCCATTTATGGCACTTTAAGGATATCATCCACCATCCATCACATCCTCTTTAAGAGAAAATTATAAGGTTCAAGCAATGGAAGATCACATCGAGCATCAACAATAATTTCTCCAAATCTTAAAGGATAGCCTCACTCTGGCGCAGAATCGAATGAAAAAACATGCAAATCAACATCATAGTGAAAGAAAATTTGATGTAGGTAACTGGGTATTTGTACAGTTACAACCATACAAACAAATTTCCCTCAAGCAAGCTAAGAAGGATAATAAATTATCACCCAAGTACTATGGACCTTACATGGTGTTGCAAAAGATTGGTACTATGGCATACAAATTGGAACATCATGCATCTTCATGAGTACACCCAACTTTCTATGTTTCAAACAGTGTTGCTAGAACTTGACAAAGAAATGACATGTATATTTGAGCATGAAGCAATCACAGAAACAAGAACATAACAGCTACGAAATCTATTAAATCCAGAGTATCTCATTAAGTGGAAGAACTTACCCGCTGAAGACTCCACATGGGAGGATGAGAATTTTATACAGACGCATTTAGAACTACTCAAGCATTGAGGACAACACTTTTTTGAAGGAGAGGGGAATGTTAGGTCCCTATAAGACTAGTGTATTCCCCTTATTTTTATTGTTAGAATAGCCCCCTATCATTATTTTTGTGCCCATGTATCCCCCATGTTGTTATTGTTGTGCCCCATAGAAGCCCACTATTGTTATTGTTGTGCCTTTACATTATTATTGTTATGTAGGCTCTTATTATATTGTGACCCCTTATACTCCTATATATACCAAGGAGGTCTTATAATTTGTATCATCTAATAATTATTCATTTATGTCCTGTAAACGAGGTTTCCCCCTTGAAGAGGACAATTTTTAAGTCGTTGATCTATCTTTTATTTTTGTCTTGGAGCCGGTTGCATAACAAATTACCTACTGTTAAGTGACAGTGAGTAGTAGAGTTTTAAGGAGATGTCCCTCTCTAGATTGAAGGGCTAGCTTTCAATCCAAAAATGGTTAGAGGTTACCTTATTTTTTTCCCTCTACAGCTAAGGTTTTTTCTAAGTGATAACATGTTGGCGTCGTTGTCGGGGAGCGAACGTGAAATATTCCCCAAGAGAACAACAAGGAATAGATCTTCTCTTTGATGGTGAAAAGAGGACATACATGGAAAGGTTTTGTATATTTCACCTAGCGACTCCATTTTCAGCGATATCTAGAGATCAAAATACTAATGGCGACTCCACTATATGAAGGATTGGAAGCCTAAAGTGTATAACTGGCGACTCCATTAGATCAAGATGGATTCTCAATATGGAAGGTATGCCCCTATGAATTGTTCTTATATCCATGGTTTTCCAAATCATTTGCCTCATATAGATTAGTAAAACAATCTGCAAAAATTTAGAGATCAGAATGGGGATGATGTTTTGCTTCATTTGGTTAAGTTTCATATGCATATACGTAGGCTTGGTGTTGAGTTTCATGATGAGTATTTTAATGGTATCCTTGGAGGGCAATGCTAGATCCTAGTAAGAGAATTTACCACCTAGTAACCTATATTATTTAAAGAATTTTCATATAGTATTTTATGAAAAATATAAATAGCCCTACTAATCTTTATCATTGGATAAGAATTGTTGTGAGAATTTTGAAAATTTCATTGAACAGTTGGAAATGTTTATGGTGACTAAGATTTTATGGATGAATGTATTCTTGAATCTTTGTATGGAAACCCTTTTTAGAATCATGAACAGAAATTAGAGGCCAATTTTCATACCCTAGAAACTGTTCAATAGACAATAACTTCTCTCTTGACTGAAAATGAGACTAAACAGGCTCTTTTTGTAGACAACCATGACAATAAATAGTAGGTCATTTCTCTTGTGGTTGATAAGGACATTTATTATTTTCATATTGAAAATGATCAATAAAGGGATGAGGATACCCAATCAGTTTGTTTTTCAGCTCATTCATTCTCTGAAACCTTCTCTCATAAACATGTGAAAATCAAGGTTTTGAAAATGTTGATCATTGTAGCATTTGAAAGTTATATAAGTCTCAAATTTGGTGAGGACGCTTGGACACCATCATTCCAAAGAACCCAGAAACCATTTGAGGAAATTCCACTTGATTCATGTTTTATTAAAATAATTAATTATTTTAATGAGGACCCTAAGTCTAAACTTAGGGAAATTAAATAATTAATGGATGTTAAAAAAGCAGAGTGTGAATCTTCTAGAGAACGAAGATCAAGTCAATATTTAATATTAGTCGTTGATTAGACTTCTAATCTGGGTTGTTTATTTTTCAATGAGAAGATTATAAAAGAAGGCTTGAGGGTCATTTGGAAAGCAAGTTGGTAAAAAACTCAGTAACTTGAGAGAAGTCGATTCTCAAAGCATAGAATTCGATTTCAGAGGGAGAGTTGCACAACGAAGGAAGTAGAGGGCTTTAGCATCAGTAAGAACTTGAGGAATAAGGAAGAAAACGAGTAGAGAGGTAGCACATATGGACAACGCAGCAGTGACACGGTCTCACTCTATGCAGAGAAGGACGCAGTGAAGAATAAAGTGCCTCTCGGGTGTCAAAAGTTCTCCAGAGATCAGGAGAAAAATTATCTCAGGTGTCTTCCTACAATTTCTTAGTTATTATGCCAGTCATTCCTTGTAAAGAAATTGTTGGTGAAGATTAATATATAAACCCTCATCCGCTGCACCGGTTTTTCCACATTGGGTTTTCCGGGGACAATTTTCCAAAAATGACTGTGTTTATGCGATTGGTTATTGTGCTTGTATTATATTGTTATTTTCTATATATTTATAAATGTGATAGCCACAGTAGGTTTTTTCCATAAATAACTTACTGTGAAAATAAGTAGGAGAAATAAATCAAGAACTATAATCAAATTTCAGAGTTGAAATTTTCACAAAAAATAAATGCATGGAAATTTTAGGAAATGAATCAACTCATGATGATTATCATCTACTTTTGTAAGAAAATGATGAGCAAGAAGTTGTTTTCCTTTATTCTTTTGGAAATCATAATGATATTTTTCCTTTTAAAGTACATGAAATTTCACTTTTAGGTATACCTTTTGAATTTTTCCATAAGTATCTAGAACCTTTCCTTGTGCCTGATATGAATGAGAAGAAGAACAAGCAGATTTTTAGTTTTCCATTTGAAAATAATCATGAGGTTTCTTGTGAAAATTTTAAATACATTGAACGAAGAACATTAAAGAAGGAATATGGTCTTTTTACTTTTACTCATCAACATGAGGGGGTCCTTTAGGTTCTAGAAGATCCTTTGGCCAACTTATTGGAATCTTCAGTGGAAATGGGTTTTGTGTTGCTTCTGAATTGTGTATATTATTTTTAGCAAAATCTGGGGTTGTCAATGCTAAAGCTTCACTTTTCAGTGAGGAAACTGAAAAATGAAAGGAATAAAGCAGCCATTTTATTGATTGGATGTACTGGAATTTTGAAATTACTTGATTTAGCAGTTGACTCAATTTAGTGTAGGTAACAGTCTGAATAAGCTCAGTATTTTTGAGCATTTGCTTCGAAAATTTTTAGATTTCAGTGTCAGTATGTACAATTTATTTTCAATTTAGTTTTCAGTTTTGGCTTTCAAATTTGCAGAGGGGGTCGCTTGTTGGGTTACAAATTCCAGGGTTGGGAGCAGACCAATAGATCAGGCACTGGAGCTGTGAATTCTTTGTTGCCTCACAGGGAGGGAAGCATCCCAACTAGAGCCAGCTATTATCTCAGTTTTGCTTCATAGTTTTTAATTTCATCATTGTAATTTTTAATTACTCTGAAAATTTCTAGTTTTTTCAGTAAAGGGATGAGTGGTTTTAATTTTTATTAAAAAAATTAGGTGCACTAACAATTAAATTTCCATCATTGGTTCATAAAATTTGAAATGGTGGCACTGAAAAATCAAATGTCAGCAAAAAACTTTGTTTTAATCTGTTTTTTTCCTGTAAAAGGAAGTAACTTTGGGTGTTGTTTCTGAATAGCTGGAAACGGATTTTTGAAAACCAAGAGAGGTTTTTTTTAGGAACAGACCCATTAACAAAAAGCCTCTCAGTTTTTACACAGGTGTCACGATTTGAGAGATTCGAATGGATCTCTAAAGCCTAATTTTCAGGAATTCGCCAAAATTAATTTTTTCTATTTTTAGAAAAAAATGCATAATCAATTTTCAGTTAGAGAGCCACCTCATCAAATTCGACTTGGGGATCCTCAACTTCAGCCATTTCTCCAACAATAGCATGATCTTCAGATACATAATATTAATTATTTTGGTTTATGATGAAACGATGTAAAGTATTTGGTTTTAATTAGATATTTTCTCATTTATTTTAATACTTTGTAATTAATACTTTTGTAAGTACTCTATAAAGACTGTAATTTTGTAAGGAGGAAGGGTTGGAAATTTTTGCAGAAACCATGTATTGTGTATACCTTTTATATTAAAATAATTTGTTGTGAACAATGTTACTTGTACAATTTTCATAGATTCATGTGTGATAAGTTTCTTGTTTTTTATTCTAGTGTATATTTTCTCTTCTAAGCCATAATTCTTATCCATAAGTCTTCTCTATCTGGAAATAAGTGATTAAATTTGAAATCTTTCTCAAAGATTAGATTTACATTTTCCAAAGTGCTTATATGTTTTTCAACTTAAATATCACTTATGGAAATCATATGGTTGCTCTGTTTTTTATGTTTACTTCCTACTCTCTTCTATCATAACTTGATGATGATTTGTATAAGAAACCTATATCTATCTTTCCTCTTTTAAACTTGTTCATATAACCTATAGCTAGAATTTTTATGTCAAAGACTGATCAGAACTGGATCATGGACCAGAATGATAGCTCAAAATTAAAAGTGTTCAGAAGAGTGTTGAACTTGAGCAACCGGATAGATCTCGTCATCCTAATTCTGGTGCTGCAAATGGTTCAAAAAACCGAAATCTTATGAAGAAGTTATTGCAATTTTAAAATTCCAGTAAACCGCAAAAAACTGGACTTTGACCCAGTTTGACTTGGAAATTTTGGGAAATTAAAAAAAGAATATTCTAGGGAATATTCTTGGAATATTCTCAAAATATTCCATGGAATATTCCCAAGAATATTTCCTTCGATCCATTTAGTAGCTGACAAGTGGCGTAGTTTAAATGGGAAGTTGGTTGAATTTTGTGGTAAGGGTCAATTAGAGGTCGCCATGTGGCCCAGGAGTGGTCGTGCAAAAAATTTTGGGCGGCCAGGGTCGAACCCTAGACCAAATGTCTGCCAAGCCTGTGCTATACCGTTTCGCCATGACTTTAGTTCTTAACAAATATATTCGAAGGGTTATATTTGAAGACTGATGTAAATTGCGTTTGGGGTCTGGAGAGCCAGCCCCGAGGGGCCAGCCCTCCCCCATGTGGCCTAGCACTGGAATCAGGGAATAAACCAACCGCCATCCACAACCACAAACAATTTAGTCGTGTTCACATGCGGTTTTATAATTTAACGACATTCACATGGTTTATGCCGATCGTTGCGGCTATTTAACCACGAGTTTCATGTTCACATGGCCCATTACCATTTTATGCCACGAATCACACTTTTTCCGCCCATTAAAAACTTTCGACGGTTTCGATTTAAAGACCGCAAATTATGTGGCATGTGCCCAAGACCTCGCATTTAATATTGTAGTTATCCAGGCAGTTTAACTGGTGCGCCCACTAAAATTGGCAGATTTTTCCAAACTTAACTAGAGTTAAGTCCAGTTCTCCACATTTAGTGGAGCTTTTTAAGGGACACTAGGCAAAAAGTTGTTTTGGCTCTATCTCGAGCTAGATTCACCCAATTTTGGAGTGCCAATAGTCAATTTAGACTACCTCCAACATTCTAGACTCAATGGAGTAGGTTGTAAAGCCATCAAAGAGCTTATAAGAAGGTTTTTGCTTCAGTGAAGTTCAAGGGGCCACTAGGGCCACGAAGGGGCAGCAACAGTTTGAGGCCTAGCCAAGGGAGCTAGAGGTCTTTTTCTACAATCCAATAGTCCATTTTGGATATTTCAGATGTTCTAAAACTAATGAGATGGTTTTCAGAGCCTTTATAGGACTTTAGAAAACCGAGAAGCTTCAGTAAAGTTCCAGGGGCCATCAGTGCCACCTTTTTCCAGCAACAATTCAAGGCCTAGCCAGGGCAGCTAGAGACCATATGCAGCGAACCAATAGTCATTTCTAACTATAAAAAACATTCTGAATCCATTGAAGGAGGTTTTAGAAGCTTTTTATGACTACTAGAGTTGGAGAACCCATCAGAGAATTTTTCAGTGACCCTAGTGCCAAGGGGTGCCGACAAGTGTTGGAGGCGAAAGTGTTGTGAAACCAGCTCCAAAAATATATGAAAAGAGATATAAACGCCTTAGAAATAAGCCACTTCGAGGGGGAAACCTCCAATACATTACATGAATGAAAAATTCTTCGATGATACAAATGACAAAACCTTCTTTCTATATATAGGAGTCCATGGGGCCACAATGTAATCCTAGTGGGGCCCAATGTAATCCTAGTTGACCTAAAAATAATAATGTAAGGGAACAATAAAAAAATATGGGGGTTACAGGGGTACAACAATAACAATAAGGGGGGCTACAATAACATAATAAGGGACTACACTATTAATATAGGGACTTAACATGCCCCTCTCCTTTAAACAAGTGTTGTCCTCAATGCTTGATTATTTATAAATGCTTCTGTATAAAATTCTCATCCTCCCATGTGGAATCTTCTATAGGAAAGTTCTTCCAGTTGCTGAGATACTCTAAAATTGATCTTACTTGTCAAGTTCTTGTTTCTGTGACTACTTCAAAACTTCTTTCGATGTGATGTTGATCTTCCTATAGATTATGCACCAAAGTTAGGTTATCCTTTGAGAGTTGGAGAACTTGTTGTTGATGCTCGATGTGATCTTCTAATAATTTATCATCCATATTAGCTATTATTTGATCCTTAAAAACATCCAACTTAGCCTCCATTTCTGATTTTAAACCATCTATGTCATCTTCGGTTGCTCTTCGTAAGATCGAAATTTGTTGCACTTGGTGCTGTAACTTTGATATCTCATACTGCAATTCTTCCTCTTCATGCATCATACTATAGCTTTTTGAGGGCTTAATGGGCATGGAATTATTTTTTGGAGGTATTATAGAACCCAACACTGATAAAAATTCTAAAATATTCCCTTGGAATCACTTCAAACTGCTTTTTCAAACAAACGTTATGCAATTTTAAAAACCAAATACACACCTTTTTCTTGATTTTTAGGAGATCGATATTGAAACTGAATTATCTCTACGATTTCGGATCTTCAATATCTAAAATTTGGCACTAAGGTATCCCTTTGAATTCTCTTTCGAATTCCATAGGTCTGACTTGATTTGGATTCTTCAAGGCAAAGTTATGTCCAATCTCCCACAATGACCTAATTATGGACTAGTTCAGTAGAGCGAACTTGTAAACTTGCCACGTGTCACTGTTTGCTCCTTTGGCTCTGAAATTTATAGAAAAGAAACTACAATCCATGTACTTCCAGTCACTTCTTACAGAATTCCAATTTGATGCTCAGAGAGAGTTATGAATATTTTCCCACGATCACCTCTTTGAGATGAAATTCGGGAGCCTGAACAATACCTAACTTCCATAGATCATATCTCCAAACATATTGTGAACCAAGATCTGAAATTTTGCGACGATGGTCCTTAGGATTTTGGCTTTGCACTCTAAAAATTTTAGCTTCTAAACCTTCATAGAAAAAAATTATAGTGAAAATTCTGCAATGAACTTTTTAAGTTAAATTCAGGAGCCTGCACAAAGCCCTAAATTCCACAGATCATATATCAGAAAATATTGCGAACCAAGCTCTGAAATTTTGTGACAATGTTCCTCAAGATTTTATCTTCGCACTCTACAAATTTTAGCTTCTGAACCTTCGTAGAAAAAATGTTATAGCGAAACTTCCACGATGATCGGTTTGGAGCAGCGAAAACCCTAGAATCCAAAGCTCTGATACCAAATGTTATGAAACCAGCTCCAAAAATAGAATAAAAGAGATATAAACACCTTAGAAATAAGCCACTTCGAGGGGGAAACCTCCACTATATTACATGAATGAATAATTCTTCGATGATACAAATAACAAAACCTTCTTTCTATATATAGGAGTCCATGGGGCCACAATGTAATCCTAGTGGGGCCCAATGGAATCCTACCCGACCTAAAAATCATAATGTTAGGGCACAATAATAAAAATATGGGGCTTACATGGGTACAACAATAATAATAAGGGGGACTACACTATTAATATAGGGACTTAACAGAAACCAGAGCAGTCGGAGGCCATTTTCAGTGAAAACATAGTCTATCCTAACTAATTTTGGCATTCTAAATCCAATGAAGGGATTTTCATATCCATTTGATAACTTCTAGATGTCGAGAAGCTGAAGGGAATTTTTTGGTAGCCTAGGGCAAACCGTGGAGGAAGGCCTAGTTTGGGGATGCGGTGCTCGTTTTGAGAAAATTATCAGTCGATATTTGGTGTCTGATGTGTGCTAGAGATAGTAGGTGTGGTTTCAAGTTTAGAAACAGAATTCTGAAGGATTTTGTGTCATAGAGAAGCTCAATGTAGCTCAGTGCATCGACAGAAGGAAGTAAGGGAGCCTAAAGCTGTTTGCAGAGTGATGACAACCATGAAATGGTTATATATGGTATTATAATCCTTTTGGATCAGTTTAGTATCCATTGGAGTAAAGTTTGTAACTTGTAAAATAAACTTTACCATAATCCCAAAGAGCCAAGTCAAGATGACAAAGCTAAAAGGAGACGTAGCCCACGATATTCGGGTGAACTCCTCGATTAATTTTGTTGTTATGTGTGGATGTAATATTGCTGCAATATGTTGTTGTTATACGTGTTTAATTTCAGCAAAAACAAATGGACTTAAGACACTTAAAAAGTTAAAAATCATACACCACTTTCAAGCATAAATTCTGCAAACTGTCAAGTATAAGCTAGATCTTTTATTTGTTTAACTGAGCGGTAGGTTTTTTAAAAGAATAACAAGTTATCCAACCCATTTTCAGATCAGGTTGGTATCGGAGCACTTGGTTTCCTCATTTACATAGAAATATCTTGCTTGTATGAATTGAAAGGTGTTTAAATAGTGCAAAAGATTAACGGTTTTACTATTTGCAAACTTACTATTGTTTGAGTTTGCTGGAGGTGAAGGGATAGCTACTGATAGCTAAGCTCGGGAGAGAACAAGAAGGAAGAAATGGTTGAAGGCATCTTCCTTACCCAAAGGACCTCAAGTCCATCCTTGAAGAACAAACCCTTTTTTCAGTTGTTTGTTTGTTGTTTGGCTACCTGAATAAGAGCTTGTCTCTACAGCCTTTTTGTTCAAAAGCTTTGTCATTTGTTTTGAAAGCTTTGACCAAAAACATGGTGCAGATTCTGTTTGAAGATAGAAGAGATAGCACTGAACTTCGTGAGAAATTATTTTCTATGAAGAAAGAGAAGGAATAAATTATTCAAATATTTCATGATATGGAGATGCAGCTCCATCAAGCCCAAGAGGCTTTGACCAAGAACATGCATGAAGCAGAGGTAATTCACTCTAATTTGTCTTCAGTTTCCTCTTCAAAAATATGAGTTGGTTCATTTGAAAAGAACACTAGAGGTATAGGGTCCAAGTTAATGTTTAAAATGGGCTATGAAGGCAAGGGTTTAGGCAAGCATGCACAAGGCATGATTGATCGTATTTTGGTTGAGGAACGACCTAAGAAATTTGGTCTTGGTTATGTGAAATTTAATGGTGAAGACTCCAAAGCCATGAAGGCATGTGAGGAAACTTCAAAGAGAACTTTTGTTCCAATTTATAATATACAAACATGTCAAGTTTGTTTCCAAGTTGATTTCCATTGCTTTAAGCCTTTGTTGCAGCAAGAATATTGTATACATGCAGCTTATGGCGAGCATGCGAGTTCGGATAGTTTTCAAGACAAGAATGATGATGTTAGTCTTCAAGAGAAAGCTGGAACCTCTACTATTTCATCTCCTCAAGAAGGAAAAAATGATGGACATGCAAAGCAGCACATGAGGTATAATTCTTCCCATAGTCAAGTTGATTATGTTTCTGCAAGGCATGACAATTTTTCATGCTTAAAAGGAAGAAAGAGTTGTTGTCCATATTATGGTCAATTTAACCATGATGTTTCGAGATGATGGATGAAGAAGAAGGCATACAGGAAGCAGTTGAAGCAAAGTAAACTTACAAAGAAGGTGCATAAGACTTGCACACATTGCCAAAAGAGGGGACATGTTGTTTCCCAATGTTGGACATTGCATCCAACTAATCGTCCCAAGCACATGAGACATGAGGACAGAAAGACTGGTGAAAGAGGAAACAAGGATTCCATCAATGATGTGAGAATGGATATTTCACATGAAGAAGATTTGCAGCAGCAAAAGACGCCGTGGAAGTGGCTTGGTGAGAAGTGTTTGGACTTCTTGACACAGTAAGACATACTCATTTGTACATATGAAAATTTCGATTATGTATGCATGTATTTATGTTGTAATCTCATATTTATTTGGGCCACCTTGGATCAATGATCAAGGAAACGATGTTCAGCTACCTTCTGTAAATTTCTCGCCAGAAATTTCTGAGTGAGTGCAAGGAAGACAGTTCTTAACAGGAGGGCAAGCGCATCCAGGAAGGGAAGTGTTGATTACCTTCAAGTTGTGGTTCAAAGACACTAGCCATGCAAGGCAAGTATATGGAGGCTAAAAAGAAGTGGGTTTTATACTCTCATCTACTGTACAGATCAGTATATCAGTATTTTGGGGTACAAAAGATTCCTAATGGGGAGGTGTGATCAAAACTGGATCATGGACCAGAATGATAGCTCAAAATTAAAAGTGTTCGGAAGAGTACTGAACCTGAGCGACCGGATAGATCTCGTCTTCTTGATTCCAACACCACGAAAAATTCAAAAAACCAACATCATATGAAGAATTTATCGCAGTTTGAAAAGTCCAATAAACTGCAAAAACTGGACTTTGACCAATTTTGACTTGGAAATTTTGGGAAATTAAAAAAATAATATTCCAGGGAATATTCCTCAAAATATTCCCTGAAATATTTCATTTGTTCCAATTAGCAGCTGGAAAGTGGCGCAATTTAAATGGGCAGTTGGTTGACTTTTGTGGTAAGGGCCAATTAGAGGCCACCACGTGGCAGGCCCGGAGGCCGCCACATGGCCCAGGAGTGGTCATGAAAAATTTTGTTTGGAAGTTGGGGTCAAACCCTGGACCTCGTGTTCAACAAGCCCATGCTATACCGTTCTGCAATGAATTTAGTTATTAACAACTATAGTCGGAGGGTTTTACGACTAGTGTAAATTGCGTTGGGGATCTGGAGAGCCAGCCCCGAGGGACCAACCCTCCCCCATGTGGCCTAGCGTCGGAATCAAGGGCTTAACCAACCACCATCTGCAACCACAAACAGTTTAGTCATGTTCACATGCAGTTTTAGAAGTTAACGACATTCACATGGTTTATGCCGGTGGTTACGGCTATTTAACCAAGGGTTTCATGTTCACATCGTCCATTACCATTTTATGCCATGGTTAGCACATTTTCCACTGATTAAAAACCTCCGACGGTTTCGGTTTAAAGACTGAAAATTATGTAGCATATGCCCAAGACCTAGAATTTAATATTGCAGTTATACGGGCAGTTTAACTGGCACACCCACTAAAATTGGCAGGTTTTTCCAAACTTAACTAGAGTTAAGTCCAGTTCTCCACATTTAGAGGAGTTTTTTAAGGGACACTGGGCAAAAGGTTTTTTTGGCTTTATCTGGGAGCTAGAATCGCCCAATTTCGGAGTGAAAATAGTAAATTTCGACTATATCCAACATTCCAGACTCAATGGAGTAGGTTGCAAAGCCATCAGAGAGCTTCTAAGCAAGTTTTTGATTCAGTGAAGTTCAAGGGGCCACTAGGGCCACCAGGGGGGAGCAACAGTTTGAGGCCTAGCCAGGGGAGCTAGAGGTCTTTTTCAGCAATAAAATAGTCAATTTTGTATATTTCAGATGTTATGAAACTAATGATATGGTTTGCAGAGCCTGTAGAGGAATTTAGAAATCTGATAAGCTTCAGTAAAGTTAGAGGGGCCATTAGTTCCAGCTTTTTCCAGCAACAGTTCAGGGCCTAGCGAGGGCAGCTAGAGACCATATGCAGCGAACCGATAGTCATTTCTGACTGTAAACAGCATGTTGAATCCATTTAAGGAGGTTTTAGAAGCTTTTGAGGAATTATAGAGGTCGAGAACCCATCATAGAAGTTTTCAGTGACCCTAGTGCTAGGGGGTGCCGACAGGTGTTGGAGGCGAAATCGAAGCAGTCGGAGGCCATTTTCAGTGAAAAAAAAGTATATACTGACTAATTTTGGAATTCTAAATACCTTGAAGGGATTTTCATATCCATTTTATAACTTCTATAGCTCGAGAAGTTGAAGGGAATTTTTGGGTAGCCCAGGGCAAACCGTGGAGGAAGGCCTAGTTTGGGGATGCAGTGCTCGTTTTGAGAAAATTATCAGTCGATATTTTGTTTCTGATGTGTGCTAGAGATAGTAGGTGTGGTTTCAAGGACAAAACAAAATTCTGAATGAGTTTGAGCCACAAAGAAGATAAGTGTAGCTCAGTGCACCGACAGAAGGAATCGAGTCTAAGGGAGCCTAAAGTTGTTTGCAGAGTGATGACAGCCATGAAAGGGAGATAGATGGTATTATAATCCCTTTGGATCAGTTCATTATCCATTGGATTTAAATGTGGAACTTTTAAAAGAAAATTTACCATAATCCCAGAGAGTCAAGTCAAGATGTCAAAGCTCAGAGGAAACATAGCCCACGATATTCGAGTGAACTCCTAGATTAATTTTTTTGTTATGTGTGGATGTTTTATTGCTACATTATGTTTATGTTATACATGTTTAATTTCAGCAAAAAAAAATGGAATTAAGACACTTAAACAGTTAAAAATCATACACCACTTTCAAGCATAAATTCCGCAAATTTTCAAGTATAAGCTAGATCTTTTATTTGTTTAACTGAGTGGGAGGTTCCTGAAATGCATAACAAGTTATCCAACACATTTTCAGATCAAATACTCTATACCTTATGGTCTCTGACATTTTTCTTCCAAACAAATTTCATGTATTACCAACTAAATTTTTCCAATGAACTAAATTACCTATTTCTAAGTGAGAGTGAGTACTAGATTTTTAAGGAGAGATCCCTCTCCAGATTGAAGGGCCAACTTTCAATCCAAAGTGGTTAGAGGTTACCTTAGTTTTTTCTATTGAGATTCAACAAGATGATGAGCTTAGTGAAAATCAATCACCTTCACTAAGTGGGCCCGCAGGCTATTTTTAGGTGTAAGTCTATTTTTAGACTATGTCTATTTTTAGACATGGTGATCATATTTCAGAAGTTGCAGGATACTATTTGTGGATGGTTGGTCAAGTTGGAAAAATAGATGAAATTATATTTTTATAGTATTGGGTGAAGTCTATTTATAGATCTTCGATCTAAAAATAGAAGTGTCGATTATTATTAGCCCTTAATAATAATCAGACTCTAAATATCAACATATTCTCTTGAAGCACTTTATTTCAGTATACAGATTTGGAAAATCAGTGGGCTGAAGGAATTACACAATTCCTACAGTTTACTGGTGGTTCATGCATGGAGGACTCAGTTAGAACTGAGGTGGAAAAGTTATGATAGAGTTGGAGGAGTAGTTCATGGAGTTGTTATTCAGTTTAACTTAGTTAATGGAGTTAAACTCAGTTGAGCTAGTTGTATCTAGTCTAACTGAATGATACACTAGTGAGAGTGGAGTGAATTAATTAGTTAATTAATTCACAACTAATAACTCATTAATCAACTGAACAAATACAACAGTTAACTACAGTGCATGTCAGTTCCAGTGAAGACCTAGTGGAGAGATAGGTGAAAGGGTAAGATGGACTATCTGTTGTGACTATAGTGATGCATTGATTGCACCACACACACATTGGAGTTGCCAATGAGGATTGCGTAGTCAAGGCAAGGTAGATTCTAATTGATTCAGGGGTCTTCTTCAACATGGATTGCGCAGTGGAGGCAGGCTATCAGGTGGCAAAAAATCAGTGCATGGATTTGCATATTTCTTCATGTTAGTGTGTGACGATTGATTGTACTGAGAGCTTGATGTACTAAGCTTTGTATGAAATTGTTACATGATCTCCATGATACATAATATATGATAGTTGGGGTTTTTAGCTTCAGGCTTTCCCGTTAAACAATTGTGTTATGTGCGATTGTTTTTATTGCTTCATGTGTTTGCAATTAAGTTTTTAAATTTCCGCAAAAGATTAACAGTGGAAGGATTCTGTATTGAGCAAGAAGATAAATATTGTTAGATCAGGAGAATTTGGATATATACATGCATATGTTATATAATTTCTACATTTTCCCTCTATAGTTGGAATTTTTTGATTTTTTCTAAGTGATAACAGGTACTATGGAAGATGAAACTTGTTGAAAATGCAACAAGAAAATATATTTTTGACTTTGCCTTGGTCAATCAATATTAAAATTCGAATTTCAATTTCAACAGAATAATTGGACGTATTTAACTGAGGTGACATGGATTTTTTCACTCAGTTAACTCAGTTAATTCGAGTTGTAGACACTTGAGTTCAGTTCAGTATGATTGATAGCTAATTTGTAGCAATCTATTTCAGTTAAGTTGAGTTATTATCAGTTAAACTAGTTCCAACTACTGGAGAAACTAGTGGAAGCTCAAGTTGTGCAGTGTAACTTCTGTCACACTCAGCGATCATCCAATTAACCGATAAACCCAGTTGATATTAGATTTCAAGGGTAATGTACTATCATTTTTAAACTAATCCAAGTTGTATAAGCAGTGCATGCGGTCAAAGGATGGGCCTACAGGAATTGTGTAATCCAATTGAGTATTTTCCCTAAAAAATAGGGGTTAATTCCTCAATGAACAACACAAGGAAATAGGAGCTTGGAGGCTTGAAATTTTTTGAAGTATTGGTGAGGTTCAGTCAGTCGGGAAAGGATAGAAGATATAGGTGCAGGTTGTGCTCAGGCTTGAGCAAGCATATTGTATTCATCCATATTATATGTTTAATGCAATACATATAGTAAAGGGTTTTGAACAGTTGCTTTCCCCTAGATAAATCTATGTGTATGTGTTTTTAATATTCGTACATATTAATGATTTGTGTTCTTGATTGTGAATTTTCTTCTAAAGATCAGTAGAGCAACTTCTAGTCTTGTGATTTAGTAAATTTCATTAGTATTTTAGAATATACACATTAATTTATACATGATATCAAAGCTAGATTCACAGTAGAGAAGATATTTTGAAGTTGTCTTTGTAGGAGATTAAAATTTGAAGATCATTGTTATAAGTTTTCTCCACGACTAAGAAGATGAACTTCAATGAACTGAGGCTCGAGTATGCCTTGGAAGGCACCACAAATTTTGTGGCATGGAAGGATATCATGGAGGCAGTATTGGATGAAAATGGGATACTAGAATAAATCAATTCATATGTTAAAAAAACCTAAGAATTTTATGCCCAGAATCTTTCTCAGTGGAAGAAGGATGTGGCCAAAGTGAGGAGAATTAAATTGGAGGGATTTAGGGATCATATTGCCTCGAATCTCCAGATAAAAGAGACTTCGTTCGCGATGTGGAAAACACCAACAGATTTTTTCGAGAACAATAGTGACCACAAGAAGCTGGCACTCAAGGACAATATTAGAAGTATCAAGATGTAAAAGAATGACAGAATTGCATAGTACCTGAGCAGGCTTACATAGTGTTGGGATGAATTTTGCAGGGTCAGTATTAATGTCCCTGAAGAAAAATTGGTATCTCTAGCCCTTTTGGTGCTTCCCACTATTCAGAATAGTTATCATGATTCGGTAAATGGTAGAGAGAAACTACCAAGCTGGGAGTGCCTATGGTCTGACCTGGTGTGGGAAGAAATAAGGCAGAACACTGGAGATGGAACTTAATCCAAGGGAGAGGATGAGGAGATTTGTGCCTTGGATGGAAAGGAAAATAAATGGAAATGGAATAAATCCCAATCCAAATCATAATCTAGTCAATGGGGCAAGAAGAAATACTTGTCCAGAATTAAATGCTTTCACTTTCATGAATTCGAGCACTATGTCATAGAATATCCACACAAGAATACAAGCAAGGATACCCCAGGAGGAGGAGCAGGTGAAGCTCTAGCTTCACAATTTGAGCTTTATTTTACTCTCATTACATGCATTGAAAGCAAAATGATGGGAAGTGTGTGGTATCTGGATAGTGGTGCCTCGTTCCACATGATAGGGAAAAAATAATTTTCTAGTGACTTGGAGGAGAAATATCTCTAGATTCGCATCAATATGGAAGATTATGGAAGGTACAGTGCGACCGGGATTGGTATAGTCACGTTTAATATGGATTCGGGCTCCCCTCGTAGGCTCAAGGATGTGATGTTTGTACCAGGTCTAAAGAAGAATCTAGTTTCCATCGCGGTGTTGGAAGATTGTGGCTACGATTTGATATTTAGAAAAGGAAAGGCATTCCTGAGACACATCGCCACAGTACAAGTGAAGCGGGTCAGGGTTCAAGTGAAGAACCTCTACAAGATGACTGTGGAAGATTGTGTTTTTTTTAGCACAAAGGTGGAGAAGGTGTAGAGTTGAGAAGTCGGTGAATTATGGTATAGAAGACTTACGCATTTTCATCATTAAGCTTTGAAGATCATGTAGCAGATCACCACAAGCCTCCCAAAAGGATCACTAAAGCAGCAAAATACATGCAAAGGGTGTACCTTGGGGAAGTACACAAAATCCACCTTCAATGATCAGGATAGCAGGGTGCATGCAATCCTTGAAAGGATCCACTCTGATGTTTGTGGACCTTTCTTTCCAAACTCCAGTTCCAAGCATAGGTATTATGCTATATTTGTAGATGATTTCTCACATAAGTATTGGATTTTATTCTTGTAGAAGAAAGACCATACATTCTCCAATATTGTCAAATTTAAACCACTTGTTGAGAAAGAAAATGGAAATAAAGTGAAGGCTCTCAATAGTGATAACAGAGGTGAGTACTTGTCGAATGATTTTAAAAATTTTAGCGTAAAGGAAGGCATTCGATGGGAGTTGACAACACCCCACAACCCACAGCAAAATGGAGTGGTTGAGAGGAAGAACAAACGTATTGTGGGAGAATCAAGGGAAATGTTGCATGAACAAGTCCTACCTCTACACTTGTAGGTTGAAGCATGAAACACAATGGCCTATTTTTAGAATAGGATTCCTCATTGGATTCTTGGGATGAGTACACCAAAATAATATTTTTTCAAGGAAGAAACCAGATGTGTCACACTTCAGGATTGATTTTTGGAGCATTAGTATATTTCCATGTCTCCAAGGAAGCAAGGAAAAATATAGAGCCAACAACAGAGTTGGGGATATTTGTGGGGTACACGGATATACCTCACAACTATCGTGTGTACCTTACATCCATCAAACTGAAATTTTTTCAAAGGGATGTGAAGTTCAATGAGGAGAAGATAATTAAGTGTTCTCTTGAGAGGGGGCTTCAGTTTCAAGCAAATTAGGAGCTTTTGAATCCAAGGGAAGAACTTCAAGAAGTTATGGAGCAGACACAAGCGGAGGATTAGAGAGTGGAGATAGCCACACTCAAGTAGAGACATCTAGAGAAGGAAGGAAATGAATCAGGGAAGCTGAAAAATTATTGCAGGATGCTGGAGAGAATGTGGCAACACCCACATCACAGTGTAGGTAGAGGAGGTGACTAGATCAGTACACTGGCTACATGCCTTTGATAATTGAGCTGGTAGAGACAGAACTAGCCTCATTCAAGGAAGCAGTAGATTAGCCTGTATGGGTTGATGCTACGGTAGAGGAGTATGACTCCAATGTCAGAAATAGTGTTTTGGAAGTGGTCCCAAGACCGCAGACAAATCAGTGGTAGGTTCGAGATGGCTTTACAAGGTAAATCATGCAGTAAAAGGAAGCAAAGAGAAGCATAAGGTCGTATTTGCGGCCAAGGGGTACTCTCAGGTTGAATGGATTGACTATGAGGAGACATTTTCTCCTATAGCAAGGTATTCTTCCATCAGATCAATTCTTTCTCTGGATGCACATATGGGGTGGAAGATCCACCAAATGGATGTGAAGATAACATTCCTCATTGGAGTTATTGAGGAAGAGGTGTACATTGCTAAACCTGAAGAATTTGAGACCTTCGACAAAGAGTTGCATGTGTGTAGACTCAAGCAAGCGTCATATGGGTTGAACCAAGCACCATGTGCTTGGTACACCAGGATTGATAGCTACCTCACCAGCTTGGGCCTCACCAAAAGTGAATTGGATGAAAACCTTTACCACATTTTGGTAGAAGATAAACTGTCGATTATTGTCTTATATTTTGATGACTTGATTTTGACCAGTGATGAAAAATTTATCATATCTTGAAAGGAGGACCTTGCAAGAGAGTTTGAAATGAAGGACATGGGTCTCATGCATTATTTCCTTGGTTTGGAAGTATGGCAAGGAGAAGGGGAATTGTTTGTTTCTCAGGGAACGTATGCCAATGGCATACCTCAGAAGTTTTTCATGGACACATGAAAACACATGAAGACTCCTCTAGTGACAAACTATAGGAAAGAGGATTCCACTTCAAGTGAGGAATTGGATGCTACGATGTACAGGAAGGTTGTGGGTTCACTCATGTATCTGGTGACCACATGGCCAAACATGTTTTATGCAGTCAAACAGTTGAGACAAGTCATGGTTCGACTGACCACATTTTTTTGAGGGCTGATAAAGATGTACTATGGTACCTCAAAGGCACTACTCATTTTGGACTATGGTACAGATGGACAGAGGGAGTGAAGCTGTTATCCATGATAACAATTTGATTGGTCTTAAGTTAATTAGGTTGAGTCACTTAGGGTTGAATAGGGTCTTTTCAATTTTTAATTTTCAAACAAGTACATATGTGGGGGTCTTAAAGGTCATCATTAAGGTGATAGGTGTCATTGTCAAATAAAAATTCTAGAATATCTCATTCATGAGAAAATCTGGTCATTAGAGTGACTTTGACACTTCTACCTAAGTTCGTAGCGAAATTAGTGTAAAACAATCAGAATTCGCTACGAACTTGCCTAAAAACTCTGTTTTTACAGGGAGCTAAAGTTTGGGTATTTTTGAAGCATTTAATGTATTTCAGAGAGAATATGAGTCATCAAAGAGTTTAGGATTATCGTTGAGACACATGTTGATGAAGATCACTAAGAAAAAGGATGACATGGATGCTAGAACACCATATTTTCCACCTCACCAATACACAACTCATATTCAAATTCGGAATATAAGGACCTGAAATCTAGCATGATTTTTTTCCACCTGATCATGGTTGTTGACACCTTAGCATTTTAGTATGGTTCAATGGAGATGGTGCAAGCAGAATTGAAGAAAAAGGGTTTGAAGATGATTGTAGTGGATGACCCTGCTGCCCCTTGAAATATGGTAAGACACACCTTTTTTGGCCACTTTTTATCTTATAATACCATATCAAGTCATTTACAGAGATGCAAGCATGTTTTTTTGGAGATAAGGAGAAAAAATTGCAAATCTGGTGAAGTTAGGCAAGTTCGTAGCGAACTCTAGGCTTGAAGCTAAGTTTTCGATACGAACTCATTGTAGAATGTTTTGAGGAAAAAATTATGCAAAAATTTAATAACAGGGGTAGAATAGAGCATTCTTTTACCTCATTAGACCCAAGGAATACCCTGCAATAGCCAGAAAGGTCAAAGTTATGCAAAAGGTGGATTTTGGAGTTCGCTACGAAATGAGTGCTACGAAATTTCATGTACATGATTGTTTTAGTAGTCAACTTCAAGTTCAATTTATGACCAAATGCAAAATAATTTTGGAAATATGAAGGGGATTTTTCTTCAAGATAAGCCCATCTACAAAAACCTCTCTAAGTTTCTTCAAATCCATCATGGCTTGGAAATTATGCATTCATCGTTGAGGCCTATTTTTCAGAATTTTCACTAATCAGATTTGTGTAAAAATTGTAAAATTCAACTTGGAAAAGGTTCAGCTTAGCATCCATGTGGCATAATGACACATCAGCAGTCCAGTACACTCAGAAAATTAGTTGGTTGCATTTGATAAGGGTTATTAAAGGGATTTGTTGAACTATTTAATGAAAGAAGAGTCATTTTTGTATTCAAACTCTGCCAAACAGAAAATATCCCTAGGAAGTCTCCAAGTGATGTAATCCTATTTGAAATAGGTCTCTGAGGTAGGAATTTGAAGCTAGCAAGGTGGAAAACCATGTGTATGAGTCCTCACTCTCTAAATGGAGGAGTTATAGAGTTAGGCAAGGATTTATGGATGTAGATGACTATGCTATCATGTAATTTTATTTCACACATCTAATACATAGTTACAGAAGACTTTGTTCAAACCTGAGACTCTGATTGGGCTCTCATGCGTTTGCCTCCTTTATTTATTCAATGTTAACTCGGCTTGTTGATAAACAATCACTTGGAATTCATAAATTATTATGCTCAAACTTCCTTTATGTATCTTGTTTGTTGTCAGAGTTATTTTTGTAAGAGCCAATATGCCTCAACTTCCATGAATGATATATTTATGTAATTGAGTTTCATACTGACTCCATGCCCAATGGTAGCCAACACACACCTTTCACCTGCAAAAAATAATTCAAAAGACATATGAGAGTTAGTCATCTTCTTTTTTAAGTTTCCTTATTGAATATCATATATTTTCTTGAGAGAGCCCTCTCTAGTTGGAATGGCTAACTTCCAACCCTAAGTGGTTTGAAATAGTTACACTGAATTGACTGTTGAGCAGCCCAATTAGTCTCGGTTTGGTGACAACATTTTGGTGTGAGCGTCAAGTTAGTGTCAGTCTATATAGCTTGTCACCAGTGATCAAATGGGCTCTTATCATGTCTTGTTAGGGTCTCATAGTCAATTTTTTGTCATTTCATTAGGTCTTCAAGTAAAAATTTGGTCACTGACTAGTGTGTCTAGGGTTATTTCCACTCCCTCAAAAAAAATCACATGTTGGTCCCTGTCATCACTCAGCTGAGTGTATCATCATTCAAATATCATCATCATCATTCCAGACATCACCATCATCATTTCATTCATTTCAGTGTCTTCATTAAGCCATTAGGGTTTTAAGGTCACCAAATATCTCATGTCATGCAGAAATCCGACAATTGGAGTGGTAATAGGCAAGTTTCTTCAATAAAGTTTGATTTCAAAATGTGATTTATTGTTTCTATTATGTATAAGTTCCTATGTTCCTAAAGCTGCAATTAAAGGTTTCAAAAAGCTACAAAGTTCCAAATTTTACAAGGTCCAAAACTGCAATGTTCAAAAATGCAAGTTATGCTTGGAAATGACATGTGGGGCCCATCCTCACTCAAAGAAGTCACTTTAGTTTATAAAAAGGAAAAAAAAACAAAGGGGATACTTAATTTGCACTCTTTTTTCCTCCTATCATCGAGCTCTCCTCTCAAATTGGCAAGAGAATCGGGTTTTTTACCTCTCATTGGAAAAAACTTGAGCTCAATGCGCACAGAAGCACTACGATGTGGATCTGAGAAGGGTGCTGCGCATAGAAACACTGCACTGCGCACAGGCGCTACGCACAGGAAGCCTACGCTGCGCATCTAGCAGAGTTTTGCAGAAGTGGATTTTAGCAGTCAAATTGGTTTTTCGAGGCTTCACTCCAGCCATTACAGCCTCCAGCCTCTTCAAGAAGTAAGTCAAAACATTTCATACCCTCCTTTGCACTGTTTACCAAGAGAATTTAATCAAAAAAAGCTTATCCTAGGGTTTTCTTAGACTTCATGCTTTTGGTTTCCAAATGCTAAATTGATACAAAAAACCCTAGTCATCTTGCTCCTACACCTCTATTTGCAGTTGATAGACCACTTCCATACATTACATAGCTTCATCCCTTCATTTTTATCATTTTTCATATAAACCCTAGTCTACCCAATTTCCTTCTAGGGTAGGACTGTGTTTTTATCTTTACCACCTCCTCCCCTCACTCATTTTAGAAATTTCCATTTTCCCCTACTCATTAACATTATTCCTTACTCTCCCAAATTTTCTCAAAAATTTAGGAAAGTCCCAAACCTATTTCATCACCTCATTCACTCATAGCTGCAAATTTCAATGTTTTGCTTGCTTTCCACCTAGGGTTTGAAAGTATAGAAGCTGACTCATCACCATCAGAGAAAAGGAAGTATAAAAAAGGGGGAAAATATTGATGTTTGAGCCCTCTAATTGCAATGAAATCACTTCCTCTCCATTTATCAAGAAGTTCTTTAAAGATGTCAATTGTTTAGGGTTTTGTTAAAGGGTGCAGGAAGTGGGTTATCATAAGCAGCTCACAGATATTTTTGCCATCACTTTGAAAGGAGAAAAGGCTACTATTGCAGGGATTGATTTCATATTTTCAGTAGATTCCATATATCATGTTACAGAAATACCAAATCATGGTGAGAATTGGTACAAAGGCATGAACCTAGATCTTAAATAATACAAGCCCTACTTGAAATCACAGTACAAATAATCTCATTCACATGTTTTCCCATTTAGATATTTGTTGAAGAGCTATGCACCATTAATGAAGGTTGTCATAAAGTTCTTTACATGCGAGGTAATATTTTTGAGGGTGTATCAATACCACATAAGACGGCTCATGCACTTCACAACTGCTAAATCTCTCAATTTATGCAATTTCTTGTATAGGAGTGTGATTAAAATGTCTGAAAAGATGCAAGTGAAAGGCAGAGAGCATTATCCTATCCTTTTTCATCATAGTTTGGTAAAGGTTATAATTCTACATCAGTTAGCAGAAAATAATATGACATGGGATTCATTCATTGAGGCAGCTTTGCAAATTCCCATCATTACTACACCAAGCCAGCAACAAACCATCTCACCTACCATGCAGGAGGTGGGCTCATCAAGCAGGGTGGAAACTCAATCACCCAAAGAATCAGTGACAAAGAAACCTAGGACTGATATCACTCAGACATATCAGAGAGGCAGAAGGCTTGTGCTTTCTCCTCAAATTGAGGAAGGGGCCAAGCCCACATTAGTAAAGAAGGGAACATCATTACAGCATGAGACATCCATGCATGAGGAAGAGCATGATTTTGATATAGTAGACTTGGAGGCTAGTGATGAGCATGAATACCTAGAGATGGTTATCAAACACAAATATTATTAGATCAAAGAGCTCCAAGACAACTTCATAAGGGAAAATTTCATCATTTCATTCCTAGAGCAAGAAAACCATCGGTTGAAGGCAAGACAGTTGTCTTTGGAGAAAAGTCAGTTTGAGGTAAGCATGAATGATGTGAAAGGAAAAGCAGTGGTTGACACAAAATATTCGAATGAGCATGAACAGAAGGTGAGAAGGAAGAGGCCAAGGACCATGGGTCTCAAAAGAGCATTACAGAAGGAAAGAGAGAAAAACCCTATAAATGAAGAGTTGAGTTTTGAAGAAAGGATAGCCAATGAAATCAATGAAAACATGGATTTTTGGCTTGAGAAATTCAACATCCACTTGGATAAGCTCCTTGAAAAGGAAAATAGGGATAACAATATACATAAGCACATGGCTTACCATTACTATGCACGAAATCAAATTTGTAATGTCAAAGTCAAACAGTTACAAGCCAAACTAAAGGAAACCCTAATCAGTCAAGAGGAGAAGGGTAAGTTGGATCTACTTTTTGATGCATCCATGATAGCATAACACACCTTATTTGGCATATCTAGACAAATTTTGAGAAGATTTGGAGCAATTTTTTCATTTTGGTAAAATTTGGTGCATTTTTTGAAAATTTAGAAATTTTGACTAGGTCCAGAAGCGCAGCGAGCTCACGTTGTGCTTATTACCTAGGCCTCCAAATGGAAAAAGGTTTACATTTTTGGAAATTTGGTGTTATCCTCTCAAAAAAAATTGCTCAGTTTTCTTTTCCAGGGCTCAGATTTTGAGAAAAATCCAAAAAAGTGATAAAAAATCACCATTCTGCCTCTCTTTTTCACTTTCGTTGTGCACCTGGAAATACCTTGGGATAATGGCCATATCTCAGCCTATAAAGAGTAATTTTGAATACTAAAATACTCTAAAGACCTCTACACTCTCCGAGCTTTCCATAACAGGTATCATATTTTAATTTGGACTTTAGCAATGCATCTAAAAATGGCCTCTAAGAGCTCATTGCGTATCTGCAAATTACTGATCGATTTTCATGAAATTTCACTGTGTAAATTTTGGCAATTTTCAGTTTGACTTTGGTGAAATTCAAGAGGTAAAATTAAATGAATGCAATGGGTCAAAGTAAATTTAAATGGTTAAAAACGGGGTTTCTTAGGTGTCTTATCCTCTATTTAATTCTTTGAGGAAATGTCTCATGATGGTTAGAAAAAGGAGGAAATTGTTTAGTAACCTCCCTTGTATGTAGTAGACAGTGGATAGATGCATGTAATTGGCTTTTCTTACTGGAAATTCAACCTCCAAGGGATTATTTTGACCTCAGTGACTATATGAGGAAATTTTTAATCATTTTCAAAGATTGGATGTTGTGGAATTGAGCCTTGTGATACTAGTGTATTTGTGAATTTGGCAGGAAGTAATAGAAAATATTGGCAACTATTGTAGTGGGATTCATGTGGTATGTGCTTTAGCATTTTTTTTACTTATGTGATCATATGTTTGAATTTATTGTACCTTCTATTTCCATTTCCATGCTTCATGTGTTTTCTTTCTAGGATGATCAACAAAACTCATTGATATAATGCTCTATTTAGGAGAAGATTTCACATTTTTGTTCATATTCTTCTAATATAAACGGATTCATGAGATTCATGCTCATTTTGAAACCCTTCCAATCTATCCTATAGAAAAATATATCTCTAAAGTGCTAAAGTATGTGCCTACCTTTCCCCATTACATCTCTGCAAATATGATTTTTAGAGCCCTGACCTAGTCTTCCTAGACCTAAACCATCATTCAGAAAAAAACCATGAAATAAACCAAAACATAATTTAAAAATATATAGACTAATATATTTCATGTCACATTCAATCCTTGGCTATGATATTATTGAGAGATCCCTCTCAGCCTAGTAGGGCTAGCTATTAGGTCAAAGTGGTTTGTGGTCTTGTTGGTCTCCTTTTCAGCCTTCGGAGAACTGATGGAGTGTTAACATACTGGTGTCATTGCCAGGGAATGAAGTGACAGATATTCCTTGGGTGTACTATTACTTTTCATTGAATTATAGGCCTATGGGTGATAGGCCCTAGTGTTCGTGAAGGCTGATTAAAAAATTGAAGAGAATCGAGTTGCGAAATAAAAGAACATTCTAGCTTCAAAAAGATACACAAGATTGAATCTTGATCCTCATCCAGCTTCTCCAGTTGAAGATCCAAAGAAATTGATCAAAAAGTAGAGGTCCCATCACTCAAATATTCAGTGGGGTCCATCTTCATTGATAAGGTCTACATCATTGCTTGCAAAAGTATTATCCCTTGAAAATATTCCATTCAATTTAAAATTTGAATTATATCTGTTTAAATCAAAGTCAGAAACTTCCTTGTCTGAAATAGTGTTTGATCCGTTGTGGTTGTCTGAAGTTAAATCATTATCTGAAGTAGTATTTGATTCCATAAAACTTTAATATAGCATATTATCTGAAGAATCCAAATCTGAGTCAAATTTTGATAGGAAGGTCTAGAGTCGGTTTGATAGACTGAAAAATTAGCCAATAAACTCCAATATACATCTGAGAAATCTATCATCCAGTATCAGCAAGAGTATTTTTTCATTTCCACACCGTCTCAATCAATTTTTGCCTCTGCTTCTATCACTTCTACTTCATTACCTTCTCAGTCCACCCCTCCCATTGTTAGTCCTGCACCACACTCAGTAGGGTTCATGGCGAGATTTGCACCTCTGATTTTACCTGGTCAACTTGCACCCTTACCACAAGGCTATGGTCAAAGACTTCCTCTCTTTGATGAAAACTCAAGATTAGTGCCAGGAAACACCTATTTAAAGTCATTGACTTCATTGATTTAGAAGAGATTGATGTTGATGATGCAAAAATGAGGATCATTGCCCAAAGCTTCTCCGGGGATGTAAAAACATGGTTTCATTCTTTGACTGCCAATTCCATAGGAATAACGAAGCAATTAAATGATGCATTTATAGCTATATGGAAAGTGAAAAAGAATCCACTTCATATTATTTCTGAGTATGACAAATTAAAGAGAAATCCAAATGTGTATGTTCAGGATTTTACTTCTCGCTCTAACCGGGTATATAACTCAATCCCTAATGAAGTCAAACCTCCTCCAAGTTTGTCTTTATTGCACTATCTGGATGATTTTTATTTGGATATGGCATATCACCTCCGAGAAAGAAGTCCTACAACACTTGAGTATATGCATAAAAACGCAGTTAGTGTCGAAGAAAATTTGACAATAAAAAATTCAAAGACCAAAGCTGAAAGAAAGGTAAAATTCAAGGAAGAACCATCCACATCCTCTGATGTCAAATTGGATACTATGATCAGGATTATGGAGATAATGGTGAATAGAATTTCTATCACTGAAATACAACCAAAAACACAGGTTTAGAATCCTAATTTCTGAGTTCAGCAACAACAGCCTCAGTTTAGGATTAAACAGAGGGAACAAAGAGCTCCAGAGCAGCCAGCATAACAGCAGATCCACACTCCTTTGCAGCAGAATTATGCTCAAGGGGTTGAAGAGGAAGAAGAGATTGTGGAAGAGAATCATTTATTCACGACAGATAGACAACCTATTTTCTTGACAGACGATGAAGAATACATTGAGAAAATGTATTTGCCAAAAGATGAGGACTACATGCTTGCAAATGATGATGAGTTGGAGGTCCATTCCAATGATTATCAGCAAGGTTATATTAATTCTCTCAGCTCACAGTAGAGGAAATATTCATTGAGAAACCGAGATGTTCTTGTCACTCCTGTCCAGAAAAGGACATCTCAGCAAAAATATACTCAGCCCAAGCAAAATCCCCAAGCTAGTCAAAACAAGGGAAAGAAGCCCGCAACTACAAATCAAACCAAGAACAACCAAGCATCTACAAGTACACCAAGAAAATAAAAACAAGGTCAAAAGAATTAATCTGCAACAAAATACCAACTCGACAAGAGGAACACCATTGTAAAAGAGGTAGATAGACAATCCAATCTGTTTAGCTTAGAATATTGAAATCTCTAAGTTGAAAGTCTTTATCCCCTTGACCGAGATTTTGAAAAATAACCAATATAAATCTCATGTTGCTAAAATTCTGAAAGTAGACCCTATGTCAGATATGGTTAATGTTGAAGATGATCAACCCAAGCTCCTTTGTGGCCCATCCATAGATGGTCAACTAGAAGATAGTGAAGTTCCCCCGTTTTATCTCAGTTTGATAATTCATCAGTGTATCCTTCATAATGCCATGCTTGACTCTGGAGCTTCTCATAACCTGATGCCAAAGTCCATAATGGAAAAATTGGGCTTGGATATAGCCCTACCTTACCTTATAAAAGACTTGGTAGTTTCACTTGAGAAAAAAAATGTCTTAATGGATGTGGTAGTAGCTGAGATACCTCTGCAGTATGGTATGCTCTTGTCAAGGTCATGGGGAGAAAATTTAAGAGGTACTATGCAATTGGATTTCTCTTATGCCACCATCCCGGTTTTTGGGCAACTAAGGAAGTTGTACCGGGAGACAAAAATGAAGTATGTGATCACCAGCAAAGAGAAACCAAACAATCACCCTACCAATATACCCTATACGCAAATATATCTCTAAAGTGCTAAAGTATGTGCCTACCTTGCCCCATTACATCTCTGCAAATCTTATTTTCAGAGCCCTGATCTAGCCTTCCTAGACCTAAACCACCATCTAGCACAAAACCATCAAATCAACCAAACCCTGATCTAAACATGTCTAGCCTAGTATCTTTCATGTCACATTCAATCCTTGGTTGTGATATTATTGAGAGAGCCCTCTCAGCCTAGTAGGGCTAGCGACTAGGTCAAAGTGGTATGTGGTTACCTTTTTTGGTCTCCTTTTCAGGCTTTAAAGAATTGGTGGAGTGCTAACATGCTGGGAGACTAAAATTCATATCATCTTGGGTGATTCTTGTCAAAGGAACTGAGCTCTTGAAGGTAGCAAGAGATCAAACAATTCAAAGGTTGTACTTCTACCTGGGTGACTTCATTCTTGAAGAATTCAGAAATTCATAGGTTCATGGTAACACTACTGGGAAATGAGAGACTTAGATGTAGCTACAATTTCTTCAAGGTATGCATGTGTGGGCTTTTCAAAAATTTATGGATTTCCAAATATTTTTCCCAAGGATGCATATCTTTTAAGTATTGGCCCTAAATTTGACGAAGTGGAGTGTACAAACTCTGGTAAAACTTGATAAATATATATTATTAATGATGAAAAGATGAGATAAGAGATGATTACAATGAGGGATCGCCTGGGCTTTAAATATAGCCTCAAGGTGTCCCTTGGTGAAGAGGCATGATCTTTGGATCATGCCCTTTCAGTTAATAAACCTACTATAACTATATCTAACTAATAATTAATAAAATATTCATAACATTGCCCCTCTCTTAAAGATGCTTTGTCCTCAAAGCATATGTAATCGACGGACAACGTTGACGAATGTCTGATTTTCTCAAGCGATGAGCTCTTGCGTCCCACATTTTAAAAAGATCGTGAAGCATCTTCTCGAGCTCCATCTGTTGGTGATGTGGATAGTGAAAAGATCTGATATCGACAGAGTTGGATATTGTCTTGACTTCTATTGGATGTTTGATTTTCCTATCGGAAGGCACTTTTATGGGTAGATTTTGGAATACTTTTTCATGTTTCCCAGATATTCCTTGTTCTTCTGGTGATTTTTTGTGATTCCTTTTTAGTTTTAGAGGTAAGTTACCAACAATTATTGTCTGATGTAACTTCTCCTCATCATCACATGCTTCATTCTTAACAACCATATCTGCTTCATCACCGAAGGCCTCAACAGCGTTTGTCATTATATCAGTGGCTTCGGATGTATTTGTCGCTTCACATGTTTCGTTCAAGCCTGGGGATGGAACATTTTGTTGTTTACAAACATCTATATCTTCATGGTGATGTGGGGAATCCGCTTTTTCCTAATGCTCTTCCGAGTTTCCTGAATCTGCGGAACTGTTTTGTTGATTTGGTTCCCTGTTAGGAGATATTGGGGATTGTGTCTGACTTATCTTATCTATTTTATCATTTAGCTTACTGTAGAGTTCTGTCATATTGTTCATGATCGCATTAAATTTCTGCAATATTTTGTTCTCTTTGTCCTTAGTGTCCCTCTGTTTTAGCCATATTTGTCTTTTTATCTGATCAATCGTCATCATTGATAAAGACATACTGAACACGTATGAGGTGGGAGATATTTTCTGCCAGTTTTCCTCTTTTCCTTTAAAATTAATTAATTAAATATTTAATTAATCAATTTTTTTTAAATTAATTAATTGATTAATTAAATTATTATTAATAATAATTTTCTTTTTAAAATTATATAATTACATATATATAATTATTAATTGAAAATTATATAATATAAATAAATTATATAATTATAAATATATATATATAATTATCAATTTTGAAAACTATATAATATATAATATAATTATCAATTTACAATATATTTATATAATTACCAATTGAAACTATATGATATATATTTTATATAATTAAAAAAAAAATCGTTTTTAAAATTGTTCTTGTTCCGTTGAAAAGGCACGAATTTAACTTGTGCTCGTTCCCTAAAAAAAGCACACGCCGTTTCTTATATACGCATTGTTTCACGAATTTTTGTTTAAACGTGATTTTTGTTTTTTTGCTGACCGGAAATGTGCTTATGTGCTGCGGACAGGGTAGATGGCGGACGATTTTGTTTTATCACAACCAGCAAGACTGCCCTACGTTATATTTTTGCTTAGAGATTTTTGGAACAACCTTCCAAAACTTACGGAAACACTTCAACTGTTCTGCTATCAATTTGTAACTACCACGAGTAGTATGTGCTCTTGTTTTAAATGCTATAGCAGTCCAATAGCCGAGTAATTTTTTAAAATGTGCCGGTTCACGCGGGTAGATGAGGAGAAGACGGAATTTCGATTTCTTTTTCTTTATTTTTTTATTAATAAAACTTTCGATTCAGAAAATTGGGGTATATATGCGAGGTATAGGCCCGAGTGTGGAGGAACAATTCGATTTTTAAAACAAGACGATGCTCATAAATTTTCGATTTAACGGTACGCGTTCAATGGAAGTTTTTGAAAAACCTACGATACTAGTAAATTTATTCACAGTATGACTCGGTTATATAACGAATTTTTAAAATTATCTCTTAGTTGGTAAAACGCGACTTACTATTATGGTTAATTTTAAGCCGCCATTCTTATATTCTTTTCTTTAAATTTTTTCTTGTGAGATCAAGTTATTTAACTTAATCACGATTCTGCGCTAAATTGTTTTTTAACGAATACGAGTTTATTAACTTTATGCAAAAAATGTAAATTTTTGTTTGGCGAGTGATCATCTGTAGTTGCTGTATTCAGCGTAGAACAGTCGAAATAGACAGAAGAAAAATTTGAGAGCAGCGGAAGAAAAGGTATGAGCTAGCGAATGACATTAGCGAAATGAAGTTCTGAGATAGGAGTCCCTTGTAACAATGGAGTTGTGTGATATCTTTGTAATGACCATGGAACTAACTACAAAGCGACCAAACACATCCACATGTCTTTGGGTGTGATTACTTAAATTTTTTATTTTTAAAGCCCATATACAAATCGATTTTTAACTTAGCAGCGTCCACGAATTGTAACCATGATTATTGTGCATAAGTTAGCTGCAATACAAGATCTGACATACAAATCTTTCTTTGAGAATCAGGGGTTAATGTAACCCTTCCACGAGTTCAACTACAATTCTACCATTGAGTTTTCTCCCAATGATCATTTCTGAAGGATTCTTGGGATTCGAGTTCTGATGGTATCCTCAAAATTTAATAGAATTTGCCAAAAACAAAGATATCAAGTCCTCTTGTTTTTCTTGATGCACGATCTTGAAAAAATCTGATTTAAAAATTTGCAATTAGGAATTACAGTTCACAAATGAGGGGCAGATCAAAGAGGCGATGAGGGAGTGATACCCGTGGAGTGTAAAAACTACGGTAAAACTTAGTAAATATATGTTATTAATGATGAAAAAGATGAGATAAGAGATGATTACAATGAGGGATCGCGAGGGATCGCCTAGGCTTATAGCCTCAAGGTGTCTCAGGAAGTGGCGCACCTTGACTCCAGTGCCCTTCGTTTAATAAACCAATACAATTGAGTATTCTAATCATTAATTACTAAAATATTCATAACACGAAGCAATATTTTGTTTAATTTTTGTAAGGCTACCAAAGTTTTCCACTAATTAGTTCCTTATATTCAAAGAAGAAGATATGCTCATTAGGATTTTATATGATTCATTCCAAGGAAAGTGTAAAAGTTGGGTGGAAAGGTTACCTATTAGATCTATTAAATCATTTTTAGTTTTATGGCTTATTTTCTTGGAAACATGGATGGAGGAGATAGAGTTTGTGGCATACTCTCTTTCCATTCAGGGGTTCACAGGATGGTCCTCTGATGTAGAATTTGGTGAGAAATTTTCTTTGTCACTGTCTTTTTATTTAAAGTCATATAAAGGAAATCCTGAAAATAAGATCATATTTTTAGATGAATTGACTCGTGAGCTTGAAAAAGAGATTGAAGATGTTGAGGATTGCTTTGCTGAATATTTTGAAAATATTCATCAAAAATATCATATATTTATTGATCTTGTAGCAGAATACATGGAGAGTTTTTTTCAATCTGAGTTTTCATCCATGTCTTCACTCTGAGAAAAAAATCCATTATCAATTGCCATTATATTTTCCAGTTTCAATTTTTTTGTTGATTAGTCAAGCAATCCTTTTATTTCAGTAGCTACCTGACTGGCTTCACTCGCATTTTTGTGTCATCTGATTCAGTAGTTTCTCAACAGTATAGGGTAGGTAGCTTTGTGTGTGTGAATAAGCTCAAGTATTCTGAGCATATTTTTAGCATGTAAAGATTTATTTTTCAGCTTGGATTGCATTTTGGTTTGGTTGCAAACAACTCAAAATTGCAGATGATCTCTTCAACAAGTTTGAGCCCGAGGTCAAGACCATAAAGACTTAGAGAGGCCGTCATCAAAGTTATAATTTTTCAGTTTTCAATAAGGCACTAGATTTGTTGATACTTTTCATCACCATAGGGGCGCAACATCCCCATTGGAGCCATTTTTATCCATGATAACAATTTGATTGGTCTTAAGTTAATTAGGTTGAGTCACTTAGGGTTAAATAGGGTCTTTTCAATATTTAATTTTAAAAAATGTACATATGTGGGGGTCTTAAAGGTAATCATTAAGGTGATAGGTGTCAATGTAAAAAAAAATACCAAAATATCTCATTCATGAAAAAATCCGGTCATTAGAGCAAATTTGACACTTTTACCTAAGTTCCTAGCAAAATAAGTGTAAAATAGTCAGAATTCTCTACGAACTTGCCTAGAAACTCTGTTTTTACAGCGACTTGGATTTTTGGTATTTTTGAAGCATTTAATGTATTTCATAGAGCATATGAGTTATCAAAAGAGTTGAGGAGTATCATTTATACACCTATTGATGCAGATCACTTAGCAAAAGAATGACATGGCTGCCAACACACCATTTTTTCCACCTCACCAATACACAACTTATCTTCAAATTCTGAATGTAAGGAAATATAGCATGACATTTTTCCACCTAATGATGGTTTTTGACATCTCATCATGTCAGTATGGTTCAATGGAGATGGTGCAAGCAGAATTGAAGAAAAAAGGTTTGAAGATGATTGTAGTGGATGACCCTGCTGCCCCTTGAAAGATTGTAAGACACACCTTTTTTTAGCCAATTTTTATATTAGAATACCATATCAAGTCATTTACAGAGCTGCAACATTTTTTTTTGGCGATAAGGAGAAAAAAATTCAAATCTGGTGAACTTAGGCAAGTTCGTAGCAAACTCCAGGCTTGAAGCTGAGTTTTCGCTATGAACTCGTTGTAGAATGTTTTGAGGCAAAACTTATGAAAAATTTTAAGTACAGAGGTGGATTAGAGCATGTGTTTACCTCATTAGACCCAAGGAAGACCCTCCAATGGTCAGAAAGTTCAAAGGTTATGCAAAAGGTGGATTTTGGAGTTCTCTATGAAATGAGCGCTACGAAATTTCCTGTACATGATTGTTTTAGTAATCAACTTCAAGTTCAATTTTTGACCAAATGAAAAATAATTTTGGAAATCATAAGGAGGTTTTTATTCAGCACAAGCCCATATAAAAAAACCTCTCTCAATGTTTCCAAATCCATAAAGGTTTTGAAATTATGCATTCATATTTGAGGCCTATTTTTCAGAATTTTCACTAACCAGATTTGTGTAAAAAATGTAAAATTCGACTTGGAAGAGGTCCAGTTCAACATCCACGTGGCATAATGACACATCAGCAGTCTAGTACATTCAAAAATTAGTTAGTTTCATTTGATAAGGGTTATTAAATGGATTTGTTGAACTATTTAATGAAAGAGGAGTCCTTTTTGTATTCAAACTCTGCCAAATAGAAATATCCCTAGGAAGTCCCAAGTGATGTAATCCTATTTGAAATAGGTCTCTAAGGTAGGAATTTGAAGCTAGAAAGGTGGAAAACCAGTTGTATGAGTCCTAACTCTATAAATGGAGGATTTTTAGAGTTAGAGAAGGGTTTATGGATGTCGATGACTATGCTATCATGTAATCTTCTTTCACACAGCTAATACGTAGTTGCAGAAGACTTTGTTCAAACCTGAGATTCTAATTGGGATCTGATGTGTTTGTATCCTTTATTTATTCAATTTTAATTCAGCTTTCTCATACATAATTACTTGGAATTCATAAATTATTATGCTCCAACTTCCTTTATGTATCTTGTTTTTTGTCATAGTTATTTTTGTAAGAGCCCATATGCCTCAGCTTCCATGAATGATATCTTTATATAATTGAGTTTCATACTAACTCCATGCCCAATGGTAGCCATCACACATCTTTCACCTGAAAAAAATCATTCAAAAGACATATGAGAGTTATCCATCTTCTTTTTTAAGTTTCCTTATTGAATATCATATATTTTCTTAAGAGAGCCCTCTCTGGTCGGAAGGGCTAACTTCCAACCCTAAGTCGTTTAAAATAGTTACACTGAATTGAATGTTGATCAACCCAATTAGTCTCGGTTTAGTGATAACAGAAGCTATGTGGCTTCATAGATGTATATTGGGCAGGGATTCCATCAAACCATAAGAGCACATCAGGGGTAATTTTCAGTGTTGGGTCAATAGTGGTTTCTTGGTACAGCAGACATCTATTGCACTCATCTCAGCAGAAGTGGAGTACAGGGCTTCCAGTCAAGCAACATGTTAGCAAATATGGATGAGAAATATTCTTTTGGGTTATTTGTTCAAATGATGGATCCTATTGTGATAATCAAAGTTGCATCAATATCTCTAAAAATCATGTTTTTCATGATCGATCCAAGGACATAGATATCTGGTACCACCATCTACGAGATTGTGTGTAGAGGTGGATCATGTTGTTGCAGTACATTTTAAAATAAGAACAAGATGTAGACATTTTGGAAAAATATTTGTCAAGAGGTAAATTTGAGTTCCATAGAGGCAGGATTGGGGTGGAAGATAATCCCTTTCTTGTTGAGAGGCAGTGTTGAAAATGCAACGAGAAAATATAGTTTTGACTTTGCCTTGGTCAAACTAGATTAAAATACAAATTTCAATTTCAACAGAATACTTGGAGATGGTTAACTGAGGCTAGATGGATTTTTTCACTTGGTTATCTCAATTAATTTGATTTGGAGACACTTGAGATAAGTTAAGTGTGATTGATTGCTAATTTGTAGCAATCTATTTCAGTTAAGTTGATTTATTGTCAGTTAAACTAGTTCCAATTGTTGGAGAAACTAGTGGAAGGTCAAGTTGTGAAGTGTAACTTCTATCACACTTAGTGGTCATCTATTTAACTAATCAATTAGCCCAAATTAGCTTATGCATGTAGAGAATTCGAATTACCCAATTGAGATTGGAGATCAAGGGTTGTGTACTATCAGTTGTAAACTAATCCAAGTTGTACAGGTGGTGCATGCAGTCAAAGGATGGGCCTACATGAATTTCACAATCCAATTGAAGAATTTCCCTAAAAAATAGAGGCTAATTCCTCAATGAACAGTGCTAGGAAATAAGGTCTTGGAGGCTTGAAAATTTGGCTAAATTATTGGTTAGGTTCAGTCAATCAGGCAGAGGATAGAAGATACATATGTCTGTTGTGCTCAATCTTAAGCAAGCATATTGTATTCATCCATATTATTTGATTAATGCAATACAGATTGTAAGGGGTTTTGCTCAGTTGTTTCCCATAGATAAATCTCTTTGTATGTTTGTTAAATCTTGATGCATGTTAATGATGTGTGTTCTCGATCATGAATTTTCTTCCGCATATCAGTAGAGTAGCTTCTAGTCTTGTGATTTAGTAAAATTCATGAGTGGTTTAGAATCTACACATTAATTTCTACAACACTAGTATCTAGTAACTCTTGAACTATCTTTTCAATTTCAGCATTTGGGGAAAATGGATGGTGATAAGGAAATACGTTGGTTGGGAGGATACATGGTATGAGAAGAATAAAATGATTGTACTCACCTAGAGGGGGTGGAAGGCCTTGGAAATTTTTAAATAGGGATGGGTATTTTTCCAAGACTAATTACATATCAGGATGGATGGATTGAGAAGGTGACTCAAAGGCTTGAATGGCATGGAGTTGGACTACAATGCCTAAATGTTTTTTTTAAGGAAATTTTCCATACTCATGGGACTTGACGATCTATAGAGAACTCAGAATGATTCCTTTGAATTTTTAGTGATTCCCTCATGTTGGAAACTCATTTATAACTCTGTGATTTATTTTTTCACTATTATTAAATTTTCTCATCCCTAATATTTTTCTCGATTTAGTCAGTTTTCAATTGAAATGTGCTAAAATACTTCACCAATCCCCACATATTTGCACACTTTTGCACCCGCACTATGATTTATGCATTTATAATACTTGTGTGTGGAATGATTCATTAACCACTCTTCCATGTCTATATTTTCCCACACATAGTTTCCTTTCGCATATCTATTATTCTCCCACATTCATGTTTCCGCACAACGTGCCATAAACTTACCTTTCTTCTTTTGTTCCATACTTACTGAAAATGAGTCATTTTCTCCTTTCAAGGCTAATTGAAAGATCATTTGATATGGATCTCGAGGGGGCCAAGATTTGAGTAATTTCCGCACCAAGAAAAGAACAAAAGTAAACCAAACCAAAAAAAAAAAAAAATCAGAAACTATTAGATCATAAAATGATGGTTGCAACTACATTGTAATGGAAAATATGCCCTCTTTCAAAAAGGAGACTTGTTATTTATAGAATTTTTTAGTTACACTACCATGGGTGAGTTATTTATAGCTTTTAGTTACATTGCCATGGTTAAACATGATGGATGAATTTCCATTCGGATTATTCCTCCCCCCTTAAGAAGCAGTGGTCCCCTTTGCGTGAAGTTCCCTCCGAAGAAGCCTTTGTCGAAGATGAGTTGTGCATGACCAAGCGTTGTTGAAGACAAGGGTTTTGCGTGGTTGACCCATAACCGAGGGCTTGTGTATAAGCCGTAACCCCAATGCACGAAGATCTGAGGATAGATATACCCTGTAATTCTTGTGAGACAATTCTGATATTGATAGTGTGCGGTCAAACAAATGGATTTCCCTGGAAAGGGTTTTGCGTGGTTGACCCATAACCATGATGAAAAAATACCTAAGGGTAGAGATACCCTGTAATGTTGGTGGCCAACCGTGATGTTGATAGTGTGCGACTTAGAAAATGGACTTCGGTGGTAAGAGTCTTATGTGCTTGACCCATAACCATGATGAATGAGGGTCCATGGACCTATAGATAGTTCACTTGCCAATCTACCTAGTGGAAATACGGTGGCTTATCTGGTGGCTTGTCTTTGTAGATTATCATCGGACCCATTGCAATAAATCGTATAATAAATCCAAGTTCCTTTTCTATGCTTAAATGGAACACCTTTTCTGAAGCTAGGTCCACTTTGATTTCTGATTCTCTTGAAGATACCATGATATTACCATATAAACGTTGTGAAAATTCCAAGATCCCGAATCTAAGAATGCCTAGTGCTACAACTGAACTACTTCTCCTACTTGTAAATTTAGATTTAACAAGTTATTAAAAGATTACTTCTAGAAATATTGAATTAGTTACTGAAGTGGCCTTCACTTATTAAAATACATCTGTGAAAAGGAAACTAAGTAAGAAAGAATAGTGAAAACACAGGACACTATTATTTTTGGACAAAAGTCCTCAGAAAAACCCAATGCAGGAAAACCGGTGCATCTGATCTGAGGGTTTGATTTTATTAAGCAGTAGCAAATTTTGAATACTAAAAATTTAATTCAGTTACATGGAGAGAAATACTGGCAGAAATATTGTTAGTTTTACCTCACTCAATCACTGAAAAATCTCGGTTGATGCGATCACTGGATGAAGTGCCATTGGCAGGACTTGTGTTGCCTTTGTGTGGTCCCTGCGTTAGCCTCTCTAAGCATTGTGTCACCCGGCTAGGTGATAGATCTGCAGCCCAGAATCACTTCTCTTAGCCTCTCGGTCTCACGCCCCAGTTCTCGGCTTCTGAAACTAATTATTCTGCAAAATATCGGACTCTTTCTCACCCTCTACGCTGCCTATGTGTGGCCCTGTGTCAACCTCTGTGTGAGAGTTATTTGATCACTCTCTACCTCTCTATGTTGATGATTATTTGGCTAAGGAAATCTCTCTCTGGAAGCTATCACTGCCCCCCACTGTGCTGGAATCACTTAGATCGAATTCTCCTCTGAGCACTACTCACTTCAGAAAATCGATGACTTAGATTCACTCATTTTGTCTTTCCAAATGACCCTCAAGCCTTCCTTTATAGCCTTCTCATTGAGACTTCAACAGCTGAGATTAGATCTCCAATCAACGACTAAGATTATAACTTGACTTGATCCATGTTCTCTAGAAGATTCACACTTTGTTTTATTAATACCCTTTAATTATTTAATTTTCCTAAGTTTAAACTTAGGGTCACATTAAAATAATTAATTATTTTAATAAATCACATTCTGAGTGGAATCTTCACAAACGATTTTTGGGTTATTTGGAATACATGTGCCTAATTCTCTCCACAAATTTTGAGACTTAGAGCACTTTTGATGCTACAAAAAATTAACAAATGCTTCGTTTGTACAACATTTAAAGCCCTTGACATGGTACACTTGGCCTTCTTGGCAAGATGAACTGGAGTTTCCTTCTCGTCCTTTAGTGGAAATATAACAAGAAGATATTCAGCCTCCATTAAATTGTCGAATTGGGTAAACATGCAAACATGAGATTCAGTAAAGATATTGTGCCCAAAAACTGATCAAAGTGTTCATGGGGGTACTAAATGATAGTAGGATTAACTTGATTTAATTTACTTTTACTTTGTATTGGGACATCCTTCTCCACATCACTTTAAATTATTAATGAAAAATTGAACGTAAATTGCCTCCACGGTACATGGACTTGCCACTTTGTATCCACTTGGGCATAAATAATATTTGATCATCTTTATAAAGACAAAATATTCATAGACTTGCATCTCATCATTAGTCATGTGTTCCCACTTCTTAAACAATATGGGGCTCACAGGTCCATGGCTACACCCCTCCAGAACTAGATACCATAAAAGCTAAAGAATTATTATGTAAAACAAAAATATAAACAACACCAAGGTCGTAATCCTCTTTCATATAATGAGGTTGTTTCTCTTCATAACGGTGGACTAGCCGTAATATTTGTCCTCCAAAATGAATACAATGCTAGCAAGGTGCCACGCCATCATTGCATAAATTTTGGAGCAAACAACGAGCACCATTGTACGAATTACATTGAAAAATAAATCCCTCACTTTCAATTTATTTTGTACGTCCACTCCCATGGAGATGAGTAGGAGGTCGTTGGATAGCATGGATTCCATCATAAATTCGGGGGAGATTTCAAAAAACCAAAGGGATGTTAACATACGTCATTTCCAGACCCGGGGAACGTCGTTGCTAAAAACCCCAATGTATGAATCTTTCAATTCCTTGGTCCTGGCGGTATATATGGAGGCCACCATGTATACCACCAGCATTTTGGACACCATCCACAAAGCTAGAATGATGGTTATGTCTGCTCCTAGCATGGAAGTAGCCACATATTCTCCATTGTAAAGCCATGTATCGTTGTCATCCGGTGGAAGGTCCAAACCCACAAAATCAAATGAGGAATGGGACCAGGACAAAATTTCATCAGTGCACTCAAATAGAGGATGTTATACTTTATTGACTCTAGAGAATAGTGTGGTATTTTTTTAATAGTCCAATGCTTCATCCATGAACTTCTTATGCTCCTTAGAACCTTCATGAAGACATATGAAATAACCAATGTTCTCTAAGTTTCTCCTAAATGCCTCTCATCTAATATCTCTACTCATCGTTGCTTTCTTCATCCATGTCACCCATGTAGTAGTGAAGGTTGTTGGATCGATTGTGGCACAACATATCCGTGCCGAAAACAACGTACCCCCATTGAGCATAGGCAATGGATATCTTTTGGAACATCCACTCGTCATTGTTGCCATAGCCATGGGTCATATAGATAATTCCCTTCACGGGGCCTTCAATTGGTATCCATTACTGGGCGACCAAGGTGCCGGGTCATGTTTTAAAATGCTCCTGATGGTTTAAGTGGAGGTGGGTATTGGAGTCCAATGGCTTCCACTTATTCGACAGTGAAGGTAGCATGGAAATTGTAGCTTCCGCTGCAATCGGCATGGCCATAAATCCCTAAGACCAGGGGTACAATTTCAACAGATCATGTATAATGACCATCGAATCCTCCAAGGGCTTAATTTAGAATCTCTTAATTACCCCATTTTGGATTTGATCTCTTAACCAATGTTAATAAACCTGAAAATTCAAACAAATGACCTTCAAAAACCCCTACACACTTGTTATTTGAATTTTGGTTTCCATAGATTCGTAACAAGGCTGTGATACCATTGATCCAGATCTTAGGGGGTCAATATTTGAGTAATTTCAGCACCAGGAAAAGAAAAAAAGTCAACCAAACCATAAAATAAATCAGAAACTAACTTTTATTAGATCAAAAAATGACGGTTGCAACTACATTATGACCGAGAAAATTTTCTCTCTTTCAAAAAGGAGCCTTGTTATTTATATCATTTTTTAGTTACAACGCCATGGTAAATGCCATTGGTGGGAAAAATACCATGGGTGGATAATACCATGAGTGAATTATTTACAAATTTTAGTTATATTACCATGGTTAAACACCATGGATGAATTTCCATTCAGATTATCATTTAAGGAAGTTTGATCATCGAGGTGGGAAAAAGCGTTTGATATTGTATTAGGTAAATCATATCCATTTTCACCTTGATATCATGTTATGTAAATTACCATGTGTCACCTCATACCCTTACATTATGGAGATTACTTAACTTATCACGTTGATATTTTGTTACATGGATTATTTTTAGTCACATGTCTTTTGGAATAATGATCCATTTGTTAATTGTTATTGTTATTGTAAAGTTGTTATTTTGTGTGAGAGAACTATGGACTGATCTATTGAGAGAATTATGAAGTGATTTGTGGAGTTATTGATTGAAAATTTTGTGGAATTGACAAAATCTCGAGACCTCTCCTCATGTATAAATATATGTCTATGTTATAAAAAAAAATGAGAATTGTTGTGTGTGAACTGTGTGCATTATTGTCAAATTATTTGTGTTGACTCTTTTTTTTTTTTTGCTAGTGTGTTTTCTTCATTTGGTATCAAAGCCCTAAAGCCATTTTTTTAAGTTTGTAATTTTTATTTTTATTTTTTGAGTATTCAGTATTGTTGGATGTGTGTTGGAATATATGTGCAAGCGTTGATGTGTTGGAGTGTATTGCATGTGAATCAAATTACAAATGGAGTGTTGAAGCCAGAGATCTGCATGGAGCATGGAGACCTGTGCGTATGTTTGGAAGTGTTAGAGGCAGCGTAAGCCTGAAGGAATTTTGAATGTAGAAGACCTGAGTAGAATCTGGTGGCTGCGTGGGTTGATGCTTGGATTGTGTGAGCATGTACACAATGTTGGAGTGTGTGAAGCAACATTAGAGGGTTTTTTTTTTTTTTTTTTTTTTTTTTTTTTTTTTGCGAGGACGAAAAAAACAATGTTATATATAACAGTTCATATTCATTAATCAAAGATCATTTTCTAGCACATTAGACATACCATTCTATCATATGCCAGATAGCAGGCAATATATGAACCCCATGTAGAGGCATACCAAATTCATCATATGAACATTACAAAAGCCATAAAGACATATCAAAACCCCACATACAAACTGCGGTAAAACCCAGCCAATACATAACTGAATAGAACATCACTAAGCCCAGATACATACTGAGGGCTAGTGGGATCATCATCTGATAGATAACAACATAAAGGAGAATATGAAGAAAGGAAAAATACAGAAAAGGATCTGATATGTACAATGGAGATATAGCCTATAAAAGCGGCATAAGAAAAAAGGATATCCCGCTCGCTTGCAAATATATTCTAGCTCTCTTGACGTAGATTATGGCAGAGGAAAAGATTGAGAGTCCAATAGAGTGGAAGCCCTATAATGCAAGATCTGAATAGCACCATATGTCGACTCCAGGCCTCTTTTGGAGAGAAGGTCAGCACGCGTATTTTTCTCCCTATGTATGTGCTAAATAGTGTAGGCTTGAAACTTTCCTAATAGATACTAGATCCTCTGTACCCAACCAACGCTATTGTTGCATTGCATTCCACATATGCCGCTGATCCCATCAATGGTGTACTTCGAGTCTCCATATATGTGAATTGAAGGATGATTTAGATGATAAGCAATCAATATCCCACTCCATAACGCCATAATTTCGGCCTTATTGTTTGAACCAACTCCTCCATTCCAAAACATGTGATATCGATCCTTGTTTTCAAGCTTTATCTAGGCCCCATAGCCACATAGGCCATCCTTATTTGCACCATCAAAATATAAATCTGGGAGCTCAATATGGTGAGGTCGGATCCTCTTTGAAAGGTCCTTAATAGCAGGTGGGATATAAGGATGATCATTAATCCATAAAGCAATATTCCCTGTAATATTGGAGTGTTGTGGGGGGACCCCTTCGAAAATCCAACGATTCCGAGCATTCCAAATTTCCCAAAACACATAAAAGGGTAAAAATTTGTAAGAGAAATTTACAATAGCCCAAGATTTGATAACTTGAATACAGTCAAAAGGACGCCATGAAGGGTCACATAAAAGCCCAGCAAAATGCTGCCAAATAGAAAGAGAGAAGGTACAAGTAAAGAAAAGGTGAGAAGCAGTCTCTTCATGCTGGTGACAAAATGGACATCTTCCAGGACCATAAAATCCCCATTTGCATAGTACCTCCCAAGTTAGTACTCTGTTTTTCCACAATAACCATGCAAATAATATTATCTTTATAGGGATTTTAATATTCCATGCATTATAAAAAGGAGACAGCGTAGGGTTGGGAGACATTTTAGCAATTTGATTTTCATACACGTCCTTAACCAATAATCCAACACCCTTAAATTTTCCATTCCAAACCAAATTTTCACCTTCCCCTTTGAAAGATAATCCCATCGCCTGTAGAAGAGCTTTATGATGTTCCTAGCTGTGTGCCTCACTACCCCGTAACCCCAGCATCTCTCTAGATTTCCATATGGGAGCCCCAAGGTTCCAACAGTATATAAGATCAAAGAGAGAAAAAATGTCACTGTGGTGAAGTCTGTGAAGTAGACGTGAATCAAAGAGAATTGTGTTTTTAGACCCGAGCATTCGATCGACTCCAATTAGTATATTTTTTCCATTGCCGAACTCCCATACCAGTCTTTGTCCCAAGATGTGCATCACTCTTTGGAAACTGCGCTAGATGGAAAAAGCCTTTTATACAGACCTTACACATCCCAAGTATATAGATCGAATAGAATCACCCTCAAAATAGTTGTGTACTTATTTTGGACCATACTCCATCACCCTTCAAAGCACGCCATAAATATTTTACCAGCAGCACATTTGAGAAAATTTTGAGATTTAATAGACCCCAACCGCCAGATCTTTTCGGAATAGAGATTGCCTCCAATTTGCAGAGATGGATTTTAGTGTGATCCAAGGAACCTCCCCACAGAAAATTTGTAATAATGGAATTAATTTTGTTAACAATGATTGCCAGGAGAAAGTACAGATGAGACCAATAGATCACATATTGAGATAAGACAGCTTGTATTAAGATATATCTACCACCCAGTGAAAGGAACCTACTTGTCCATTTGTGTATCTTGTTTTTAAATTTCTCGATCAGCCAAGTCCAATCACTGCTATTGTATGAACAAGGTTTGAGTCTAAATCCCAGATATGTAATGCCCAACATTATATGACTTCTGCCAGTCCCCATAAACTCAGCAATGAACTTAATTTCCTCCACATCTCCCGAATCATACAGAAGGAGAAATTTACCTTTGTTAATGCATAAACCAGAAGCAGCTCCAAAGCGATTGAGAATGTAGTGTAGGTAAAACCATTAGTTCCCAATAATTTTACCAAAGACCAGAAAATCATCAACAAATAATGAGTGAGTGACACATACCGTAGGAGAGAAAGCCAATCCATCAAAGTAACCCTTTTCCTTTGCCATCTTCATGAGGTTGCTGAAGAAATCCATAATAAGGATGAATACGAGCGGGGATAAAGCATAGCCCTGTCGAAGCCCTCTTTCAGCCAAGAAAAAGTCAGTCGGCAGTCCATTAATGAGAACAGCATATCTTACTGTAGTTATGCACACCATTATCCATCTAATAGACTGAATAGATAGCCCAATATTTAGGATAATTAGCCTAATGAAAGACCAATCTGCAGAATCATAAGCCTTATGAATGTCAATATTCATAATTAGAGCCTTAGTTTTGTTTTCATGAATGGAATGTAAAGCCTCTTGTGCTATAGCAATGGCATCGTGTATTAACCTACCTCTTAAAAACCCGAGTTGTTCCTTAGAAATGTATGTTGATAGGATCCCCCGAATCCTATTTGCTATAATTTTAGAGGTGATCTTGTACACAACATTACATAGAGAAATAGGCCTAAAATCTGAGAACTATTCAGGATCTGATGACTTAGGAATGATTGTCAAGAAGGTGGAATTCATATCGCCAGGAACAAAACCCAGAATTCTAATCTGTTCCACAATCTTAAGCAGCTCGTCCTCCAACATATCATAGAAGTGTAAATAAAATTCAGTCGGCTATCCATCCATCCCAGGACTTTTGTCATGTGAAAAATATTTAAATGTAGCTTCTTATTCCTTCTTAGATATCTCCGCCTCCATGATATTATTTGCATCTACGTCGAACATGGAGGGCATATGTTGTAGTACCCAAGCTTGGCTTTGATAATCAATTTCATGGTCAACTTTATAAAAATCAGTAAAATAATTGAGCACTTCAACCTGTATGTCCTCCTTTTTATGTTTCATATAGCCATCCGCAGCCTTTATTCTCCAAATTGAATTCTTGTTCCTGCGGCCATTTGCACAATTATGGAAAAACCTTGTATTCAGATCGCCTTCCTGCAACCATTGAACTCTGCTTTTTAATTTCCATATAGTTTCCTATATTTTTAAAATATCAAGCCTGCGAGCCTCCAGCTTCTCAAGAGTGGCATAGGATAGAGAGTCAGGTGGGGCGATCTTCATGTCCATATAAATCTGAGAAATATTTCTGTCAATGTCTCTCAGCTCCATCCTAAGACCCACTGTTTTCTCTTTATGCCATTTTTTAACAATGGTTTTGAGGCTACGTAGTTTAGCAGCAAACTTAATCCAACCCACCTATTCTGGGTCTTTGTCCTCCTTGCTCCAGCAATCAATCACCATTTTATTAAAGGCAGGGTCCTGTAACCAGACACGGTTGAATTTGAAAGGCAATCCGACTGATATGGGCTCATGTCGCCATGTGAGAGAGACCACCATATGGTCCAAGAGGCATGAAGAGTATACTGCAGCCCGGACGTTCCCCAGTAGATTAATAAGAGAAACCTTAATCATGGCACGATCAAGGTGTTCACCAATAAAGTCGCTTCCAATGCGCCTATTCATCCAAGTCGGCACCATAGGAGAGGGTTTGACATCAATCAATCTCGAGTCAATGAAAATTTGTCCAATTTTATCAGCCATAGGATCTTACCACACCCTGTCACCCCATGATTCTTCCACAGATAAAGTGGCATTGAAATCACCCATTATCATAAGATTGTCTATACCAAGGAGCCCAGATTGATCCAACCTTTCCCAGAAAGCCACCCTATTTTTGGAAGGTGCATATAAGTTTATAAAGGAGATCAGCTCGGAGACCCCTCTTATATAACCATATAGTAAAATACCTCCAAAGAATTTATAGGTGTATGCATTGCGTTAAGAAATTGCCTGCAAATAATTTTTGACCTGCGTGGAAAAGAAATCAGCGTGCGTGTATTTTTTTTGGACCTGCATGAAGTTTTTAAACCTCTACATTGTTTTTTTTTAATATGTACACTTAATATTTCCCTTATGCATAAAATGGTGTGCATTAAAAGGTGGATAGATAATTTACAAAAGTTCACCTAGAGTGAACGTGAAATAAGAGTGGCGTGAGATTCAACTTTAAAAACTTCACGCTTTCTGAACTTTAAAATTCTTCTTTTTAATGATGTGACAAGTTTATAAGTTAGTGGAGAATACAATTTGGGGAGGAGAGAGAATTAGTGGAGGAATTTTAAATGAGAATTTTCTTATGGGAGGAAGCTTTTAAATGATCTCTTCTTTTTTCTTAGATGAATTGAAATGTGATAAATATTTTTTTTTATTGTAAAGGATATTTTTTTTTATATTTCTCAAGTGGTGTAAAATGGTTATATTATTTTTCCTCTTTTATTAAGAGATATTGTACTTATTGAGAAAATATATTAAGTGAGGGAGTCGTGAAGGAATCATGTTTCATCTTTGATATAATTGAGCTTCTTAAACTCTTCATTGTACTCAAATATTAATAAAAGGGATATTTTGTGGTGATTGAATACTAATTTTTGAGACATTTGGTTCTTGTCCTGGGTTGAACTGGGACACATTGTGTTCTTTTGTGCATTTTCTCTCTATCACTCTCTCTTACTCTACTCATGGTGACAAGCAGTATTTTATTGCCTAAACTTGTTGGCATAAACTATTTTTATTGGAGAAAATGCATGCAACCTATATTCATGACTAAATATTTATGGGAATTTGTAAATGATGGATACACTATGCCTTCTCTTGATGAATTCAATGTATTAAGTGATGATGAAAAGAAATCTCTTAAGGAACTTATTAAGAAAGATAATGAAGCACTTTCACTGATAGGAAGCGCTCTTGAATAATCTATATTTCCAAGAATCAGTGGTGCAATATCATCTAAAGAAGCATGTGATATCTTAAAGAACACATATGAAGGTGTTGTTGTAGCTAAACTGCAAACATTAAGCAAGAATTTTGAAAATGCCCATATGCAAAGTAATGAATCCATTCATGATTACATCACAAAAATGAAAGATCTTGTTAATCAAATGAGGTCATTATGTGAAGATGTTCCAGAAAGAAGGTTAATTAAGAATATTTTAAGAAGTGTTCTTCCAAAATTGCAGATGGTCACCACCAATATTATGGTCTCCAAAGATTTAAATACTATGAAAATTGATGAATTAAGTGGATTCGTGTTAACTGTTGAAGAGAATCAACCATAAAAGCAAGTAGAACATGTATTTTCTGCAAATAAAGAGGAAGAGGAAGGAGTAGGGGTCAATATCATAATCAAAATCAAAACAGAAATCAACAAATTTCACAAGGAAATGCATCACCTTCAAGAGGTAGAGGCAGTAATCCTAGTCAGTTTAGAGGAAGAGGCAGACATGGATCGTGTTGAAGAGGACAAGGATGAGATGGAGGAATAAATGGAGGAAGAGGTGGAGGACCACAATGTTATTATTTCCAAAAATTTGGCCATCTTGAAAGAGATTGTTATGAAAAAATGTGAGATATGGAGCGAAAAGGTGCTAATACAGTTGTTGAAGAAACTAGGAATGAGAAGTTATTTATATCAAGTTTGATGGCACATAGTGAAGAAAGTGAAGCATGGTATATTTATTCGGGATGTTCAACTCATATGACATCTCAAGAGGAGTTTTTTACCAAAATTAATGACAATTATTTCTGTAAAGTTATATTTGGTGATGATAGTGTTTCTAAGGTGAAAGGGAAAGGCATAGTTGCAATACCAGCATTACATGGAAAAAATAAGTTTATTGAGGACACTTTGTTGACACCAACATTGAAGAAGAATCTACTTTCTGTAGGACATATGATGGAGCAACACTGCAAGTTAGTGTTTGATAATAAAGAATGCCTAATCATAGATAAGTTGAATAAAAATGCAATTGTAGCAAGAGGTGAAATGACTGAAGACAAAATTTTCAAGCTCTCCTTTGATTCAAATAATTCACAAAGTTTGAATACAACATAAGAAGCAAATAGCAAGCTTTGGCATTATAGGATGGGACATATGAATTTCCAGAGTTTGGTGCTGATGAGAAAGCAGAACACGGTGAATGGTCTTCCTTATATCAAGTTGAATGATAAAGTATGTGAAGGGTGTATTTTTGGGAAACAACATAGGGAAAGTTTCTCAGATAGAACATGGAAGGATAGAGAACATCTAACGTTGGTGCATTCATATTTGTGTGGTCCAATGGAGATTGTGTATTTTGGAAAGGCATGCTATTTTCTTGCTTTCAATGATGATTTTTCTAGGAAGACATGGGTGTATTTTCTGCAAGAGAAGTCTGAAGTGTTTTCTCAATTTCTCCAGTTTAAGTCTTTATTTGAAAATCAAAGTGATCTAAAAATTCTCACCCTAAGAACAGATAATAGGGGAGAATACAAGTCAAATGATTTTTTGAATTATTGCAGGAATAATGGAATAAAGCAAGAGTTTACCAATTCATACTCTCCTCAGCAAAATGGTGTTAAAGAGAGGAATAATAGGACCATAATTGAAATGCCTAAAAGCATGTTAAAAACTAAGTCGCTTGGAAATGATTTTTGGGTTGAAGAAATATACACTCTTAACTGATGTCCTACAAAGGCAATGTTGAATTTGACTCCAGAAGAAGCATGGTTAGGATACAAACCAAGTGTTGCACATATGAAATTTTTTGGTTGTACTACATATGCACATGTTCCTAAGGAAAAGATGAAGAAATTGGATGATAAGAGCATGAAGTGCATCTTTATTGGATACAATATTAAAACAAGAAGTTACAAGTTGTTTGATCTTGAAGCAAGGGAGGCGATAATAAGCAGAGATGTTGTGTTTAATGAGCAGGTAATCTATCAACCAGATCAGGTACAATTTGAATTAAGGAAATATGTTGTGAATATTGGTGATGAATAAAATTCCAAGTCACTAAATATAGATGAATTTAAGCAGAATCCTAAGTGGCTTGAAAGGGGTCATTTAGAAAGTAGTATGTTGGATAGAAATTTTGAAATAAGGGTTACTAGATATCAAAATTATTTAGTGAATTATGCACTTATGGGACAGGTAATGAAAATGGATGAACCACATGATTATGTAGAAGCATCAAGAATGAAAGAATGGAATGAAGCTATGGAAACGGAAATGAATGCCTTGGTGAAAAATGATACATGGGACTTGGTCAAATTACCAAATGGAAAATATGTAATTGGAACTAAGTGGGTTTATAAAACTAAGTATAAATCAGATGGCACAATTGATAAGTATAAGGCTCGTTTAGTTGTAAAGGGTTATGCACAAAAAGAAGAATTGATTATACTGATACATTTGCCTCAGTGGAAAATTTGGATACAATCAGGATGGTTCTTGAATTAGTTGCACAGTACAAGTGGCCAATTTTTCAAATAAATGTTAAATCAACTTTTCTAAATGGTTATGTGGATGAAGAAATTTATGCTGAGCAGCCTAAAGGTTTTGAAGTGTCATGAAAATAATATTATGTTTATAAGTTAAATAAGGTCTTGTATGGTCTTAAGAAATCACCAAGGGCATGGTATTCAAGAATTGATAAGTACTTTCAGTACAATGGCTTAGTTAAAAGTCTATCTAAGCCAAATCTCTATATATTTCAGTCAGGACGAGACATTTTAATAGTTGTCTTATATGTTGATGATTTGATTTACACAGGGAACATTACAGAATTATTTCAAAGGTTTAAATCACATATGATTGTTGAGTTTGAGATGAAAGATCTTGGTGAATTGCATTATTTTTTGGGTATTGAAGTTTGGCAGAAGAAAGACGGTATTTTCATGTCACAAGCCAAGTATACTTGGGACATTATGAATAAGTTTATAATTTTGAGTCGCAAGCCAGTGATAAATCCTTTGGAAGTTGGGTTGAAATTATACGGACATGATGACTCCAATTCAGTTGATGTTACTTTGTATCGTCAATTGGTTGGAAATTTGATCTACTTAACTACAACTCGACCAGATATTACTTTTGTAGAAAATATGGTATCAATATTTATGGTAGAACCCAAGGAATTGCATTGGAAAGCGGCAAAGAGGATTTTAAGATATCTACGTGGAACAATTGGTTATGGTTTGGTATATAGGTTTACATAATATTTCAAGTTAATTGGTTATGCAGATTCATATTGGGTTGGATACATGGATGAAAGGAAATCAACTTCAGGGTATTCATTCAGTATGGGTTCAACGACAGTTGCTTGGAGTACTAACAAGAAACCTACAGTTTCTCTCTCCATAACAAAATCAAAGTATAAAGCGGCAACGACAGCAGCATGTGAAGCATTTTGGTTAAGAAGAATTCTAGAGGATCTACATGAACAAAAAAATAAACCTACTCAATTGATGTGTGATAATCAAAGTGCTATTCAGATGACTAAGAATCATGTTTTTCATCAGAATAGCAAGCATATTGATATTTAGTATCATTTTGTTTGGGATTTGGTTCAACAAGGAGTGATCAAGATAGAGTACTGCAAAACAAATGAACAAGTAGCTGATATATTCACTAGAGCACTGTCTAAGGAAAACTTCTGCAAATTCATAAATGATCTATTTCCAAATGATAATTATGGGGGAGAAATGTTGGAATAATGATCCATTTGTTACTTCTTAGTGTTATTGTAAAGTTGTTATTTCGTGTGAGAGAATTTTGGATTGATTGATTGAGAGAATTATGGAGTGATTTGTGGAGTTATTGATTGAGAAATTTGTGGAGTTGACAAAATCCCCACACCTCTCCTCATATTCCTATGTTAATGAAATTTTATGAGAGTTGTTGTATGTGATTTCTGCGCATTACTGTCAAATTATTTGTGCTCGGTCATTTGTTTTCTTCTGGTGAATTTTCTTCATTATTAACTTCCATTATCACTCCTGCATGGCCCAATGAAGATGGTATGTGACAATGCGAGATTGAGGATTTAACAACTAAGACTCCCACTAAGGCATCATTGATCCACCATGCACATTAAGCAAATGAGAAGTATGGTGACTAAAAGAATGGAGTCAATTTGTGGAGACACAACAAAATCATTAGCTAGACAAGGCAAAAGTTTCCACTTGTCTATTACATAACAATGGTTCATAGATTTGGCTCGAGAAGGTAGAACAAGAAGTAGAATCTAAAACATAGGTTTTGTGAATATTTCAAGCATCCCGAAATTCTTTGATTTCAAAGAGATAGTGCACTAGTGTGCAAAATAAATTGACTTAAAGACTATAACTATCAATCTCAATTCAAAGAAGAATCCAATGCTTCTTACTCCAAACATTTTTAAAAGAATTCTAAAGCTTCCTGAGAATAACGAGAATCTCGGACTTGTCAAAGTTGATTCTTTCCTACACTCACAAGGTGGAAGAATGTATATTCTTCAAGAATTTATACTAACCCTACACCCATCCTATCTAGTCTTTCTTCCATAGACATCTCTATTTTTGGTAAAAGGTATAGAGATTTTTCTAGGTTATTTTCTTGATTTATGGGGCATGAGTTGAATTCAATGGTTTCCAGGTTAGTATTGTATGTTTTGTACGTCTCTTTCAAAAGACACATCTTGTTTGATTAGGGGGGAGTTATTTCCAACGAGATTTCGTATTATTTTTAGAATCTAAGCTTCTGTGATCCATCATAAATTATAAACCTCTTTCGGTAATAATCACATGCACTGGAAATAATCTCATGAAACATATTCCACCAATTACCATGCAAGAATAACATGAACCCAAATATGGAACATGTTATCACCCTAGTAATTTCTCAAGTTGTGGGATTTGAGTTTTTAGTCAAAGAACACTAGGGGTAACCACAAACCTACTTCAAATCCTAGGATCTTGCCTTCCTAGAATTCAGAGAGGGCTCTCTCTTTAAGATTTATCTTTCTTTTGATTTAGGTTTTTAGGCTAGTTATGATAGAACAATTGATTTTGTTTTAAAGGTTTTGGTGGGTAAAAATCACTTAGGATTAAACCAGAGAGAGATCTACTTGTCCATTGGGCTATGGAGTCTAAGTCTAGATAGTAGTACTAGAAGGCAAGGCCAAAGGGGTACAAATGTATTCAAGGCAAGGTAGATAACCCTCAGAGATTTGGGAAAAGGTTTTTGATGAAATGGTATGATCGGGATAAAGGAAAATGAAGGATACTTTGATCCGAAAAATGGAAGAAGGAGGCAGGGGTCAAACGGGAGTAGGAGCAATGAAGAATTCCTAACACCAGAAATTAGCAGAAAACATTTAAATGGTAACTTAGTTAAAAACAGGGAGTAAAAGGCTAGTCCTGTAGTAATATTCCTAGTTACACATTAAGATAGATCAAACACATAATGAATTGCATGAAACTCAGAAAAGAAACAATGACAAGGAGAGATATACTTCACTCTTCAACTTATCGCAAGAATCCTGAATTATGATGCCACTTTAGCTTTGTCCAGACTGTTATTTTGAATTCAACACATGAGAGCCTCCAATGTATTAGAAAAAATTCTATAGTAATCTTAGCAATTTTATTCCACACTTAACACTTCTAATACAGAAGTATTTATAAAAAATGTTGTTTACAAATATCTTAGAGAAATGTAGAAATATCTTTAGGAAATATAAAATATCTTTACAAAATAAGAGGGACAGCTGTTTAACAAATCAGCAAGTTGTCCTCTTATCCAAAATATATAGAACATGTTGTGAAACCAGCTCCAAAAAGAGAAGAAAAGAGATATCAACGCCTTATAAATAAGACACTTCGAGGGGGCAACCTCTAATTCATTACATGAATGAACAATTCTTGGATGATTCAAATTACAAAGCATCCTTTCTATATATAGGAGTCCATGGGGCCACAATGTAATCCCAGTGGGGCCACAATCTAATCCTAGCCGACCTAACAATAATAATTTAAGGGCATAATAATAACATTATGGGGGTTACAAGGGTACAATAATAACAATAAGGGGGTTACACTAACAAAAACAAGGGACTATACTAGTAATATAGGGACCTAACATGCCCCTCTCCTTCAAAAAAGTGTTGTCCACAACACTTGAGTAGCTCTGGGTGCTTCTATATAAAATTCGCATCCTCCTATGTAGAATCTTCAGTGGTAAGTTCTTCCACTTGATGAGATGCTCTGAAATTGATCGATTTCGTAGCTATTGAGTTCTTGTTTCCATGAATGCTTTAGGTTCCAGTATGATTTTTCCTTCCTCATCAAGTTCTGGCAATATTTTTTGAACTGGAAGATTTTCACCTATAACCTTCTTTAAGCATGAAACATGGAAAATTGGATGCACTCGTGAAGAAGAAGGAAGCTCCAATTTGTATGCCACAGTACCAATATTTTGCAACACCTTGTAAGGACCATAGTACTTTGGCGATAATTTATTATCCTTCTTAGCTTGCTTAAGGGACATTTTTTTGTATGGTTGTAGCCGTAAAAATACCCAGTCTCCTACATAAAAAATTCTCTCGCTACGATTTTGATGCGCTGTTGTTTCATTTGATTTTTGTGCAAATTCAGGTTGTCCTTTAAGGTTGGAGAACTTCTTGTTGATGCTCGATGTGATCTTCCACTTCTTGAACCTTCGAATTTTCCCTCAAAGATGATGTGATGGATGGTGGATGATATCCATAAAGTGCCATAAATGGGGTCATTTTTGCTGCGGTATGGAAGGAAGTGTTATACCACCATTCAGCGAGAGGTAACCACTTGAACCATTGTGTTTGTTTATCAGATACAAAAAAACGAAGATATCCTTCCAAAATTTTATTTACTATCTTAGTTTGACCATCAGATTGAGGATGATAAGATGAGCTATGAGCTAATTGAGTAACCAAACAAGAAAATAACTCCGTCCAAAAATTTTCAGTAAAAATGGGATCTCTGTTGCTCACAATAACCCTTGGGCTTCCATGTAGCTTTTGAATTCTGTCTATAAATGTAGTATCAACTGTACTTGCTTTAAATGGATGAGATAATGCACAAAAGTGTGCATACTTGGTAAGTCTATCAACACCACCATGATGACACTCTCCTTCGGACTTGGGAGTAGGCTTGTGACTAAAAATCCATTTAAATCTCTATATTGATGACTTGGAATGGATAAAGGTTGTAGAAGACCCGGGGTCTTAATTGTCTCAACTTTATTACTGTGGCAAACCAAACATTCCGCCACAAACTTTTGAATATCAGATTTAAGGCCATCCCAAAAAAATTCTTTCTTCACTATGGTAAGTTTTTAAAAATCTGAGTTTCCTCCTAAAGGAGAAGTCTGCAATTCCAAAAGAGTATTTTGTTTTAGTTGGGAATTCGTACAAAGATATTAGCGATATTTGTACCATAAAGAATCAGTTTTCCAACTAAATGTATCAGATGTAATAGGATCTTGCTGCAAATTTTGAATGAGTGTCCATACTTCTTTTTCGTTCTTCCATTCATCTCTTGCTTCAGTTATCCAATCTGGTTGGATAATATAAATGGCACAAATCAATGCTTCCACCTCTTCATTCTTTCTTGAGAGTGCATCTGCAACAACATTTAGCTTCCCTTTTTGTATATTATTTCAAAGTGCTAACCCAACAAATTTGTGATCCATTTTTGCTGCTCTTCTAAAGATAGTCTTTGTTCTAGAAAGTGTTTAAGACTATCATGATCATTTTTTACCTTGAAGTGTCTTCCCATTAGTTAAGTTCTCCATTTATTTAGTGTATGCAGTATTTCTAAAATTTCTTTCTCATAAATAGGTTTTCGTAAATACTTTCCTTTGATTGGAGGACTTTAAAAGCAATGGGTCTTCTTCTTTCATTAAGCAGCACCAATTCCATTTCTTGAGGCATCACATTCCACAATAAAGGTTTTTGTGAAATCTGGCGTAGCTAAGACCGGTGCTAGGCACATTGCCTCCTTAAGATGTTCAAAGGCCTTAAGCTTTAGGAGTCCATGAAAATGCATCTTTCTTCAATAATGTTGTTAGAGGTGCTGCTATTCTCTCTTATTTCTTAACAAACTTGCAATAATACCCTGTTAACCTGAGAAAACCTCGCAACTGCTTTATGGTTGTGGGGACTTTCCATTCATTAATGGCTTTAATTTTTTTAGGGACGACTTTAACACCCTCATGGGATACAATATGACCCATATATTCTACCTCTTGTACTCCAAAGAAACATTTGGAGGTTTTTGCATATAATTGTTTCTCCTATAATGGTTTAATTTTCTTTGTTAACATGTTCAACATGATTCTTCCAAGACCTACTGTAGATTATTATATCATCAAAAAATACTAGCACAAATTTTATAAGGAAGGGTTTGAAAATGGAATTCATCGACCCTTGAAATGTAGAAGGTGCATTGGTAAGGAAAAAAGGCATGAAAAAAAATTCATAATGAACCTCATGAGTTCTAAATGCTATTTTTGGAATATCTTCAGTCTTCATTATAATTTGATGATATCCTGAACGAAGATCAAACTTGGTAAAATAAATTGCTCCATGTAATTCATCCAATAATTCATCAATCACAAGAATGGGAAATTTATATTTAATGGTGAGCTTATTGAACTCCCTATAATCCAAATACATGTGTTGTGATCCATCCTTCTTGTGTACCAATACTATAGGAGTAGAGAAAGAACTTTGGCTAGTTTTAATTATACCTGCCTCTAACATTTCTGCAATCACACGTTCAATTTCGCTCTTTTGGACATAAGGATATCTATATGGCCTGATGTTTGGAGGAACACTTCCTGGAATCAAATGAATAGCATGATCATGATCATGAATAGGTGGGAGTCCTTTGGGAGTTTCAAACACCTTGGAATGATTGTCCAAGACTTTTTTGAGATCTGCAGAAATAAATGATTTTTATGTTGGAACATCTAGTGAGCATAATTGTGCAATTATGCCTCGTTGTTCTTTCTTTAGAATCTTTGTCATGACATTAGAGGTTATTATCTTTCTTGACTTCCCTGAAATACCTCATAATTCAACTTCCTTACCTTCTAAAAAAATTTCAAGAAAATTTCTTGAAAATTAAAAGTTACCATCCCCAAATATTGTAACCATTATACTCCTAGTACAACATCAGCACCTCCCATAGGAATTGAAAGAATTGGACTATTCCCATGGTTAGCTTGATATTATGGCATTTTCCAGAGAAATTTATAGTTCCTCCATTTTCAACCACCACTTGACATTCTGGTGCTAGGTATAGGAAACAATTCAATTCCTTGGCTACCTTACAATGAATAAAATTATGGGTACTACGGAATCAATCAACACTTATTACCTTTTTCTTCTTGATATGTCCTTCTATCTTGAGAGCTTGAGGAATGGTAATTCCTGTACCATTCTTTACGATATGGTCGGACTCATTTCTTCTTCTTCTTGGGTTGGTTCCTAGTGTATATCCTCTTCTTGTTCATTTTCTTCTTCCTCTTCACAATATATGTAAAATAATTTCTTCTCAGCACACTTATGACCTTTAGTGTATTTTCTATCACAATTGTAGCAAAGCCATTTTTCTCTTTTTTCTTCCAATTGTTGTGGTGTCAACCTTGTAGGTTGTGGAAATCTAGGAGTAGCAACACTTCCCTCTTTATAGAAGTGAGTGGTAGGCTTCCTTGTCGCCATAATTTTACATTCAATTTTTCCTGCCAACCTGAATGCTTTCTCCAATGAATCAGGTTCCAAAATGCGAACTTCATGTTGGATGTTATCCTTTAAAGTACCTATGAAGAGATCAATCCTATGTTCCTCTGGAATATTAGTTACCCTTATATTCAATGTCAATGTGCTCCCCCATTAAACCCTTTTGTTTGAGATTTATCAATTGGCTAAAGAAGGTGTTTCTCTTTGTATCCTCATAATGTGCTATCATTTCCTCCGTAAAAATTGACAAGTGACAATTTTTTTACGAGAGCAAAGCCATCGATACCATACAAATGTATTTTGTTCTAAATGTAAATTTGCAATGCGTACCTTTTGTGTGTTTTGCACATTATGGAGATCAAAATATTGCTCCATCTGTAGTATCCATGTTACATGATCCTTTCCATCAAACTTCCTCATATCCATTTTGGAATATGGTGGTTCTTCCTTCCAACATTAGAGTTTATGAAATCACGATTAACATTTGTTTTTTTCTCATCATGATTTTACTCTACTATCTTTTCACCATTAGGAAACATTTCTTGCATCAACTTTTTCAAACCTTCCATGTATGCTTTTAGATCATTCTTCATGTTTTCCTTCTTAGCTTCCATGTCATCCATATTAGATTCCATGCCAGCTTCCATGCTGCCATCTATCTTTGTTTCCATGCCATTCTTCAAACCATCCATCTTAGATTCCACGCCTTTCTTCAAACCATCCCATATTAGTTCCCATGCCTTTCTTGAAACCTCCATGTCATTTTTTGTTGCTCTTTGCGAGAGCGAAATTTGTTACTTGCTCTTGTAATTTTGATATGTCATGTTGCCATTCTTTGTCTTCATGAGTCATAGTAGAGATTTCTAAAGGCTTAATGGGTGTTGAATTAATTTTGGGAGCCATTTTAGAATCCAATACTGATATCTATTCTACCAATATTCCCTTGAGAATCAATTCAACTTCATTCTTCAAAGGACTTATGCAATTCGAAAAAAAAAAAATACACACCTTTTACTTGCTTTTTTGAGGAGCTCGATATTGAAATTGAATTATATCTATAGTGTGGATCCTCATCTCTTAAATTAAACCCTACGATGGCCAGCACAGATCTTCTTTCAAATGCACGAATTACGTCGATTTGGATTCTTCAAGGAAAAGTTATGTCCAATCTCCCACAATGACCCAATTTTGGACTAGTTCAGTAGAGTGAACTTGTACGACTTGCCACGTGTCATTGTTTCCTCCTTTGGCTCTGAAATTGATAGACCAAAAGCTACAGTCCATTTAATTGTGGCCACTTTTTACAGCATTCCAATCTGATGCTCACAGAGAGATCTATGAAGATTTTCCCACGATCACCTCTTTGAGATGAAATTCAGAAGCCTCAAAAAGCCCTAACTTCCACAGATCATATCTCCAAAAATATTGTGAACAAATATCTAAAATTTTGTGACGATGTTCCTCAGGATTTCGGCTTCACACTCTAAGAATTTCAGCTTTTGAACCTTCGTAGAAAAAATTTATTACGAAAATACCACGATGACCTGTTTAGGTTAAATTCAGGAGCCTGCAAAATGACCTAACTTGCATAGATCATATCTCTGAAAATATTGTGAACAAAGCTCTAAAATTTTGCGACGATGTTCCTTAGGATTTTTGCTTCGCGCTCTAAAAATTTTGGATTCTTAACCTTCATAGAAAAAAAATTATAGTGAAAATTCCACGATGACAGGTTTGGAGCAGCAAAACCTAGAATCTCGAAGCTTTGATACCAAATGTTTTGAAACCAGCTCCAAAAAGAGAAGAAAAGAGATATCAATGCCTTAGAAATAAGCCACTTCAAGGGGGAAACCTCCAATACATTACATGAATGAACAATTCTTGGATGATTCAAATTACAAAACCTCCTTTCTATATGTAAGTCCCAACCAGGGCCACAATGTAATCCTAGCGAGCCTAACAATAATAATTTAGGGAATAATAATAACAATATGGGGGTTACAAGGGTACAATAATAACAATAAAGGGGGTTACACCAACAACAATAAGGGACTATACTAGTAATATGGGCACCTAACGAACAACTTTATCTATTAAGGAGCTTTTTATTGGATAGTTGTCTGCTTGTTGACTATTTAGGGAAATATCTTTTGTTTGAGTTGCCTTGGGCGACATACTTTCCTTTGTTACTCTTCTTATTGCTTCTTTAAACAACGATACACTTTGATTGATATTTCACACTTTCACTATGAAAAAAATATGTCTTCTTGTAGTAAAAAAATTAATTGTTGTCTCTTTGTTCATTGTTTACATTTGTTGTTTTCAAGGTAATTTATTTCTTGTTTTGCCTCACTTTTCATTAAATGCATGAAGTTCCACCTTGTTCTTCAGGGTACATTCTTCAGCTTTCTAAAATTTTCATCTGCCTCTGTGTATTTAGCAAAATTGGGCTTAAACACAAAAATATGTTTGATCTCATGTTGAAGAAAAAAAAAATCTTCAAAGTGTTGGAGGAGGACTTTACCTGTAGGAGTGCCTTGTGGAAATGGTTTACTTACTTGCTCCTTGGAAAATTCTCTGATTTTGTTATCATAGTCTTTATGGGGCATTAATTTCTCATTAAAGACATGGATATCTAGCAAACCCTTCTTTCTCAAGTTTGTATATCTCACCATAAACCTTGTTATGGCAATATTCATTGCTTCCCGCTTCTCTTCTAGGTAGTTCATCAAATTTTTCTTTGTTACTACCTTTTTAATCTGCAAAATAGTCTCCGTTCTATCCAGTATCTGTAACTCTTCCAACTCTGCTATGTTCTTCTTGTTAAGAAAAGTGATGAGTTTTAAATCCTGAGCTGGCTTATCAGTTAACTCATCTTTGGTTTTTGAATCTCAGTTTGGGCTGCTAACAGTAAGTCTCTCTACTCATAGATGACCTGAATTGAAGGCCATTGAGAATGTATGGCTTCAATAATATTTTTCCATAAATGATTCTTGACAAATGCAATTTGTTCAATGAATGTTAGCTCTTTCTGCAATCCCTTAATTTTCTCTCCAAGTCTAATTTCTTTCTACTCATGGGTTTTAGCATTTATTTGAGCTAACTTGCTTGTGGATTCAAGATTTTCAATTATTTTCTTTAGGCTATTGATTTCATTATTTTTCAAGGAAATTTCCTCCATAGCCTTCACAATCTGACCTGCTCCATCACTTTGTTGTACCTGTGTTGTTGAAGAATCTGTGGATGATGTAGTAGCTGAATGCACTGGCACTGCAGCTGCCAATGGCTCATTAGGTGCTAATTTTTCTCCCAAAGTAGAAACCACAGTTGAGGTAATTACTGGTATAACTACAGGAATAATTGGAGCATCAGTTTCCTTTACATTCTATTTCACAGTTTCTTTCTAGTTAACAAGTTCATCCATTTGAGTCTCCATTTCTTTAATCTGAGTAGTTAGTTTGAGGATCAACTGCATCATCTCTTCTTTTTCTGTTTGATCCTGAAGTATATCTTTAGTTTGTGGGTGCTCACTTTGAGGAAGCTTAAGTTGTTTCCTCAAAGCTGCAATATCTTCATTCTTCTTCTTAATCAACAATTCAACTACCTACACATTAAAGTGATCATATCCCACCTGTAAAATCAGATCCTCTAAGGCTTTGATCCTTAGGTCTTTAGCATACAAATATCCTTTGTCTAGCTTCATTTGATCTTGAATGTTAATAATGGTATTATACAACTTAGTAGCACTCATAGCTTTTGTTACCACAATGGAATATAGCATTTCTGAGCTATGTCTGTGGAATTCTATTTGGTCTAGCTCATGCACGTTTTCAGTATCTACTTCAAAATCAACCTTTTTATAGTCTGCCACTGTCTTAGGTGTTGAAGTAGTTGGTTGTAGAAAAGACATAATAATTTTGTTTGTCGAATAGTCAAAGGTTGTCAGTAGCCTATTTTGATTCCCTGGTTTTTGTTTAAGAAACTGAGAGTAAATATCAGACTTGATTTCTTCATTCTTTTTCTTGATTTGCTTGTACTTTTCTTTGATATCTAGGTCTTTTTCCTCCACTGTGTGTGAGGATGAAGCTTCCATATTTTGGGGTTTTTCAATCATTTGAGTATCTTTTCCTTTAGCTGTTGTTTGTTCCTTTTCAATCTCTGCTAGAGTCTCATTAACTATCACTATATGCAATTGTTTACCTCGGGCTCATTTAGCCCACATCCTCAACATCAATTACTTTTTCTTTCCCTATGGAACTGAATTTGAGCCTTTTATTGTAAATCAACTTGAATTTTGTTTCTATGGTTGTTTAAAATGTATAGGTTCCTTCTTCTCTTCTTCTTTTAGCTGAAGTTTCTAGTGGCTTTACAAATTCCAGGGCCTATGTTGTAACCACTTGTCCTACTGCCTCTGCATTGATGACTGTATCTATCATGGTGTTTTCCACCCATTCCTCTTGATTGGCAAATTTCTCAATTTCTGGCTTGGGCTCATGTATAAATGGTGTAAGTTTTCATTTAACCCTTAAATTACTCAAGATACCTTGAGGATCATAGTTCCATGGAAAGCTCTCCTGAAATTTAAATCCTGTTAATATCTTGGTGATTTCCTTTTCTGCTTCTCTGTTATTTATGATGAAAGGCCCAACTTGGTTTTTAAGCTTGAATTGGGTCTTTTTCCTGTCAGCTAAGAAGTTAATGGAGTCAGAATTTAGGATTCTCCTTAAGTATTCCAATGCAAAAACTCTCATGCGCATGTATTTTGGAAACTTATAAGGTAATAAGTTTGAGCCAAAAATTATTATCTTTGTGTGTTTTTCATAAAGAAACCAGTCTCCCATCTTATTTTGTTCTGATAACTGCAATATTATTTTCATGTCTTCATTTACTCTAGGCGGCTTTGCTTTATAACATATATTCATTGTTGGCTGGAGGAATAGGTCTGAAAAATCTGTATAACTGAACTCATTGTCTTCTTTCCTAAGAAAATAAGTCCAAAAGATAATGGACAGTGGTTGGCCCTCTAAGTCCATTTTTTGCAATGAAATTGGAAAATCCCCTGCTTGGAAGAACAAAAACAAATGAAATAAGTATGATGAGTACCTAAACACCCCTTCAGTGGGTAGTTTGGTCAATTGGTGATGAATGCTATCAGCTATAAAACTGGCATAATCATAAATGAGTGCAGGGGGTTGACCTGGAGATAAAGTGGATAGAAAGCCAAGAATGGATTCATCAGTGAATCCATCTGTGAAATATCCCAGTATAAAAGATAACATGGAAATAATATGCCTTGACCCTTCTGGAAATTTGGAAATTGAATAAGGAGGGTTAAACTTAGGGATGTCAACATGGGAAGGCATAAACTCCTGAAATATCATAAACTTCTTTGGGAAATCCAGGCTTAAGTACAACTGGGTTAAATATTCACTAGAAAGGGGAACTAAATGAGGATTAGATGGTAATTGCAGCATTTGATTAATGGATTCTGTTGTGATTGTAAAAAGGACCTCTCTGTTTGCATTAACAATATCCCTTTGGTCTGGTTCATAATGCTTTTGAAACAGTCTAACAAGGTCCTAGCCAGGGTGGATCAATGGCACTACATATTTGGGCAAATGAGTCTCCCAAATAGGTATTTCATCTTTATCAAGGTATTTATCCTAGCACCAATTGTGTATTTCCAATAGATTAAATTCCACCACAGGGTCAACAATCTTATAATCCATATCAGTCAATGGAAGGGTTTCTATAGTAGATACTGGTGGTTGAAGTATATTTATAGACTCAGTGGTTTTAGCAGTAAGAGCAGGAGTACATTTGATGGCTTTTGATGCTTCAGATTTGGGAGGCTTGGATCCACCAGGTTTAATAAGCTTAGAACCCCCAGCTTTGGCTGTCATCTGTTTCTTAGTCATTTTTGAATAACTAATGCAAGCTTAAACTGTTTGCAAGAGTTGTTTTCTTTAGACAGAGGATAAATTTATCAATTTATAATCCAAGGATAAGCTTCAAGTGATATCTTTGCTCAATTAGGTATCTGAGATATGCAAAATGGTTTAAGACAGAAAACGAGGGTTTTTTGAGTAATTTGGACTGTAAAAGGGCGTTTTCAGGATATATTTGGGCTTCAACCTCCTCCTCGTTCTTTGAAATTGATTTTAAGTGGACACAACTGAGGAAATGGGCTTAAAAAGGCTTACAGCGGAAATAAGGTTTCCTGGAAAAAATTGGCCAGGGTTTGGCTTGTTTTGGGCGTTTTTGGGCAATTTCCACAGTGAATTTTTATAATTGAAAGCTTGTTTTGCTTAAAGATTGTTCATAATTGACTGTGCAGGGTTTTAAAATGATGAAAAATACCTCAATTTGCAGGTAATTTGACACTTGAAATGATTTTTGAAGCTTTTGTTTGCTCCCACGGACGGGTCCTGGTGCAGAGAAATGGCTTTTATAATCTTCAAACAAGAGATCTGTGGTCAAATCTGGATTGGAAATTTATCAGCATGGGCTTAAACACAGTCGGGCAGCTTTCAATACAGTCAGGCAGAGTTCTTTTTCAGTTTGGAATGCACAAATAAATAATCAAAATGATGTTTCGAAGGTTTTTAACTTTTGGAATTAATCACCATTAATGCATTGAATTCCAGTCTTATCAAAGGCGGGAGGCAGTTTAGATTTTCAAATGTGAAAACCATCGGTGGTTTTCACGTTGTCTCAAGGTGGTAAGCTGTATTTGGTGAAATGAACGCGATCAAATGAAATCGTGCCACGTCACGGAAGGCGAAATATTGAAAACAACTCATTTCACGTTGATTTTGGCTTTGGGCGAATGTTTGGTTTACGGGCACGATATCGATTCTACACCGTCAGATCTAACAAGTTGAAGTGAAGGGCCAAGATTAAAAGGGAAGGTGCGGTTGAAAGGTATGTGGGGTCGAGGAAAATGATTTGCGCTGGGCATTTGATAATGTAATAAAACCTTTATATTATATGCATTATAACCAAATTTTTATATCCAAAGGGGTTATATATAAGTGAGGCTTATGTGTAGTAAAAAGGGTTTAAAAGTATGTGAGTAGTGGCGCATGGAGAGGGATTATAAAGCTTAACCTTGGGTTAATTTTATATAAAACTTGAGGTTTTATATAACGGGAAGGTCACACTTTAACCTTAGCTTGAGTTTATGCGGGGAGGTAAGTGCATTTTACAAAGGTGCGGGGGTTTAAATATTTATAAAAGACATAATATAAGGCGTGGGGTAAGGAAATGTTGTAGCATTATTTAGAAGTACATAATATATGCAATAAAAGCCAATTTGCATTTTTAGTTTTATTATATAGTTTTAGACTTTTGGAGGGGTCTATAACCATAGGGGGCGGGGTATTTGATTAAGGTTAGTTTTATACCAAAGGGGGTATAATTTGGGATTTTAATTCAACATGTGCATATTAACTTTGGTCTAAAAACTATATAATAGTGGGTTTTAGGGGGATATTTATCATAAAGGGAATTATATAGGTAGAATAAGGTAATTTTAGGGATTTAATAGCATAAGTTAGAAATTAATATGACAAGGGGAAAGGAATACACAAAAATACACTTATATGGCTAAGTAAAGTGATTTTTTAAAGCAAAGCTTATTATTTCATAAATTCACCACTTTTACTCAAGATAGAGTGCTTTTTGAGGGTTGTATGATTTATGAATGAAGGGAGTTAATCAAATGGGATTGTATGTATCATTGAGTAAAAAAGGAGTTTTTACTTATGGAAATAAATTAAATGTATGAATGATGAATGAATATTGATGAAGGGGAGTTTATCATATGAATTCAACATTTTCCACTATCCAGTCATTGAGCCTTGGGTCTAGTCCCAACAGAAGTCAGAGAAATGCTCTGAGCCTCTTTGACTGGGAGTATAAAATACTGAAAACCTACAAGGGGAGGGAAATTATTGATTTTTTCCTGGTGAAGAATATTTACATGATTTTTCCCACTTCTTTCTACCTACTCAATGTTACTCTAACATTTTTTCTACCTTTTTGCAGGTGCATTTAAGCTTGCTACCTTGAAACATTTTATTTTTTTGAAAGAATAAAAACTATCTAATTCTACCTTATTTCATCCAAGGGCTCAGATTAAACTGATAAGCTCCTCATTATTCTCTATCTATCTATTGATTAGTCAGGATTAAACTGTTTGACTAATCTTTATTCACTATCTAAAACATGTAAATTGAAAACTTGACAAGTCAATTTTAAACAGTTTAGCTCATCATGGATTATGGCATTTATTGACACTCTGCCATAATCATTTAGCAAAAGTAAAAAGGAGTGGCATTTGGACTTGCACACTTTCATGTTTTATTTTCATCTTTTTCTTTTGGGGTCTATATTTTTTAAGTCCTTTGATCTTTCTTTTAGGACTTTTACCTTCTTTTTTATTTTCTATTTTTTATTTTTTTACAAAATATGGGAAAACAACTTGCAGAAAGCAAAGTATGTACATATTTTACAAGACTATCATAAGTCAATTCCAAATTATGAATCCTATACTTATAGGACCCTAACAGCGGCTTCACATGGGGATGGCATTTCCTGGTGAAATGTCAAGAAATCTAAGACTAGTAGCCTTCAATTTTGACATTGATGTTCCAGTAGTTATCTTTTGTTTTCTACAAACACTCATATTTATGACATTTTACTCTTCAAAGCGTAGGGCCTTCTCTCTGGGCTTCAACTTTGGAAAGAAAATATCCAATCCAATTTAAAAACTTCAATGGATATTTACAATGAAGTAAAAATTAACTGGGACTAACTATTGGTTAACTTAGAAGAATAGTAGTGTTTGAGCATTCTACCATTAACTAGTCCTTCCTGAATATCTGTTCCATTCAAATATTTCATGAAGAAAGCATTGTTACCCCTATATCCATAAATTACATATGGTCCTTTCCATAGAAATTCAAATTTTCCATGCTTGCCTTTTTCTTCTCTCCTGGAATCCCACTTTAACACTTGATCTCCAATGTAAAAGTCATCTTCTTTACTTTTTTTATCAAAAAATTTCTTAATTTTATCATGAATGACTTGGGATTTCTCATAGATTTCTTCCCTTATTTTTTGTAGATGTATAGTCTGATTTATCCTCCTTTGTATATCATTTCGCTCCACTTGTAATTCTTGAATGATCTTCATTACTAGAACACCTAAAGATGATGGGAAAACTGCATCCATCTAAAGATGATGGGAAAACTGCATCCATCCCATATACAATCTGGTAAGGAGAAGTTCCAATTGACTTTTTGGTAGTAAGTCTATCTGCCCATAAGGCATAGACTAACTTTTTATTCCAAGTTTTCTTGTTTTCTTCAAGTAATTTTTTAATGATATTCACGAGGCTTTTATTTGAAGATTCAGCTAAGCCATTACCCTGAGGGTAATAAGTAGTAGAGTGGCCTAGGGTAATATGATACTTGTGATAGAAGGCAATCTTTTGCTTAGATTTAAATGTTGCAGCATTATCAGTAATTATTTTCTGTGGGCATCCAAATATAGATAAAAGGTTGTTTTCTATGAAAGAGATAATGGCTAAGACAGTGGCTTGTCTGGTAGGAATGGCTTCAATCCACTTAGTAAAGTAATCTGTGGCAGTCAAAATCCACTTGTGTTGGCTAGAGGATGGAGGGTTAATTTCTCCAATGAAGTCTAAACCCCATTGTTGAAATGGCATCTCAGTTGAAATTGGATTTAGGGGTAAAGGTAACAACTTCTTTTTTCCTTCAAAAATTTGACATTTGTGACATGAGGTAACAAATTTCTTAACATCAACAAATAAGGTAGGCCAGTAAAAACCAGCTCTAAGAATATTATCTGCAGTACTTTTCCAATATAAGTGTCCTCCACAGTCACCTGCATGAAATTATTTAAGAATTTTATCAGCTTCTTATTTTAGTAAACAGTTCAGTAATATCCCACTTTGTTCTTTCCAAAAAAGCACATTATCCAAAATACAAAATCTCATTGCTTTAAGTTTAATAAATCTGGCTTTAGTCCTTGTTAATCCAGGAGGAGCTTGTAAGTGTGTAAGTACAAAGATAATATCTGAGTACCATGGTGAATCTAGAAAGGATTCACTAATCAATGGAGTCGCCATCTCTTCCTGGTTATCAACCTGAGCAATAAAATTTATATCTAATGCGTTGCAATTGGATTCAGCCATCAATCTGGCTAATCTTTGTCCTTTAATGAGTTTAGTTGGTTTAATCTCTATGTCATATTCTAGGATAGTTGCAATCCACTTTCATCTTCTTCCATCAGGACCATGCTGAGTAAGAATGTCTTTTACTATAGAATTAGGGACATAGGCAACAATGTGGGAGTAAAGAATGTAAACTTTGAAATATTTTATAGCTTTAACCAAGGCTAAAGCTTGTTTCTCCATTATGTTATATTTCAGAGGTGCATCTCTAAGGGTTTTACTGAAAAAGGCTATAGGCTGTTCAAAACCTTGATTGTTCTTCTACAGTAGAACTGCAGCAATGGTATGCTCTGAGGCAAATGAAAAAATTATAGAGTCTTTTTTGAAATCTGGACTGATTAAGACTGGTGTTTTAGTTAAAGCTTGTTTAATAGAGTCGAATGATTGTTTTGCTTCAACTATCCATTTTAAAACGGAGTCCTTTTAAGCATGTTATTCAGTTCTCTGATGATTTCTGCTAAGTTAGAAATAAATCTTCTTAAAAATTTAATTTTACCTAAAAATGCTTGTAACTCTTTGATATTTCTAGGTGGATGAATGTTCAGAATGGCCTCTATTCTTGCAGGATCTATCCTAATACCTTCATTTGGAATTATGTGTCCTAGTAACTTACCTTCCTCTAATCCAAAAAGACTCTTCTTAGGGTTTAAAGATATACCAAATTTTCTACATTTAATAAAAACTTGTCTCAAATGATCCAAGTGTTCATTATCTGACTTAGAAAAAACAGTAATATCATCTAAATAAATAACCAAGAAGTCATGTATTTCCTTAGCAAAGGCTATTTCCATAGCCCTCTGAAAGGTTTCTTCTGCATTCATCAAACCAAAAAGCCTTTTCACATACATGAAAGTGCCCCAAGGAATGGTAAAAGTTGTTTTAGTTTGGTCTTCCTTTTGAACAAGAATTTGGTTGTATCCTGAAAAACCATCCAACAAAGATATCCTGGAAGAACCAACTACCCTTTGTAAAATATGATCCATCTTAGGTAAAGGGTAATTATCCTTCAAAGATATTTTATTGAGATTCCTAAAGTCTACACATAATCTGATTTCACCTGTTTTCTTTCTAGCAGGTACTAAATTTGAAACCCAATCAGAACATCTGATTGGTGCAATTATTTGGGCATCATACATGCGTTTAACTTCCTTTTCTATCAAAGGTAATAAAACAAGATTAATCCTCCTCAATTTTTGCTTAAATGGTTTATGGTCATATTTTATAGGAATCTTATGTTGAATTATATTTATGTCATAAGCTTTGAGATCTTCATAACTCCATGCAAACACATCTTGATATTCCTTTAAAAGTTCAATGTATTTTTATTTTTCTTGAGGAGGTAAAGATTTTGACAGTTTAATCATTTTTGGTTTTAATTCTGTCCCAATGTTACATTCCTCAATGTCAGGCCTGACTGGTTCCATTTTTTTATTTTTAGGCACATCATTGGAATCAAAAAGGTCCTCCAAAGGAGTTAAACCTTTAGGCAAAAAATTATCTTTAAGATCTAACATGTCAATTTATTCTTCAATGATTTCCTCTATATCTACTTTCTCTAAGTTATCTATGTCAAATTGAGTAAATACAATGGGTTTGTTAAATTTATTTACATCTATGTTATCTATTTCAGAATTAAAATATGAATCTATATTAGAGTCTGAATCTATCTTACAATTTTGAAATTCTTCCTCATTACTCAAAAAATGGTAAATCTATTCATCTTCAGAGAAAATCTGCCAGTATTTGACATTGTCTGGGACAATGGGTCTATATTTAACTTCAGCAGTATACCTATGTGTTGGTTGAAAAGATAAGTTACATGTGCTAGCAAAAGTTGCCAAGCAATGTGCTTGAATGTTCTGTTTTCTAAGTATATTAGCAAACTTACATTCCAATAAATCTTCACATAAATCAGTTGTTGTATCTCTATATCTTGCTAATCTAGGATTATGAACAGAATACTTTGCATTTATTTGTTTTATGACTAATTCTGAATCTCCCATGATTAAAATTCTTTTTAGGATCAGAAATTATTGTTTTTACTGAATTAGAGGCTTTTGTAGTATTAGCTTTTGGTGCATCTTTGGAAGATTGGGCTACTTCATCAATAATATCAACAATATTTGGATTTGTTGGTTTTTTAGGACTAGAAGGATTGGAATTTTGCTTGTTTTCCCTAGGGAGAATTTGCAAAACTTTTGTTTTTGGGGCTTCTACATTCTTTTTAGTTTGATTTGGGGAATTGTTTTTTGTAGAAGATTCATTATTTTTCTTGTTTCTAAGGTTATACTAACTATGTATTTCGTTAATGGCAAAGTCATAACCCTGTTTATAGTCAAAGGATTCAATGGAGTTTAATTTGAGTTATTGAAGCTCAAATAGTTCCAGATCTTCCTGAGTGAGGAAAATGGTGTTGTTTTCATCTATTCTCATTAGATGATTGATGTCATCCTTATCTTCATCATTATTTTGAGAACTTTCAGCATAGTTCTCTTGAAATGGGGGCCTAATGTTTTGGTATGGAGCGGCTTCTTTAGCTTTTCCAGGGTTATTATTTTTTCTGAAATTGGGATTTCTGATCTGAGGTTGATTATCCCATTGAGGTTTTCTATCTAAATTATCTAATCTTTCTACCACCCTTTCTAAATTTTTAGCAACAAAATCTAATTTAACATATGAGTTTGAACTTTCTTCTTTAATTGTAACTCTTTTTTCATTCCTAAGTCTGGATTTCATAGCTAGAATGTTAATTTCTACACTAACAACATCTAATTTCATCTGTTCTAAGGTTTCAGCATCTCTTTCTCTTAATTGATAGGCCATCTCTGTATCAAATCCATCAGGGAATTTGAGCAAAACAGAGTAAGGTGTAGGTTTAAGAGCTGCAGGAATAGCGTTATAAACATTGTTATACCTAGTGCAGTAATCTTGTACAGACTCATTAGGAGACCTTTTTAAAGTATCAAACTCAGACAAAATTTTAAGGGGGTTCTTTTTCTTTTCCCATTTATTTAAAAATTTTCTATGAAATGCAGCTAAATCAACTATACTACCAGCAGCTAAATTTTTGAACCATTTGTTAACTTCTCCTGTCAAACTTTGGGAAAATAACCTCATTTGGACATCTGACTCATCAATTTCATAAATTTCACAGTAGTCTCATTTTTGTGACATGTTGTTGAGCAGTATATTGTGAAAGCCCATCAAACAGTGGTAATTTTTTTTGGTAGTCTTGAGGCATAGCATGGAGGTTTTGGGGTAAGACAAGGGGAGCATACCTAGCAGCCATGGCTTGAAGCTTAGATGAGATGGGAGGTATAACAGTAATGATAGGGGCAGTGCTGGATATGGTAGCTGATGAAATAACAAATGTAGTTGAAGAGCTGGGAAATGAAGATGGTATGTAAATGGAATTGCTAGGAAATATAAAGATGTGGTGCTTATAAAATTTGATTGCAAATTAGTGGATGCAATGGATTGAGTGGATGAAGGAAATAATATCCTAGGCTGCAAGGGCAACTTAGGAATGAAATGGTCTGTAGATGAACTTGTTGTTGGGAAAAATATTGAGAGGGGGGGGTGAATCAGTATTTAGTGCTGACTGGAAACTTTAATTTTTTTCTTGCTTTTAAACCCATACGCTACTTTAATGAACACAACTCGCGTATACACGCGGATATCCTTAGGTAAACTTGTGTATGCTTAGAGATCTAATTATGCATTTAATTCTTAACTTAGATCATTGCATCATTCATTCATCAGATGTTTAGTAAGCAGTAAAAAAGTGCAGTAAGAACAGAATAAATCACCAAACATAAGCAACACACATGAACACCAGGATTTAAGGTGGAAACCCAATTCGGGAGAAAACCACTGCTGTCGTCGTCTCAGTCTTCAATATTTATTATATAAAGAAAACTTCTTACAATCATGTACTGGCACAGACTTATACCAACACGCAGGCACCCACCTGCAGAAGGCTACAACCTTCTTCTCGTTTACCAGCCTCTCCTGGAAGGGAGCTACAACCCCCTGCTCTCGTTTACCAGCCTCTCCTGGAAGGGAGCTACAACCCCCTGCTCTCGTTTACCAGCTACCACTAGAAGGGAGCTACTACCCCCTCACTGAAGGCTTCGACCCTCAGCACCACCAGATTTTTCAATTTCTTCATCATATTTGCGCCAGGTCTTCATCACTTATTTTCAGATCATCCTAGAGATTCATCATTTCTAGATCTATAGATCTTGAACTTTTATCATATTCATAGGTGCATCATAGATTCAGATCTATCAATTAAGAACAGATTTCAACCATGCAGATATACTTCAGAGTGAAGTATTCATTAAAGCCCAGACACTTGCTCCCTTCCTTGCACTATCATTTTCTTCTCCTTAAATAGATTTGGCCTTTATCAACACCATGAGTCAAAACCACTCAACTGTTGATGGTATTCCTAGACGGGATCAAATAGATAATCAAGTGCTCAATACTTTGGGCCAATACCATGGTAACACCCCTTGGTATTCTAAATTTGGAGCGCAAAAGGGCATACGCGACTTGGCACGTTCATTTACGTTCATTGGCACGTTCATTTACGCGTATGCCTTGTGACATACCTTGTTCAACATTATTCTGGCACTTTCTAAATTCCTTTCTTCTGCTACTTCTGAACGAATCTGTAGATAAATCAGATTTGCATCATTTCCATCAAGGACAACTTCATCAAGCAGGTTCCGTCAAAGTCAATACATTGTATCACATTTCCAACAGTCTCCCCCTTAACTCATCAAGTAGGTTTCCATCAAGTTCAATAGGTTTCCATCAAGAACAACTTCATCAAATAGGTTTCCATAAACTTTATCAAGTAGGTTACCATCAAGGACAACACTCTGCATCATATTGCCAACACTTGCAGAATTATCTATAAAGGAAGTGACAACATATAAAGATGAATCTGATGTTGGTATTATTGTTGTATGCAATTGAGAAACTGGAGGTTTTATGTAAGACAACAAATGAGCTAATTCAATAGCTTCATCAATATCTTTAATCATTGAAATATTAATCTTTTCAACTTTATTTTGATATTCAGATTTACTTGACTTTGTTCCTACTGAAATATTTTTCTGTTTTGCATCCAAAAATGAAAGGAAAACAGGATCTATCATAGTATTTTTCAAATCAGTTTCAGATTTAGTTTTAAACAATGAATACTCAAATTTAGATCAAAATCAATATCACTCAAACTCACTAACTCTTTGGGTAAAGAATTGGCTTTTCTTAATGGTACTTCAGTCTCTAAATTGACAATTTGTTTTTTCTTTTTTCCAATCTGTTCTGGTTATCTACTATAACTGCAAGCTTAGGATCTGGATTAGACCTGGTATAGTAGGTTTTCCTAGAAGCCAGAATGATTTTTTTGAATACCCACAACCTATAAAATAATCTTAAAGTAAAAAGATAATTTAAATATCTTTATTTAAGACTAAATTTATGACTGGAGATTGGTTAGTCCCCCAGTATGATCGCCAGTATGTTATCACCCTAGTAATTTCTTAAGTTGTTGGATTTGAGCTTTTAGTCAAAGAACACTACCACAAACCTACTTCAAATCCTAGGATCTAGCCTTCCTAGAATTCAAAGAGGGCTCTCTCTTTAAGATTTATCTTTGTTTTGATTTATGTTTTTAGGATAGTTATGATAGAACAATTGATTTTGTTTTAAAGGTTTTGGTGGGTAAAAACCATTTAGGATTAAACCAGAGAGAGATCTACTTGTCCATTGGGCTATGGAGTCTAAGTCTAGATAGCAGTACTAGAAGGCAAGGCCAAAGGGGTACAAATGTATTCAGGGCAAGGTAGATAACCCTCAGAGATGTGGCAAAGGTTTTTGATGAAATGGTATGATCCGGATAAAGGGCAATGAAGAATCTTTTGATTCGGAAAATGGAAGTAGGAGGCAGGGGTCAAACGGGAGTAGGAGCACTGAAGAATTCTTCGCACCGGAAATCAGCAGAAAACATTTAAATGGTAACTTAGTTAAAAATGGGGAGTAAAAGGCTAGTCTTGTAGTAATATTCCTAGTTACACATTAAGATAGATCAAACACATAATGAATTGCATAAAACTCAAAAAAGAAACAATGACAAGGAGAGATGTACTTCACTCTTCAACTTATCGCAAGAATCCTGAATTATGATGCCACTTTAGCTTTGTCCAGTCAATTATTTTTAATTCAACACATGAGAGCCTCCAATGTATCAGCAAAAATTCTATAGTAATCTTACCAATTTTATTCCACACTTAACACTTCTAATACAGAAGTATTTATACAAAATGTTGTTTACAAATATCCTAGAGAAATGTAGGAATATCTTTAGGAAATATAAAATATCTTTACAAAATAAGAGGGACGGCTGCTTAACAAATCAACAAGTTGTCCTCTTATCCAAAATATATAGAACAACTTTATCTAATAATGAGCTTTTTATTTAATAGTTGTCCTGTTTGCTGGTTGTTTAAGAAATATCTTTGTTTGAGGTGCCTTCTGATACTCTTTAACACTGCTTCTTTAAACACTGATACACTTTGACTGATATTTCACTCTTTATTGCTGAAAAATATGTCTTATTGTAGTAAAAAAATTAGTTGACTGTCTCTTTATTTCACTGTTTCTGTTTGACTGTTTTCAAGGTAATTTCTTTATTGTTTTACCTCTGCTTTTCACATTAAATCTGTAAATGCCTGCCACTATTCTTCACTAGGAATTTTTACATTCTTCAGCTTTCTAAAATTTTCATCTGCCTCCGTGTATTTAGCAAAATTGGGCTTAAACACAAAAAGATGTTTGATCTTTAGAAAGAAAAAATCTTCAAAGTGTTGGAGGAGGACTTTACCTGTAGGAGTGCCTTGTGGCAATGGTTTACTTACTTGCTCCTTGGAAAATTCTCTAATTTTGTTATCATAATCTTTCTGGGGCAGCAATTTCTCATTAAAGACATGAATATTTGGCAAACCCTTCTTTCTCAAGTTTCTATACTTCACCATAAACTTTTTTATGGCAATATTCATTGCTTCACACTTCTCTTCTAGGTAGTTCATCAATTTTTTCTTTGTTACTACCTTTTTAATCTGCAAAATGTTCTATGTTCTATCCAGTATCTATAACTCTTCCAACTCTGCTCTGTTCTTGTTGTTTAGAAAAGTGATGAGTTTTAAAGCCTGAGCTGGCTTATCAGTTAACTCATCCTTGGTTTTCTGAATCTCAGTTTGGGTTGCTAACAGTAAGTCTCTTTGCTCATAGATGACCTGAATTGAAGGCCATTGAGAATGAATGGCCTCAATTATGTTTTCCCATAAATTATTCTTGACAAATGCAATTTGTTCAGTGAATGTTAGCTCTTTCTGCAATCCCTTAATTTTCTCTCCAAGTCTAATTGATTTCTGCTCATGGGTTTTAGCATTTATTTGAGCTAACTTATTTGTGGATTCAATATTTTCAAACATTTTCTTTAGGCTATAGATTTCATTATTTTTCAATGACATTTCCTCCATAGCCTTCACGATCTGACCTGCTCCATCTGTTTTTTGTACCTGTGTTGTTGAAGAATTTGTGGATGATGTAGTAGTTGAATGCACTGGCATTACAGTTTCCAATGGCTCATTAGGTGCTATTTTTTCTCCTAAATTAGAAACCACAGCTGAGGTAATTACTGGTATAACTGTAGGAATAATTGGCACAACAGTTTCCTTTACAGTCTCTTTCTCCTTAAAAACTTCATCCATTTGAGTCTCCATTTCTTTAATCTGAGCAGTTATTTTTAGGATCAACTGCATCATCTCTTCTTTTTCTACTTGATCCTGAAGTATTTCTTTAGTCTGTGGGTGCTCACTTTGAGGAAGCTTAAGTTGTTTCCTCAAAGCTGCAATATTTTCATTCTTTTTCTTAATCAACAATTCAGCTGCCTGCACATTTCAAGAATCATATCCCACTTTTAAAATCAAATCCTCTTAGGCTTTAATCCTTAGGTCTTTAGCATACACAGAACCTTTTTCCAGCTTCATTTGATCCTACATGTTAATAATGGTATTTTGCAACTTAGTAGCACTCATAGCCTTTGTTACCACAGTTGAATATAACATCTCAGAGCTATGTCTGTGGAATTCTATTTGTTCTAGCTCATGCGCATTTTCAGTATCTACTTCAAACTCAACCTTTTTATAGTTTGCCACTGTCTTAGGTGTTGAAGTAGTTGGTTGCAGAAAAGGCATAATCATTTTGTTTGTGGAATCGTCAAAGGCTGTCAGTAGCTTGTTTTGATTCCCTGGTTTTTGTTTAAGTAACTAAGAGTAAATCTCAGACTTGATTTCTTCATTCTTTTGCTTGATTTTCTTGTACTTTTCTTTGATATCTAAGTCTTTTTCCTCCACTATGTGTGAGGATGAAGCTTCCATATTGTGGGGTTTTTCAATCATCTGAGTATATTTTCCTTTAGATTCTATTTTTTCCTTTTCAATCTTTGCTAGATTCTCATTAACTATCACTGTGGCTTAATCATTATTTACCTCAAGCTCATTTGTATCCTCAACATCAATTACCTTTTCTTTCCCTATGGAACTGAATTTGAGCCTTTTATTGTAAATCAACTTGAATTTTGTTTCTGTGGTTGTTTCAACTGTATAGGTTCCTTCTTCTCTGCTTCTTTTAGCTGAAGTTTCTAGTGGCTTTAAAACTTCCAAGGCCTGTGTTGTAACCACTTGTCATGTTTCCTCTACATTGATGACTGTATCTATCAAGGTGTTTTCCACCCATTCCTCTTGATTGGAAAATTTCTCAATTTCTAGCTTGGGCTCATGTATAAATGGTGTAAGTTTGTATTTAACCCTTAAATTACTCAAGATCCCTTGAGGATCATAGTTCCATGGAAAGCTCTCCTGAAATTTAAATCCTTTTTAGTATCTTGGTGATTTCCTTTTCTTCTTCTTTTTTATTTATGATGAAAGGCCCAACTTGGTTTTTAAGCTTGAATTGGGTCTTTTTCCTAGCAGCTAAGAAGTTGATGGAGTCAGAATTTAGAATTTGGCTTAAGTATTCCAATGCAAAAAATCTCATGCACATGTATTTTGGAAACTTATAAGGTAATAAGTTTGAGCAAAAAATTCTTATCTCTGTGTGTTTTTCATAAAGAAACCAGTCTCCCATCTTTTTTTTTTTTGATAACTGCAATATTCTTTTCATGTCTTCATTTACTCTAGGTTGCTCTGCTTTATACAATATATTCATTGCTGGCTAGAGGAATAGGTCTGAAAAATATGTATAATTGAACTCATTGTCTTCTTTCCTAAGCAAAGAAGTCCAAAAGATAATGGACAGAGGCTGGCCCTCTTAGTCCATTTTTTTCAATGAAATTGGAAAATCGTCAGCTTGGAAGAACATAAACAAATGAAATAAGTATGATGAGTACCTAAACACCCCTTTAGTGGGTAGTTTGGTCAATTGGTGATGAATGCTATCAGCTATAAAATTGGCATAATAAAAAATGAGTGCAAGGGGTTGACTTGGAGATAAAGTGGATAGAAAGCCAAGAATGGATTCATCAGTGAATCCATCTGTGAAAAATCCCAGTATAAAAGATAACATGGAAATAATATGCCTTCACCCTTTTGGAAATTTGGCAGTTGAATAAGGAGGGTTCAACTTAGGGATGTCAACATGGGAAGGCATAAAGTCCTAAAATATCATAAACTTCTTTGGGAAATCCAGGCTTAAGTACAAATGGGTTAAATATTCAATAGAAAGGGGAACTAAATGAGGATCAGATGGTAATTGCGGCATTTGATTAATGGATTATGTTGTGATTGTAAAAAGGACCTCTCTGTCTGCATTAACAATAGCCCTTTGGTCTAGTTCATAATGCTTTTGACACATTCTAACAAGGTCCTAGCCAGGGTGGGTCAATGGCACTACATATTTCGGCAGATGAGTCTCCCAAATAGGTATTTCATCTTTATCAAGGTATTTATCATAGCACCAATTGTGTATTTCCAATCGATTAAATTCCACCACAGGGTCAGCAATCTTGTAATCCATATCAATCAATGGAAGGGTTTCTACAGTAGGTACTGGTGGCTGAAGTGGATTTACAGACTCGGTGGTTTTAGCAGTAAGTGCAGGAGTAGATTTGATGGCTTTTGATGCTTCAGATTTGGGAGGCTTGGATCCACCAGGTTTAATAAGCTTAGAACCCCCAGCTTTGGCTGTCATCTGTTTCTTAGTCATTTTTGAATAACTAATGCAATCTTAAAGTATTTGAAAGAGTTGTTTTCTTTAGACAGAGGATAAATTTATCAATTTATAAGCCAAGGATAAGCTTCAAGTGACATCTTTGCTCAATTAGGTATCTGAGATATGCAAACTAGTTTAAGACATAAAACGAGGGTTTTCTGAATAATTTGGACTGTAAAAAGACGTTTTCAGGATATATTTGGGCTTCAACCTCCTCCCTATTCTTTGAAATTGATTTTAAGTGGACACAAATGGGGAAATGGGCTTAAAAATGCTTACAGTGGAAATAAGGTTTCCTGGAAAAAATTGGCCACGGTTTGGCTTGTTTTGGGCATTTTTGGGCAATTTCCACAGTGAATTTTTATAATTGAAAGCCTATTTTTCTTAAAGACGGTTCAGAATTGACTGTGCAGGGTTTTAAACTGATGAAAAATACCTCAATTTGCAGGTAATTTGACACTTGAAAGGGTTTCTGAAGCTTTTTTTTGCTCCTGCAGAAGGGTCCTGGTGCAGAGAAATGGCTTTTATAGTCTTCAAACAAGAGATCTAAGGTCAAATCTGGATTGGAAATTTATCAGCATGGGCTTAAACATAGTTGGGCGACTTTCAATATAGTCGGGCGGAGTTCTTTTTCAGTTTGGAATGCACGAATAAACAATCAAAATGATGTTTCAAAGGTTTTTAACTTTTGGAATTAATCACCATTAATGAATTGAATGCCAATCTTATCAAAGGCGGGAGGCAGTTTAGATTTTCAAATGCAAAAACCATCGGTGGTTTTCGTGTTGGCTCAAGGTGGTAAGCTGTATTTTGTGAAACGAACACGATCCAATGAAATCATGCCACGTAACGGAAGGCGGAATATTGAAAACAACTCATTTCTCGTTGATTTTGGCTTTGGGCGAACGTTTGGTTTACAGGCGTGATATCGATTCTACACCGTCAGATCTAACAAGTTGAAGCGAAGGGCCAAGATTAAAATGGAAGGTGCGGTTGAAAGCTATGTGGGGTCAGGGCAAATGATATGCGTTGGGTATTTCATAATGTAATAAAACCTTTATATTATATGCATTATAACCAAAGTTTAATATTCAAAGGGGTTATATATAAGCGAGGCTTATGTGTAGTAAAAAGGGTTTAAAAATATGTGAGTGGGGGTGCATGGAGAGGGATTATAAGGCTTAACCTTGGGTTAATTTTATATAAAACTTGAGGTTTTATATAACGGGAAGGTCACACTTTAACCTTGGATTGAGTTTATGTGGGGAGGTAAGTGCATTTTACAAAGGCGCGGTGGTTTAAATCTTTATAGAAGACTTAATATATCTTTAACACTTAGGATAAAATGTGATGGGTGGGGAAATGTTATAATGCTTTTTAGAAGTACATAAGATATGCAATAAAAGCCACTTTGCATTTTTAGTTTTATTATATAGTTTTAGACTTTTGGAGGGGTCTATAACCATAGGGAGCGGGGTATTTGATTAAGGTTAGTTTTATACCCTGGGATTTTAATTCAACATGTGCATATTAACTTTGGTCTAAAAACTATATAATAGTGGGTTTTAGGGGGATATTTATCATAAAGAGAATTATATAGGTAGAATAAGGTAATTTTAGGGATTTAATAGCATAAGTTAGAAATTAATATGACAAGGGGAAAGGAATACACAAAAATACACTTATATGGCTAAGTAAAGTGAAAATTTTTAAAGCAAAGCTTATTATTTCATAAATTCACCACTTTTACTCAAGATAGAGTGATTTTTGAGGGTTTGTATGATTTATGAATGAAGGGAGTTAATCAAATGGGCTTTTATGTATCATTGAGTAAAAAAGGATTTTTTACTTATGGAAATAAATTAAATGTATGAATGATGAATGAATATTGGTGAAGGGGAGTTTATCATAAGAATTCAACATTTTCCACTATACAGTCATTGAGCCTTGGGTCCGGTCCCAACAGAAGTCAGAGAAATGCTCTGAGCCTCTTTGACTGGGAGTATAGAGTACTGAAAACCTACAAGGGGAGGGAAATTAGTGATTTTTGCCCGGTGAAGAATATTTACATGATTTTTCCCACTTCTTTCTACCTACTCAACATTACTCTAACATTTCTTCTACCTTTTTGCAGGTGCATTTAAGCTTGCTACCTTGAAACATTTTATTTTTTTGAAAGCATAAAAACTATCTAATTCTACCTTATTTCATTTGAGGGCTCTGATTAAATTGATGAGCTTTTCATTATTCTCTACCTATCTATTGATTAGTCAGGATTAAATTGTTTGACTAATCTTTATTCACTATCTAAAACATGTAAATTGAAAACATGACAATTCAAGTTTAAACATTTTAACTCGTCATGGATTATGGCATTTATTGACACTATGCCATAATCATTTAGCAAAAGAAAAAAGGAGTGGCATTTGGACTTGCACACTTTCATGTTTTATTTTCATCTTTTTCTTTTGGGGTCTATATTTTTTTAAGTCCTTTGATCTTTCTTTTAGGACTTTTACCCTCTTTTTGATTTTCTATTTTTTATTTTTTTACAAAATATGGGAAAACAACTTGCAGAAAGCGAGGTATGTACATATTTTACAAGACTATCATAATTCAATTCAAAATTATGAATCCTATACATAGGACCCTAACAGAACCAAATTAGTTTTGTTATCCTATCTTCTGGTAGCATGAATCCCCATTTCATTTTTATCAAGTCACGAGTTCAATTATATCCTCGTAGGGAAAGAACCCAAAAAAAATTGATGAAGTGAAGTTTCTAATAGGAAAAGGGATATATCAAGAGTAAGAGGATAATCCTCTCACAGGATATATGGATATAAAGAAAAACCCTTATTACTCCCTAAGTTTGTTCTTGACAGAAACTTTTTTGTTGAAGTGTGCACACAGTACCAATCTTGGCTTACTCTATTTGATAAGAAAAAGAAAATACAATTTATTACACTCCTTTTTACTATAGGAGACATTACAGTTATAAATTCAACTCATTTTACAGAATTTGTTGAGTTATTGAAATCCTTTAATTTAATTGAATTTGAATCCATCCAAGGATTCAACCCATAAGTTACCTTTTCTAGACACTTGGCATCTATTAGATATGCCAATTTATTCACAAGAATCTAAGAAGGAAGTGGAGAGAGTCAAGTTGGCACTTCTAAAACACCTACCTTGGTAGACAATGTTGTGATGGAAGCAAGTACCAATACCAAAGGAAGGATGAACCAAAGAGGGAAAATGCCATCAAGCTCTCATCTCATTCAAGTGCCATAGAATAGTCGAATTTCCTCTTCTACACGGAGGAGAAAAGAAACAATTTCTATTAGAAGAGATAGCAATGGCCAACACTCTGGTGATGGTGATAGAGAAGAGCCACCCCCTCATGTTTCTCTTGAAAAACCATATGTGGTTTCATTATCCAAAATTAAAATCTCAAATAAAAATGGGTCATATAATGTAGAAGGACCCATGGACATGGAAGTAGACAATATTGCAGTTCCAAAATGCTTAATGACATGAATGGTTGAAGCCAAAAAACTTGTTGAAGAACTAGCTACTAAAGAGCATATCTTATTTGAAGACCAATCTTGAACCATGTAAGATACCCATTATGATAAATCTAAAAAGCAATTGTAGTTTGAAAAAGTGCAAATAAGAAAGAAGAAGGAAGTGAGTCAAATGAAGGGAAAAATAGATGTTTCAAGAGTTTTACCTTTCTAACTCTTGAAACTACATCAAACCACAAGGGATTATCTTTCTCATTCAGTAACAGAGCAAGAATATGAAAATTTGAGACCGAAGAAAAGGATACCTAAGGTTGAATAAGATCTTAGTCCAACACCCGTCATGACTCCATTGTTTATTTAGGCATTAAAGTAGTAGTTACACCCAGCACGCCCAAAATACTAGAAATTCAGCGCAGTTATTAACAGGAATAAGAACTTACGTCACTACAAATGTTAACAAGTGAATTGAAATTGTAGAAGAAACATGGGAAATTTCTCTCCACTTGAGAAATTTATCTCATAGAATTAAATCATTTTTTTAATATTTACAAAGAGACCTTGAGAATGATCAACGATTTGCTAAAAATGATTTAAATACATTTGTAAATAAACTCAACTCTCTAAATGAAATCCAAATAATTTTAAGGCTTTCCTAGTCCAAAGAGGATTAATCACATCAAAGTAGGTTGTTCTAATAGAATTAAGATCCTTGAGGGTGCTCTTGTTGAATTGTTCAAGTATTATTGACCACAAAAGGAACAGTTTCTTCAAAACCATAAAGATTTTTGATGATATCAAAGGTCCCCAAATGATCAGGGACTTCATGATTATCCCTAAAGATGTTCTAAAAAAAGAATTGAATGCTATCAAAATATCAATCGGGGTTTACTTTGTCAATTTAATCAATTTTCCATAAGCACAAATCAAGAAATGGTTGGTCATGTTTGTCAATGACAATAATGACCAATTGGCTAATATTATACAACTACGGTGAGATGTTAAAGACATAAAAGATGAGATATTTACATTGGGAGTGAAGCAAGACATAATCGTCCCACCCATGAAGGACTACATCAAAGAATGGCTCAAGAATTTCTTGAATGAATTTTTTAACCCACAATAACTACCTAAGAAGTTGGGATAACTAACAATCGAGGAGCCAACTCTATAAATTTCTTCTTCAACAACTATATAGAGGAAGAGAGGATTTTTTCCACTTGTGATCCTTTTGCAATTTTGTAAGTGTTTATTTTTCTTTGAAGCAATTACATATTCTTTTTTGAGTCTTCGATCATATAAATAGAATGAGTTGTTGTATGTTTTCTAAAGTCAACCCTTGATTGTATTTTCTCTCTTTCTTCATTGTACATTTATCATTACTATTTTTTCCACAGAAGCCCCACCCCAATCCCTTAGGGATGAATGCATTTTATTTTACACTTAAGTAACAGGATTTCGTGACTATGTTTTAAGTAATTGAATTTATTCCAAAACTTCAAGTCTGTAAACTATTATTTTGACTCTTGTAGGGAGTTTGTTTCACGAAGGCATGTCATTTGTGATTTTGAAATTTAATTTTCAAATAAGAAGAGTCTCATGAATATTTTCTTATGCTCTTATCATTTTAGATGTGTGAAATCATTTTATTAGTATTTGATTATTTGGACCAATGCTTTCTATTTTTGTATATTTGAATTTGCTTCAAATATGTTTCCTCATGTATCTTTATGGATGAAAGTGTGGAATAGATTTGTGAGTACATAATTTATTTTTCTATCATTTCATTTTTACTTTGAAAAACACTTGATCAACTCATAGTTGCATGCACTGAATGTTTAATTTTTATATTCAAGTTATATGTGTATTAGAGTGTGATCAATATAGGACTACCAACTCTATAACAACTTAGAGGGAACCTTGAAACATGGCCTAGGAGGCTAACTTTTTTCCCTGTCAAGAAAAGAGATCAACATTTTTGGCAACCATACTAGGGATATTTAAAGGCCAATATTCTATGCCCAACATTGACTCATCCTAACCTAGTCAAACCTCATCTTCCCATTGGATTGGAAGACCAAAAAATCATATGCATCAATTGTATAATTTGATCGCGAATACGACAAGAACTCAAGAAGAGCTCAAAATATCTTAGCAAGTTTTAGCTCAAAAAGAGTTACCTATGCTTCAAAGTCCAAAAAGGTGACTTCATTAAGGGATAAATCCGAAACTAAAGTTAGAAAATCCAAAGAGGTGATTAACAAGAAGCCTCAGTAAGAATTTTTCTAAAAAATATAGCTCTTACAAGAAAGAAAAATCTCAACTTGTATGTCTACCAGAAAAGAGAAATGGTGGACTGAGAATAAAGATGGGAAGAAAAGAAATAATGTGATAATCCACGGAATCATAGATAAAGAAGGGTGTGTCCTCTTGCCTTACATGGTGAACAAAATCCCTTGCCTAATTTACCCCCTAGAGTTTTACATGTATTCAATGGGGATGGTGTTATGAATCCAAACAAGCATGTGGATAAATTCCTAGTTATTTGTGACATACAAAGGATTGTATATGAAGATGTCATGTTTATTCAAACTCTAATATGACCTTCCTATGATTTGTATCTATCCTTCCTTGTTGCTTCAATGACATAGAAGAATATTTTATAGGAAGGTATTCCCAACCTATTACATAGCATACCATGCTTACCTAGTTAACCCAAATCCATCTTTAAAAGAATGAGAAGATTGGAGATTTTAATCTCTCATTTTTTAAGACCTTGCAACAAATAGCTCAAGACACTCACCCTAATGACCCAATCATATTCGGGTGTTACAAAAATGTAGTTCCAACAACTATTAAATATTCTCTAAAGTATGCACATATTAATACATTGCAAGAAGACATGATGAAAGCACAAAAATGGAGGAATATAAGTTAGAAAGCAATGTCGATCCAAATATTATGCTTGGAAAAGTACAAAGAGAAATGTCCTCCTTGAAATTATAAGAAATAAATAAGCTGACACCATGTCAAATAATCAAGATACAACATTTGGAAGATGAATTTTCCATGAAATTCTTCCAACTGTCTGAAATGCTCCTGCATTGGAAGATCCATCTCCTTCGAAAATTAACTCAAAAATTGTTCAGTCAAACAAAAGCATAATGAAATAATAATATTAAGGAGAGGAGATGAGAAGAGGCCTCGACCTCAACAAACTGTTGGAGGACCAACACATGGTTTTAGAGAATTATTTGATCAAGGTCAAAATATTGACAATGCACATCCAATATTTAAAATTCGAGTGCTTTAATAATGGAGATGAATAAATGCAAGAAGAAGAAGAAATAACACTCCCTAAATCCTTACAGAAGAATATTTTACCACCTTAGAGTCTACAGAAATGGGATATGACAAAGTATTTCATTAGAAAAGAATCTATATAGGAAAATCAATAATTTATAGCGCAAAAAAACATTATATAGATAAGGGCTTAGTTGAATAAAGCAAAAGCAAAGGGTCTATCTCAACACATAAATACAAGGTATCAAGGAGAAATTTTAGCACAAAAAAATGTGCAACGGGGGAAATATAGACCAACCCAAAGCAAAGATAATAATATATTCAATCCAATTATAACGTCTTATGATATTATGGATGACTTACATAAGCTCCAAATCACTTTACTATTTCAGAGGTGATAAAGATTCCTCAGAAAAGAGAAAAACTTCTCAAATTTCTCAAAAGTGAAGATACATCCAATACAAGAGTAGATGCAGTTTTCATCTCTCATTAGTAGAAAATCCCTGCCATTCTTCTTTCAAGACTCAAGGTAAAGTGCCTCTTTTCTACATGTCATTGGAAACTCCAGAATTTATATTGCATAATTTTTTGGTAAAGAGTGGTCCAATCAATAATATCATGCCATTGTATATCATGAGAGCAATAGTCTTAGATTTCACTAAGTACTATGAGACTAGAGAAAGTATTTTTGAAATTGATTCAAGAAGGGCACTAGCTTATGGTGAAATAAAAAATTCTATGCTTCTATAAGTTAGGCACCAAATATCACAACAATTTTTACTATAATAGTGGTGGACTACATGTTGCATATAGATTCGTCTTAGGAAGAGAATGGAGTTTTCTTTAGGAGGATACATGATGAATGATGGAAGTTGCATGATACTTTAAAAAAAAATATGGTCATATGATAGGGATACGAAGAGAATTGAGTAATCATATCTTTTTCGGAAGAAAAAAAATAAAATAAAAATAAAAATAAATCAAATCAAATAAATATAAATATAAAATATAAAATAAATAAATAAAAATGACTTTGATGGAGTAATCAACTATATTGACAATGGCCATGGAAATTACACCATATTAAATGATGTAAATATTGTAGATAATAGTAATGTAAATTTATTCAATAGAAAATGTTCTTTGATGGTGCTTCTTCAAGCGTGACATGAGGAGTTGGTATAATATTTGAAAGCCCAGATGTAGAATGGATTCCATATGCTTTTCATTTGCAGTTTACTTGTACAAATAATGAATTTGAATATGAAGCATTAGTTCAAGGTTACTTCTATTATTGCTATTAAGAATAATGGGACTAAAAATATTATTGCTATTATAGATTCAGAACTAATTGTCAATCAAATTTGCAAGAAGTATAATATCAAGAAGAATAAACTAAAAGCTTATGTAAAGAGAATTTGGGAATTGTTGCAAATTTTTATTTACTTCGAAATATATTTTGTTTTAGGGGAGCAAAATTAAAAGGTTGATTCCTTAGTGAAAGTAACTTATCTATTTAATTCTAAATCAATTGATAATTCATATCCTTTGCAAGAAGTACAATATCAAGAAGAATAAACTAAAATCTTATGCAAATAGAATTTGGGAATTGTTGTGAAGTTTTAATTCCCATTGAAATATATTTTGGTCTAAGGGGGTGGGGGGGGGAATTAAAAGGTTGATTTCTTAGTGAAAGTAACTTATCTATTTAATTCTAAATCTTGAGATTTTTTTATCCATGTGTCTGAGATAATCAAGAAAATCGGAAATTTTTTTACAATGAAGAACATATGATTGAGTTTCTTGCTCAAGAAGATGATGAGAGCAAAGAACTTCCAAAACAAGAAAAAGTACCAATATCTATTGAATCAATGTTTGATCGTAATGATCAGACTCAAATGCTCCAGTTATCAGAAGAATCATCAAGCAAGAAAATTCAACAGGTCACAAAGATAAACATTGGAATTCCTAAAGCACCAAGGTGGTTGAATATTGGGACAGATTGTGCTCAACATGAAATTGATCAATATATCACCTTTTTTAAGAAATTTGGAATGCTTTTACATGTACATATTAGGATTTATAGGAATATGATAAAAATATTGTCCATCATGTTATTCCTTTGAAAGAAGTGGTGAAGCCAGTAAGGAAAAATCCACATGTAACTAATCCTAAATTAAAGCCTTTGGTTAAATTAGAAATTGAGAAGATGGAAAAGGACGAAATTATTTTTCTAGTAAGACATTCTGAATGGATTGAAAAGCAAGTTATTTTTGAAATAAAAATGGAGATTTTTGTGATCTTAACAAATCTTGACTTAAAGATAATTATCCACTCCCGAATATGGAAAGGCTATTGCAGCAAGTTACTAGAGTAGCAGTAACGTCTATGTTTGATGGCTTTTCTAGATATAATTAAATATTAATGGCAAAAGATGATAGACATAACATTGTGTTTACTGCACCATGGGGAACCTATGCTTATGCTTGAATATAATTTGGACTGAAAATTATTGGAGCAATACTTCAAATGGTCATGGATTACACATTCAAAGAAATGATAGGAAAAATCGTGGTTAATTATCAATATGGCTTGACAGTATATTCTAGACTTAAAACACCTCATTAGGCTCACTTACAACAAATCTTTGAAATATGCATACAATATGGAGTATCCCTTGACCCCTAAAAAATGCTTATTTGCAATTTTCGAAGGTTACTTGGCCATATAGTGAGCCAAAATGGAATATACATGGACCCAAAGAGATTTAAGTAAATATGTAAAATATTAAAGTCCCCTACCACGTGAAAAGCAGTCCAATCATTTTTTGGGACAAAAATTGTAAGACACTTTATTCCAAATTATGCATTTGTTTTTAGGCTTATCAATAAATTGCTAAAGAAGGATATTAAATTTGAATGGAAACAAGAGACTCAAAACACATTTGAATATTAATTCATAGATAGTGTGAACCCCTACCTTAATGATCCTAGAGGATCCAAAAATACCTCAAATTCTAAGTGTTCAAAACTTTATGGAAATGGCACCACAATGTAGAGCTTGACGGGAGATTTCCAACACAACTTTAATGACCTCAAACAGACTTTGTACATGAAATTTATCATGTTTTGAAGTTTTTGTGAAACAATAAAAAGATGAACAGGGTTGCCATGTGGTGCTACATGGATGTTGATGTGGCAGGTTAATATGATGACGTGGAAACACCTCAAGACAACATGTGGAAGGTTAAATAGTGGAGTGGCATCGCATATACATCTGAAAATGTTGACTATGCAAGCTCGATGACATGGCATAAACATGTGGTATTGTTGACTGTGTCAGCTCGATGACATGGAAAACACATGGCATGATTAGAAGCTGACACGTGGAAAAGGAAGATTATGTGGAGTTGATGTAGTGTCTGAGCTATCACTGGAATATTTTACATGATGCAGGACAAGTGGCAGAAAAATAGCAAGTGATTGGGCATGAGTTGGTAGTGGTGTGGCAATGACTAACAAGGTGACAATATGGACCAATCAGAGACTACCACGTGGTATCCTTTGAAAGGCCAAGAAGGTTCGATGGGGTAAAAAAAATTAGGTGAGGTTAAAACTATATTAAGTTTGGAAAAGGTGACAGTTGGAGCCAACGGGAATTGACCCCATGACCCACATAACACAACAAAATCACTAATCCAATGGGATATTGGTGGATTTCACAAAGCAGGCAGAGAACCTTCCATTTAAACCCCATTTGTTATGCCAAGTTTAAAAATTGGAAAGTATGAATTTTTTATTGTGTGACGTGTCCCATTGAGTTTTCATGATTTAGCAAACAAACCATCATGTTGTGTGTTGTAACAGTTGCAACATGAAACCATTGTGATATTATATATTGTAGAGCAGTAGGTTTTCACCCCCCACTTGTCACCCCCATGGGCTCGACCCCAAGTCTAGTGGGTTATAACGTTTTATATACCAAAACCATTAACCATTAAGCCAATGTTGTTGGTTTTTAAAAACATTTCAAATATCAGCCTTTTAATATAGTTTTTCTACCTAGACGTTTTGTAACTTAGTGAGTTTTGGATCAAACTTGGAGCAACAAAAGGGGACATTTGAGTGGTATTCTGAAGCCAACTTTGTTGTAGTAGTTGAGGAACATTGCTAGAGAAGATTGAGACTTCTTTCATTTGTAATTTTGGGCTTTCGATGTTTAATAAAGAAGGCCACTCCCACATAAATAATACACAGAGGCATAGCCCACAGTTTGGGTGAACTCTGTTAACAATTATGTTTGCATATCTCTTTTATTTTCTCTGCTACTTTTTTGTCCTATTTTTATGTGCTTTTGTTCAAGCTAATTTCAGACTCTTAATTTTATTTAAGTTCAATCATTCACACATAAACATTTTTAAAAACAAGTCATTTTTAAGATCGAAGATCAAGTGGGAGTGAGATTGGGATTCATATTGGTTTTTGAGTGAATGCTTACCAGGTCCAAACTAAGGAAGGGAGAAGGAATCCTTGAAGCTTTTAATATAGAGATTGGTTTGAGGTGAGCCCAAAGAAAAAATATGGCCTCGCTAATAGAAGGAAATCCATTTAACTCTGAGGTTAATGCGATGAAGGACATGGTAGAAGAAATGTATCAAGAATGGAAGAAGCCTGAAGAAGGTGGTTCATCCAGGAAATTCAAATATGAAGGAAATGGTGGTGATTCAAAAAAGAATCATCCTTCTTCTCTTCCTTCAATTTCTCATTCTTTTCTTTCTCCTCATCATTATCAACCTCCATCTCCTGATGGAAATTTCATTGCAAAGAAGCCATTATTAAATTTGGATGTCAAATTTGACTTACCCATGTATAATGGTGAGCTCAATGCTTAAATACTTGATAATTGGATTGGACAAATGGAAATCTATTTTTGTGTGCAACGTATTGTTTAATATGAGGTAAAATTTAATTGGTCTCTCTTCGATTGGACGGTGTTATGTTACATTGGTGGGAAACTAGACTAAAATAAGGTACGACTCTTTCATCATGGTATGAATTCACCTAAACAGTGAAAAATCAAATCTAACCATTAGGATATAACCAAAAAACAATTATAGAATGGAAAACTCTACGACAACATAAAGGATAAAGTGTGTAAAGCTTTATTGAGGAGTTTAGGAAAAAGGATTTAGCCTTGAGCATTACACTACATACCCAAGAAATTGTCATTAAATATATTGGTAGCTTGCATAGTTATACCACAATATTATTTTTCTCTTAAATCCATCTAACCTGGATGAAGTATCTATTAAAGAAACATACATCGAGGAAGGTGAACAAGGTGGTGGTGTCTCCATGGAATCCATTCAGTGGAAAGAAGAAAAAAGGCAAAGGAAAGGGAAGAAAAAAGAGGACATCTTATGTCAAGAAGAGAAATGAAATACTTTCTTGTTCCCATTGCAAAAACAGGGGCGTGATGATGATCATTGTTGGAGACTTCATCCAAAGCTTAGGCCAAAGTGGTTTTGAGATCAGAAGGGAAAGTTAAAGTTGGTTACAACAGTTCAACAAGATCTAGGGTCTGACTCTTGTGATGAAAAACAAATCATGGCTATGGGGTTGAAACTTATATCATATTCTCATGTTGGTTCTAGTTATTTTGTTCTACCTCCTAACTATGGAAGAAAGATAAATGAGATTTTCCACATAAGGGTTATAACTAAATATAAAAAAATTTAATACCGTGTTTGATATTCATTCCCAAGACAATACAATATCTGAAGCAGATGTTAAGAAGCTAAAATTGGAAACAACACCGCATCCTAAACCTTTCCCTTCGTATGGGTATGTAATAATGCTAAGATACAAGTAACTAAACAATGTAGGCTTAGATTTGCTATCACATCCAAATTTGTTGATGAGTTTGAACTATACATGTTTCCGTTGAATATTTGTGGAATTTTGCTTGGAATCCCTTACTTATTTGACAGGAAAGTTATTTTATTCATAAAGGAGAACATATACCACCTTTTCAGATATGGAATTGGGCACATCATTAGAGCTCATCACGTGAAATATGATCTCTCTCTAGTTACCACAGAGTAGTTTTAGAGGCACATGAATGTGAGAAAAACCTTTTCACTCATGTCTTCAAAGGTGTATAAAGCATGTGATTGAAAGCATGGGAATGAAATAGTTGCATGTGAACCTAACTATGATACCTTTCATGATACATTAACACTGCAACATGATAATTTATTTGGTGAAACTGTTAATGTTGAAAATGCAACAAGATGATGGAGCTTAGTGAAAAGAAGTCGCCTTCACTAAGTGGGCCCACAAGCTATTTTTGGCGCAAATTCTATTTTTAGACCATGTCTATTTTTAGACATATGGATCATGGTCTATGAGTTGCAGGATGCTATTTATGGATGATTGGTCAAGTTGGTAAAAATATATGGACCTCTATTTTTAGACATTGGGCGAAGTTTATTTTTAGACTGCCAGTCTAAAAATAGATCAGTCAAATATTATTAGCCCTTACTAATATTTGGACTATAAACATGATCTTATCCTCTTGGGGTTAGTTGAGCTATTGAATGGTTGACTTCAGTTAGAACTCATGTGGAAAATTTTGGTGGAGTTGATGAGACAGTTGGTGGAGTTGTGTTCGGTTTAACTTAGTTGAACTAGTTGTATTTAGTCTAACTGATAAATACACTAGTGATGAGTGGTGTGAATTAATTATTAAATAATTTACTAATTATTAACTCATAAATCAACTAAACAATACATCAGTTAACTACAATGCATGGACAGTTCAGTGGAGACCAGTGTTAGAGGTGGGTGAAAGGGTGAGTCTACTATCAGTTGTGACTATAGCTATGCATGAGATTTGCACACACATTGATTAATATTTCCAATGAGGATTGCGCAGTACAAGCCAGTGGGATTCGAACTTGGATCTCATCATTATTCATCTTGAATTGTGCAGTAGAGGCAGGCAGACAAGTGGAAGAGATTTGAACTTGTGACTTGTTCATATCTGAGCTAGTTTGTGTGTAGCATGTGATATAGTGCTGAGAGCTGTGAGGAGCTTTGTGCTATGTATTGTTACATGTTCTCTATCATTATAATATATAGATATTTGGGGGTTTTCAGCTGTAAGCTTTCCCCATTACATACTGTGTTATATGTGTGCTTGATTATGTTTTAATGTGCGCATGCGACTGCTTCTATTTCCGCAAATTGATGATCAATTGTAGAAGAGGTTATGTATTATGCACGAAGCTTAAATAGTGTGTAATTAGGATAATCTCGGTGAATAATTCAGCTATTATTCAAATTTCTACATGGTATCGGAGAAAAATTGATCATCGGATCTATTACAGTGATTACAATTTATTTCGGTAGACAGAGTCTGTAAGCGGGCCAGGTAGCCTCTGGATCCATCCTTTCTTTGAAAGGTGATATATCCAATAAATGCCCCTACAGTCGATCTCTATGCTAGAAATATTTTTTTCTCACAGATCAGAAGCGGTTGAGTTTTGAGCTGGTGGAATTCGAATTTGCAGCAATGTTTTCTTGGTGTCGAAGTCAAAATGTCTTTCAACGGATTGCGATTGGAGTATGCCCTTGAGGGCAGCTCGAATTATGTTGCATGGAAGGATAGGATGGAGGCGTTGTTAGATGACAATGGGCTGAAGGAGTTCATAGATGCTGAAGTCCCAAAGCCTACTGATGCTACTCAAGTTGAGGCTTGGTAAAATAAGACAGCAAAATGTCGAAGGATTCTGTTGGAGGGCGTGAAGGATTGCATTGTATCCAGCCTGCATGGTAAAGCTTCTCCATACTTGATGTGGAAAGCGTTGACAGATTTATTCCAAAGCAAGAGCGACCAAAGGAAGTTGGCGCTCAAGGATAAACTCATAAACATAAAGATGGAGAAAGGCGACAGTATGCCCAAGTACCTCACGAAGTTCATCCAATGCAGGGATGAGCTGGGAAGTGTGGGGGTGACTGTTGATGATGAGGACTTGGTGAGCTTGGCTCTCCTTGGGCTTCCGAAGAGTTGGCATTCCTATCAGGACTCTGTCAATGGTCGGGAGAAATTGCTAGGATGGGAGCGACTTTGGTCGGATCTTGTGCAAGAGGAGATAAGGCGGAGTACCAGGGACGGATCTTCATCAAAGGCATCTGATGAAGAAAATTGCGCTTTGGCTGCCAAAGAAAAGAAGGGGAAGAGCAAGAAATCTTCTCATTCTGGTGCGAAAGGCAAGAAGCAGGACATGTCCAAGGTGAAGTGCTTTCACTGTCACCAGCACGGACATTATGCCACAAATTGTCCGCAGAAGAAGAAAAATAAGCAGGCTGCTGGATCTGCAGCGGGAGAGGCCTTAGCCTCGTAGTTTGAGCTGGATTTTTCGCTGATCGCATGCTTGGTATCAAGTGTGATGGGTTCAGTTTGGTTCTTGGACAGTGGTGCGTCTTTTCACATGACAGGAGATCGAGATTTGTTTTCGGATCTGGATGAGAAAGATCTTGGAGTGCACATCGAGATGGGCGATGATGGTAGATACAGTGCGACCGGTATCAGTACCATTTCCTTTGAGAGGGAGTCTGGTAAACCATTCGTATTGAAGGAAGTGATGCATGTTCCAGGATTGAAGAAGAATCTGATCTCTGTGGCGATGTTAGAAGACAAGGGGTATGATGTTGTCTTCAGCGAGGGAAAGGCTTTCCTGCGCAGTAAGACAACTGGAGAAACCCGGAAGATAGGGGTTCGAGTCAAGAACCTTTATCAATTGCAAGTAGATGGTTGCGCAACAATGGCATGCAAGGCAGAAGGAGTGGTGAGCTGGGATGATGGCGAGCTGTGGCACCGGAGATTGGGCCACCTTCACCATGGAGCTTTGAAGATACTGCAACAGATTTCTATTGGGCTTCCTAAGGGCACTCTTGCGCAGTCAGATCAGTGCAAGGGGTGTACCTTGGGAAAATTTGTGAAAGCCACCTTTCACGAGAAGGATAGTCGCACCACGACGATCCTTGAGAGAATTCACACAGACGTGTGTGGACCTTTCTCAGTAGCTTCGACAGCAAAGCACGGGTACTATGTGATCTTTGTTGATGATTTTTCTCGGAAGTGCTGGATCTTCTTCATGCAGAAGAAGAGCGAGACATACTCAAAGTTCTGTGAGTTCAAGGCGTTGGTTGAGAAGGAATCGGGGAAGCAGGTGAAGGCTCTTAGGAGCGCAAATGGTGGTGAATTCCTCTGCGGCGAATTCAAGGAATTTTGCGAGCGCGAGAAGGGATTCGAAGAGAGATCATAGCACTTACACCAACCCCGCAAGCGAGAACGGGTTGGCTGAGCGGAAGAACGAACGATCGTGGGTGTTGCCCACGGAGGTGATGTTGCATGATCGAGGACACCCATTCCTTGTGGGCGGAGGCATGCAATGCGATATGATGGTGAGAACCGTTGTCCTCACAAGATACTTGTGAGTAAATAGTACACCCAGGAGGCGTTTTCTTAAGAAGCCGATATTTCCCATTTGAGGGTTTTGGTTCCACTGTTTATTTGGCTGATGAAGGATGCCGAAGAAAGAAGCTGGAGCCAATCGCGGAGGTTGGGATATTTGTGGGGTACTCGTGCACCCCACAACTATAGTGTGTATTTTCCAGACAGTCGCAAGACTGTTGTGCGACGGGATATCAAATTTCAGGAGGAGAAAGCCATGAAGTGTTCGCTTGAGAGGGAGCCACACTTGCATGCAGATGAGGAGCTATTAGTTCCTAAGGATGAGCTTCGGGATGTGGATCAGCCACAAGAGGAAGTTCATGGAGTGGAAGAGACCACTCATGCAGCGCCAACCATCAGAGGGCGGAAGCGCACTACGAGCACGAGCAGGCGGCTCAAGATGGGGTCGCCGAGGACCACCCTCCCCCGGCCACAGTCTGCGACGGAAGATAATCCTTAGGACGGAAGGCCTGTGGATACATGGCTCTTGTGAGCAAATGTATCGTGACAGAGCCATCCTCTTTCGAGGAAGCTGTGGAGGATCCCGCATGGGTAGATGCCATGGTGGAAGAGTATGATTCGATTGTCAGAAACAGTGCATGGGAGATTGTCCCGAGGCCAGAGGGGAAATCAGTGGTGGGTTCGAGATGGATCTACAAAGTGAAGCAGGCAGCTGACGGGAGTGTGGAGAAGTACAAGGAAATATTTGTTGCCCGAGGCTTTTCATAGATTGAGGGGATCGATTATGAGGAGACCTTTGCACCTGTCGCAAGGTATTCTTCCATACGGACGATTCTTGCTCTCTCAGCACAGATGGGGTGGCACATTCATCAGATGGATGTGAAGACTGCGTTCCTCAATGGAGTCATTGAGGAGGAGGTGTACCTAGATCAGCCCGAAGGTTTTGAGATCTTCAGCAGCGAGTCGCATGTGTGCAGACTCAAGAGAGTGTTGTATGGGTTGAAACAAGCACCTCGTGCTTGGTACACACAGATAGACAGTTATTTCACCGGACTTGGATTCTCCAAGAGTGAGGCGGATCCTAACCTATACCAGATTGTGTTGGAGGGTAAGTTGCTGATCATTGTACTTTATGTAGATGATTTGATTCTGACAGGTGATGAGTTGTCGATACTTTCATGCAAGGAGGATCTTGCAAGAGAGTTCGAGATGAAGGACTTGGGCCTCCTTCATTATTTCCCGGGATTGGAAATTTGGCAGCGCAGTGATGGACTATTTGTTTCTCAGGGTAAGTATGCCCGCGAGATACTGGAGAAGTTCAACATGCATGGCTTCAAGCCTGTTGATACTCCTCTTCCTGGAGGTTAGAGGAAGGAGGATGCTACTTCAGCGGAGGTAGTGGATGCCACTGTTTATCGACAGTTGGTGGGGTCGCTTATGTATCTGGTCAATACATGACCTGATATATGCTATGCTGTTAACCAGCTTTCGCAAGCTATGGTTAAGCCTACCAAGCTCTTCTGGAAGGCAGGCAAGCATGTATTGTGTTATCTTAGAGGCACATCGGGATATGGCTTGTGGTACAGACAGGAGGATGAGGTGAAGCTATGTGGCTTCACGGATGCAGATTGGGCAGGGAGCCCAACGGACAGAAAGAGCACATCTAGAGGGATCTTCAGTATCGGGTCGACAGCAGTTTCTTGGTACAGCAGGAAGCAGAGATCCGTGGCACTCAGTTCAGCAGAGGCTGAGTATATGGCAACAAGCTTGGCTGCATGCGAGGCCATATGGATGAGGAAGATCCTGGTCGGGTTGTTCGGGTCACACTTGGAGCCTACTTTGATTTATTGTGATAACCAGAGTTGCATTAAACTCTCGGCTAATCCAGTATTTCATGATAGATCCAAACACATCGACATCAGGTACCATCATATCAGAGATTGTGTGCAGCGGAGAATCATGTTACTTTCATACATTCCCACGGAGAATCGGGATGCTGATATCTTGACGAAGGCGCTCACCAGGAGCAAATTCGAATACCACAGAGGCAGGATAGGGGTTGCAGATAATCCATATCTTGTTGAGAGGGAGTGTTGAAAATGCAACAAGATGATGGAGCTTAGTGAAAAGAAGTTTCCTTCACTAAGTGGGCCCGCAGGCTATTTTTGGCGCAAAGTCTATTTTTAGACTATGTCTATTTTTAGACATATGGATCATGGTCTATGAGTTGCAGGATGCTATTTACGGATGATTGGTCAAGTTGGTAAAAATAGATGGACCTCTATTTTTAGACATTGGGCGAAGTCTATTTTTAGACTGCTAGTCTAAAAATAGATCAGTCGAATATTATTAGCCCTTAATAATACTTGGACTATACACATTATCTTATCCTCTTGGAGCACTTCAGTTTGATGCTTGGATGTGGCACATGAAGCTGACAGAAGGAAATACGCTTTTCCTAGGGTTTAGTTGTGCTATTGCATGGTTGACTTCAGTTAGAACTCATGTGGAAAATTTTGGTGGAGTTGATGAGACAGTTGGTGGAGTTGTGTTCGGTTTAACTTAGTTGAACTAGTTGTATTTAGTCTAACTGATAAATACACTAGTGATGAGTGGTGTGAATTAATTATTAATTAATTCACTAATTATTAACTCATAAATCAACTAAAGAATAAATCAGTTAACTGCAATGCATGGACAGTTCAGTGGAGACCAGTGTTAGAGGTGGGTGAAAGGGTGAGTCTACTATCAGTTGTGACTATAGCTGTGCATGAGATTTGCACACACATTGATTGAGATTGCCAATGAGGATTGCGCAGTACAAGCCAGTGGGATTCGAACTTGGATCTTATCATTATTCATCTTGGATTGCGCAGTAGAGGCAGGCAGACAGGTGGAAGAGATTTGAACTTGTGACTTGTTCATATCTGAGCTAGTTTGTGTGTAGCATGTGATATAGTGCTGAGAGATGTGAGGAGCTTTGTGCTATGTATTGTTAGATGTTATCTATCATTATAATATACAGATAGTTGGGGGTTTTCAGCTATAATATTTCCCCATTACATACTGTGTTATCTGTGTGCGTGACTATGTTTTAATGTGCGCATGTGACTGCTTCTATTTCCACAAATTGATGATCAATTGTAGAAGAGGTTATGTATTATGCATGAAGCTTAAATAGTGTGTAATCAGGATAATCTCAGTGAATAATTCAGCTATTATTCAAATTTCTACAGTTAAGAGGATAAAAAGTGTTGTTAGTTCATTTTCATTAGAATCTTTGTATTCATTATTGTTTCTAATGTGTTGTGCATGGATAATGGTTGGAGTAATGAATAAAATTGGTTGTGAGAAAACGGGAATTATTAATAATAGTGTTTTAGTGTTCATTCGTGTTACATAGTTTATTGTGATGATCCATGTGTATAGAACAGGGTGGACAAATACTGAACAAGTGGGGAGGAAATACCTCACTTGAATCCAATTTGAACATTTTGGTGGTCCAAAAGCTTCCGCTAGGGAGGCTTGATCCAAGAGGATCCAAAAATTCCTCAAGGTTAGAAGTGCTCAAAACTTGATGGAAATGGAATCGATATGTAGAGCTTGACAATATATTTCCAATGCAACTTGAATGGCCTCAAACAAACTTCTGAAGTTTTTGGTAAATAAAAAAAATATGGATAGGGCTACCACATGGCAAAACCAATAGGTGCCACATGGTGTTGCAGGATTCTGATGTGCCAGGTCCATATGATGATGTGTCAACACCTTGAGATGACATGTGGTAAGTTGAATAGTGGAGATGATGTGGCATAGACACGTGGAAGTCTTGAATGTGCAGGCTCGATGATATGACATTGACTTCTGGCAGTGATTACTATGAAAGATCATTTTCATGGCAGACAGGTGGCGAGACGAGAATTGACATGTGGAAAGTGTAGATGACATGGAGTTCATGCAACATTCGAGTTAGCACTGACATGGTTGACACGTGGCATACAGCTGGCAAGTGATTGGGCATGAGTTGGTAGTGATGTGGAAACTACTGAAAGGGTGTGATTGGGACTAATCATAGGTCTCCACGTGGTAGCCCTAAAAGGCCAAGAAGGTTTGACGGGGTAATAAATGTCAGACGAGTGACATGTTGAAGTTGTATCTAGAGTTGGTCTTCATAATGAAAATTTATCATTGTTGTATTTATTATATTTATATTTATTATATTTTTTTCAACGTTTCTTCTTCATGCTTAGAGATTCAAAAAGAGTCAAAAATAATTTATTATGAGTCAAAATAAAATGTATTTAAGTAATGTCACATTTGGACATGTGTAAGAAAAAGGAATTTGAATTTTATATTGAGTCATAAGTCCACAACATAACCAAGTTGGCCCTCCTTGGACAAGTCGACTTAGACCTCCAAAAGACACTTATTCGACCCAACTAGAAAGCTATATATAAGAGGCAATTTGACCTACTTGGGACATACATTCACCACACAATAAGAAGCAAATTGAACCTAGTGAAGGAGAAGAGAATACCGATTCAAAGGAGAGAGAAGTCAAAGTCAAAAAACAAGAAGAATATTCCTTCATTAATTGAATCTTTGATTGTTTAATCTCGCATGTGTGAGAGGTTTTTTTTACTATGGAATAAGGACTAAATTTCGGAGGTAACCACAGGTCAAATTTTGGCTCCTTATTGCAGGTTTGAATTTTAGAACTTTGACTACATTTGGAGAAGATTGACCAACATTGAATTTGACTTTTGGAGCTGACTTAGAGGAGGTTTGGACTTGGTATCTTGGTGAAATTTTGGCCTTGTTCATGGATATCTCATTTTAATGTGGTTCCATAAGAGGAGGATTTTTGGGTTTCCACTTGTGGGTTTTTCCCTAGCTAGCAGCCTAATTTTGGTGTCTCTTGTCTATTTTTGATCTCTACATGTTACTTAAAGATAAATAATGTGTATAATTTCTTGATGAAGAAGAGATAAGAAGTAATAAAAATACAACTAATATTCACAAGTAATTATCAAGAAGCTAAATTAGGTGTTATACTTCATTACGCTTGGTTTCTCAACATAGTATCAGAGATAAGGTGAAGTAAGGAAGCTTAAAGATCACAATATGCTGGCATATTTGAAGACTCCCTTGTAGCAACTCTCTCTCACTATAAAATATAAGGAAGGAATCTTGAATATCACTCTCCTAAATACATCATTATTGCAACTCTCACTTACTTGAAGACATCCTTGAAAGATATTTTGGTAGCATTGTTACACAGTAATTTGTCATCGTCCCTGCAATCCCCATCCCGCACATTGGAGGGCTCATTCCGTGACCTCTGAGTAGTGACATGGCTTGAAACCACTTTCATGACATCCCTCTAAACAAGAGCTTTCATTTCCCTGAAGACATCTCCTTGTGAAAAACCCTAAAAATGGCCCTTTTAGCATTGGTGTGAGCAGGCAGTTCAGTACCCGCGCCAATGGGGAAAATACTCCAAAGAGGTCGCGCCAGTTGGTGCTCTGTCCCAGAGTCGCACTCGCGCCAGCCAATTTGAGAGGTGTTTTTTAAAAATAAATGGCGGAAGTTTCGTCCTAACTGATCCAGGAACTGATATCTATCTTGAGTTGGGAGGTTTGGCTACGGATTTCCATAGAGAGGAAGTAGTTTTCCACCTCTCATGGAAGCTTCCTTGATGATAGGGCCAATCCCATGATTATAGGGATCCCAACTCCCCTTCCTCCATCTATAAAAGCTTGCCCATCTCCATGGCAAGCTAGTCTTCAAGTTCCCAAATTCCCAAGAGCCTTATGCTGCAAGAGCCTCCATAATTCCCTTAAGGCCAATTCAAGCAAGGAGACTATTATCAAGAGCTGAAGAGAGAGGTTTGTCCCATCCTTGATAGGCTTTTCGAGACGTGTTCTACTGGCGACCCTTCCTAAGGAGAATTCAGCATCAGAACTTGGTTGTAATTTTCCTTTGATTGATTATTAATGAACGACTATTAGTTATGGTTCCACTCTTGTTGTTTATGATGATGAGTTATGTCCTTTCTGACTGACATATAGTTGCATCTACTGGATTTTACGCTTGTGTCTGTTTTGTTTCTTGCATGTGTAGGTGTCCATCACGAAGATCGTGGGGATCGTGATCTGCCAGGGCTAAGGAACGGGAGCGGTACCTCTTCTACAAGCAACAGCGTTGGATTCCAGGTAAGCCTTCATCGCTAGTTGGTTTATTTGTAATTAGGAACCTGCACTGTAGCGTGAACGATTGTTGCTAGACCCGGTCTGGGCTAGTAGGGATCGCCTCTGTCCGCAGAGGGGATTTACCTCCACAACAAATTGGCGACTCCACTGGGGATCGTTGGCTTGTTGTCGTTCGTTTTATAAGCTATAGACGGAGTCTGAAGTTGTCCAGATAGCCTTCGAAACGCTTTTGCTCTGCAATTGCGAAGTAGATCAACGCTGCTTCAGTCAATCTCTGGTTTAGTTTGTAAACTGAACCCTTTGAGCATTGTCTTGTCTTTTCGGTCGATTTCTTGATCCTCCTTGCTTGATCAGCTCTTTTGGGCTGGTTCTTTTTGTGAATTTGGGTCTTTGATAGCTTGATCATCACTAGTCTTCTTGTTGGATTGCTTTGTTTTTGTTTTTGACTGAGAAAATCGACTGGCGCGCTTTTTAGCTTTACAGTCGCGCCCATTGGCGCAGGTTTCTTGTGTATCACCCATGCCAATTCCTTTCTGGCGCTAGTTACAGCCTCACAGTCGCGCCAATCCTGTGAGCTGCTAGGGTTTGCTCAGTTTGGAGCTTCCTAAGCCTGATCTGTGTGTTTGGTCTTGATTTTTCCACTGTTTGAGTGTTTTGGAGCCTGGATTGACTGACTGTTACCTTCGTCCTTTGGCTGTTTGCCCATTTCCATCGATTTTGCATTTGAGCCCTAGGTCATCTAGGTGTTGTTATGTGTCGACCCTTCCTTAGGAGTTTTTGGTCTCTTTTGGTTTAGTCAACCTTATGATTGCTTCTTTGCATTTATTTGGTGGTTTTCTATTGCCGTATTGCGTTGTTTGAGTGATTTTTCCCTTTTCCATTCAAATTCCTCCTTGTTTCGTCTTGGGCCTAGATTACACGGCTCATTTCGAATCTTTGGGATCCTTTCGCTTTGAGAGACTTTTGGTTGATTTTAGGTCTGATTGTACGTTTGCATTGAGTGAAATTTGCTTGGTTTTGCTCTCTTGTCATCATTTCTCGAATTGCCTTTGCATTAGTTTTCATTTTTAGATGCATTTTGCTCTGAAATATTGAAAAAAAAAAAACTCGTTTGCTTTGAACTAGTTAATGTGAATTGGATCTTTTCGGTGTTATTAGTGATTAGTGACTTTGAACGAAAATATTTTAATTTCCATTAGCTGCATTAGAGGTTTCATTGGTTGTTTTTTGTTCATTTCATTGTTGTGTGAAAAGCTCTCAACTCTCTTATAAGTAGCTTTCATCGAATGAAATGATATACTGTGGCATATAGATTGCATTTAGGGAATGTTGAGACATTACATTCGCTAGCGCCTGAAAACTGAAACGTAATTGAAGATAAACTTTAAAATTTACTCAATTTACACTAAGGCAGCATTGAAATCTAACGAAACACATTTAGAGGTCTAGGCTACAGACGTGTTCCGGCGTCTTTAAACCTAGTAGCTGTTGTTCGCCTCTTGGCTTTAGACAGCGCTAGTACGGACTTGTGCTCCCCGTACCGTTGCGTATATAAAGAGAGACCCCACTAGGTTTCAATCCTTTATCCTTAGGAAGCCGAGTCTGCCACCCTATACCCGTGATACACCGGACACAGCATTCGGGGATATTGCCTGCACGTACGGAAAGTCCTTGGTTGATTTCTCTTTCATTTTGAAACCAAGGTGTATATTGCAATTCACGGTTATTTGGTACACCCTTTGCCTAGTATTCCTGAGTAGTCATTTTGATCCTATTTGACTCTTTAAATTTGAAAGGATCACCAAGCGCTCGTCCTTTCACGCTTGTGTCAAATCTGAAAGAGATAGAGTCACCTTTCTGACCGTTTCTCGACTCTTAAAACATGAAACGGTAAAGTTTCTTATTTTTCAATGTGGTAAAAAATTAATCACCCACAATCACACGCCTTGTTAGATTCTGCTTGTTGACCGTTTGATCGTGTGTCTTGACTCTTTTTTATCCCGTGTGTGTGTTTGATCTTTCTCTCTTATCGTTGCTACCACAGTGGCGAATTCTTCGGTTTCGTCTACTGGTAGTCCTTATACAGACGATTCATCAGAGGCTTCCTAATCCTCTGCTGAACCACAGCAGCCCATTGTTTCTGAGTTTCCTAACGGGGGACTGGTTCTTGCTGAGCAACCCTTTGGGGGACCAGTTGAGTTCAATTGGCCCTTTTCTGACCCTTTGTCTGAATTGAGATTAGGAGCTTATTTCCTTTCTCTTACATCGGGTTCGCCTTTTATGGCTGTTGTTTTTCCTCCTAGTCCTCGCCGTCTATTACGAGATCTAGCGGCACGCTCAAACATGAGTGATTCCAGTGAGGAAATCCCAACGTCCGGTGAATATTACCAGTTATTTCCTCGGAGATTATTTCCAGGAGATGACTCTGAACCTGCTATTATGTCATCATCCAGTCTCTCATTGCCAACAGGGTATAGATCCTTAGGTCAGATCATTTATGCCGCAGCCTCTATGGGAGTGTCAGATCCTTCTACAAGGCTGGTTGCTCCTTCATTGGGGGTGTCTCCTCAGAAACCCGTCACTTCTGTACCTGCTCGGCCCATTGTCTGTGTGGCCGCCTCTGCACCCGCTGTCACGACACCCTCTGCGAGGGCTATGCCGCCTCCTAAAGACGTTTATATAGCGACTGCTATGCCGGAGAACATTTCTCCGGAGGAGTATCAGTTGTCTCTACATCAACCAAACCCCGAGGTTGGACCATCCTCCCAATTTCCCAACCGCTCTTATTTTTTGCACTATGCACAGGATGGTACACCCGTGTATGCTTTTCCAGGTCAGTATGATGAGCACGGGGACATTTTACGTCTACCCGCTCCTGAGGCTCACCTCCATGCTCAAGGTTTACCTTATAACCAGGCTTATAACCCGCAAGGGCAACCTTTTCAAGGCCAACCTTCGGGCCAAACTGGCTATCCTTATGACCCACAGGGGCAGCCCGTGCATGGCTATCCTGCGGGCCAGCAAGGGCCATCATACGGTCCGCAAGGACAGTATTACAACCCTTCCGGTCAACCTATGCAGCCCCAGCCAGGGTACCAACCAGGGCCGGTCTATGGTCCTGGGGGGAAAATCCAACCTTCCCAACCTGTGCAACCTCAGTATCCTTGTAATCAAAACATTGCACACCAGCCAGGATCATCTTATGGTCCTACTGCAGGTCAAACCGGTTACCAGCCACCACCTGGCTCTATTCCTCCACCAGGCCAACCGGTCTATCCGGCACAACCTGGTTTTCTGCCTCCAGGCCAACCGGTCCATCCGGTACAACCTGGTGCTTCTCAACAGCCAGGTCAACCTGCGCAACCGGCACAACCTGTTCATCCGGGCCAACCTGTTAACCCAGGACAGCCCCCTCAGCCAGGTCAACCTGTTCAACCAGGCCAGCCTGCACATCCTATCAACCCTTCACAACAGCCGACTTATTCGATGCCGCAACCAAATCAACCGCTGCACCCAAATTATCAGGCTCCGCAGGGTTCCACCTATCAGTAGCCCACTCAACCTCAAGGCAGCTACTATTCTCATGGTCAATACCGACCGAATTATAGCCAGCCCCAAGGTTCTAACTATCGTCCTCAACAACCCGGTTATACCTATACTCAGCAGCCGAATCCAAATGTTGCTTACACAAGGCTGACTCCTAACCAGGGTCCATACTCTGGTTATCAACCCCCGTACGCTGGTTACCAACAGCCGAATCAAACTGGTTATCACACCTACACCCCCTACAGTCAGAATCCTGCTGGACAGAACCCATGGGGGCAAGGATATTCCCAACCAGAGTGGAGTACAGGTACTGGTCCTTACCCAGGGCCAGGTATGTTGTCTAATCCACCATTGTCGTTCCTGGCTACCTTGGAGTTACCGGATGTTTCAAAATTAACGAATGATCCAATACTGCATAATCCTTATTGGCCTCCGGTACCTACCAAGGTGCCCAGCGATTGCCCCAAGTTTGAGGGTAAAGCTGGGGAGGACCCCCAAGCTCAAGTGATGACCTACCATCTTTGGTGTTCGTCCAATTCTTGGGTGGATGATTCAGTTCGTCTTCGCCTCTTCCAGCGCACTTTGACTGGCGCTGCAGTTAAGTGGTATATCGAATTACCCCGTGGCATCTTTCAAGATTTCAATACCTTAGCCATGGCTTTTCTGACTCATATTCAGTTACCGGTTCGTTATGAAGCCGGGACGCACCTCCTGACTTCTTTGAAGCAGGACAAAGCCACCCATATCTCTGATCACATTCACGAGTGGCGACGTCATCGTAGACTGATCAAGTTCCACATACCTGATCAGATACTAACTCATTGGTTCACTACCTCCTTTGTTAACAAAATCACCCAAGATATTGCTATGGGAGCGTGTGTGACTGAAGAGCAAGCCATAGCGCGTGCCCAATATCTGGATCTGGTACACTCACAGTCCGGCACGCTGTATGATATTTTTCCTGATGCTCCACGGTCTGGAACCTCTAAAGCTCCACCTACCCCTGCAGTGGATGGTGTTATTGGTTCCGTGTCTCAGAATTTGAAGAAATCTTCGAATGGGAAGCAGAAGTCTAACTCATCCAGTAATTCTGCTCCTCCCTGTTTGGTCAATTTAGTGTGTCCTAAATTGCTGCATTTAATTGTCAATCCGGGAATCGTAAGCTGATGAAGTGCGGCGCACTATATGTGCAAGATAACCTCTTTCTTAACTTTTTGTCGTTTTTGGTCTTTCTAAGTTGAAATGGAAATTCTAAAGTGAAAAACAAGCTTGGTTATATTTGTTCAAGGAAGTGATATCCCCTATAATGATTTACCAATCTTGAAACTTTAAAAGAAAATTGAAATTACAATGACAAAACTTAAAAGAGAGTAAAAGTGTACTGCTGAAATGAAAAGGTGCTGCTAATCTAATGAATCAAAACAGGAAACTAGTGAACATGAAAACTAAACTATTCTTGCTGCCAACTGAACACAAAAGAAACTACGCTTATGGAAATTCAAAATTGCAATGAAATAAATCTAAATCAGATTACATCAATTCATTTTCTGACCCTTCATCATTAGACCGGCTATGACTTGCGGAAGTAATCATAAACAACTTGTGTAACTGATATTTAATTTGCAGAAAGTAAACTAATACTAAACCATACACACATGATTCAATCCCTCGCCATCGGTCCAGCTGTGGCTTTCGGAGGCAATTGAAGATGTCATACATGATTCAATATATCTAAGTTTGCGGAAAAGAAACTAATACTAAACTACACACTTCATCATGCAGCCCCTCACCATCAGTCCAGCTGTGGCTTTCGGAGGTAACTGAAGACGCTATGAGCAGCTTAATATATCTAATTTTGCAGAAAGGAAACTAATACTAAACTACACATTTCATCATGCGGCCCCTCACCATCAGTCCAGCTGTGGCTTTCGGAGGTAACCGAAGACACTATGAGTAGCTTAATATATTTAAATTTAACTACTGAATCAGATAAACAAAACTGCAATGTACAAAGCAAGACTGAAGTTAAACAAATGCTATGAAAAGGAAACTAGCAGCAGAATAATGTTAGTCTCATATCATTAGCCAAAATACTATGAAAATGCCTGGGCTGTCTACCTAAAACCTGCACAAGAAAACTGATCAGTGATTTAACAATCATAAAAACATGAAAGACAAGAATGCAATGGAAATTATAGAAATGTATGAGCAGAAATGAAACAACTATGAAATATGAACATGTAATGGATTATGATACAATGACTTTTTAAAGAAATGAAATGAAATATATATACATTAATACACAGAACCTCGGCTGAGCAGGGGCCCTCTACACAGCTCTGGTACGATCCTCAAACACGAATTAAGTTGAAAACAGAGTCTTTTCACATTAAAAAGCAGTTCATTACAGACTGGTAGTATTACGGCTCAAGGCGGCGTAATCACTACAAAGCTAACATAACAGAGTACGCACATCAACTATAAACTAACAACTCAACAACTAACTCTACGTGCGTATGCAAACGCTTTATATAAAGCAATAAACTGTAACTGTCTCCTGAAGTTTATGATAGCAGCCAGCACGTAGACCACTAAGGCCATGGATATAGGAGTATGGCCATGTTGGAAAACGGATCTATGGAAGGTGGGTGCTTGAATTCAACTCCAGAACTTTGCACAGATGTCAATTAACCTCCGCAAGCTTAGAAACGGCCGTATGGATGTTTATATGCCACGAAACAGAGTCCAACCGACATAGAACTCCATAGTTGACTTCCACGTGGATGGCTTTGACCGCGGCTTTCTTTGACGAATTTACTTGAACCAATAGGACACGAACCATGTCCTTGTCATTCCTAGCCTGCCCATGTGGCTCGTTTCCTTCGTAGACACCTGTAACATTGATTTCCACAAAATAGCTGCGGAAAGTTGCAGCAGCTGCGGAAAGTGACAAGTTTCCGCAGCTATATGAACAAAATCTAAATCAAATAGAAAACACAAAAACATAATTAAAAACCATGTTAGATACCCTTTTGCACATGATATTGACAATTTTGAAGGTTTAGGTGAGTGAAAAAGATATGGAAAAGTGTATGGAAAAGAGGCAAATTCGGGATTCAACACTCCCGCCCCTATCGATTCTGGCAAAAATGCAGAGGTTAACGTCGTTCAGGCCAATCCTACGGAAAAAACCTCCAAGGGGAAAAATAAGGGAAAAGGTAAATCCAAATCCGACGCCCCAAAGCCAGAATCCAAATCTCGTACTGAGGATGGTTCTCAACGTAAACTAAAGTACCCCTGCCTCATTTGTGAAGGAGACCATTATACAAAGGATTTTCCATGACGATCTGAAGTTATTCAACTTCTCAAAGGCTCCAAAGGGACTCCAACAGTTTTTAAAGAACCATTCCAGTCTCGGCAGACCCAGATGGTTGAACAGCCTTCACCATCTGCACCATTTGGGTCCCAGGTTTTTATGATGAATGGTGCTGCACCTATCTCTATCGCCACACATTCGAAGGATTACAATGAATCGCGGTAGGCACCTGGGAAGGCAGTTGCGGATGGACCACCTCCCCCACCTGTCTCCAGTTCGTTGGAAATTGAGAAGCCTACCCCTGAACCTGTTGTGAAGCCACCTTCTAAAGGTGTTTTACGAAGATCTTCTTATAATCCGAATGCCTGTGCCACTCAGCACTACAGTATTGTTGAGGATTTGGCACAGGCACCTTCTGCTATGTCTGCACTAGAAATTCTTCAAATTTGTCCTTCGCAACGGAAGGCTTTATTGTCTGCAATCGGTGGCATTGATCCTGCCGATTCAAGTCTTCTCACCTTCGACTTAGAGAATTTCACCCCCTGACTTCCACATCAGATCGCTCTTATTATTCAAGTCGGGATCAACGGTATTAACATCCATAGGGCCATTGTGGATGAAGGTGCCTCTACATGTGTTATGTCGTCCGCTTGCTGGAAGGCAATCGACTCTTCGGCCTTCTCATCATCTCCCAATTCCCTAGAGGCATTCGATGGTCGGGAATCCAAACCCCTGGGTGTTCTCGAGAGTCCAGTGATCACTTTACAGGGGAAGACTGTCAACGTAGAAGTAGAAGTATTTGACGCCAAGCTCAACTAAAATATACTTCTCGGCCGCAGCTGAACTCATGCCATGCTATGCGTGCCATCCACCGTTTTTCGACTCCTTAAGTTCCCTCACGAGGGCAAAATCGTCACGGTGGATCAGTTGTCCTTCTTCACCTCCACCTCCGAGAACAACATTCCATACGTGGATCAGATCCCAAATCCCCCTGACATTGTAGGACCCAGTCTCTTCAAGGACCCCGTCCTCATGGGTATTTTTCCCGCACCACCACCACACACCGCTCAAGTTAACATGATTTCCAGGTCTGATGACCCCTGGCTCATCCCTACACCTGAGCAGGTGTTTGAGTTTGGAGAATCAATGCCCTTGAATCTAGTATATATTAGCTACTGTGAAATTGTTGTTGCATCTGATCCTCCGCCTCCTCATCATGCTCCTTTGAGCATGGCTCTAGATGTCTACTCTCAATCCCCCTGGCTCGGTCAGGCCGATTCACCTGATCCTATCAAAGAGACTTTTCCTTCCGATGAAGCCATTGTTGAAACAATTTCTCTTGAGGAGCTGCCTTGGAGTGATGGACATCATCGTTCCTCCTTTATGCCCTCCCTGGGGGCAATGTTGGATTGTCTAGAGCGTTATGCATCTCAGGTGCCTACTCCACATCTCCAAATGCCCATTTTGACGCATGAGGTTCTTTCGGAAGGAAACCTGAGTAATATCACTCAAACCATCCCGATCAACATCTCCGTTAAACCAGGGATCGTTGAGAATATACACGTCAGAGTGACTTGTTCTCCTGATGAGATACAGGTCTATACTGATATTTTTAAAGAATTCAGAGATGTGTTCGCCTGGTCTTACGAGGAAATGCCTGGGATCGATCCCAGTATTGTAGTGCATGAGATTCCAACCTACCCTGGTGCGAAGCCCGTGCGCCAACGCTTACGCCCAATGCATCCTCGTAAAGTCGCTGCAATTAGGGCAGAAGTTGAAAAACTTCTGAACGCGGGCTTTATTTATACCATCCCCCTCACAGAATGGGTTTGCAACATTGTCCCTGTCGATAAAAAGCGGGGTACTATTAGGGTCTGTGTTGATTACCGCGACATTAATCGCGCCTATCCGAAGGATAACTATCCCACTCTGTTCATAGACCAGATCATCGATGAATGTGCCAGAAGTGAGATTTATTCTTTGATGGACGGTTTCTCGGCGTATAATCAGATCAACATTCTACTTGCTGATCAGCACAAGACTACATTCATCTGTCCATGGGGTACTTTCACGTATAAAAAGCTCCCGTTCAGCTTGAAGAACGCTGGAGCCACTTTTCAGCGTGCGATGTCTTACGCTTTCCATGACATTCGCCATATTTTTCAGCCTTATCTGGACGACTTGCCAGCTCATTCAGCTAGGCGAGAGGACCACCCTAAACACCTCCACCAGATTTTCCTTCGCTGTAGACGCTACAATATTAGGCTTAATCCTCATAAATGCGTCTTTTGCGTAGATTCTGGCCATCTTTTGGGATTCATAGTCTCCAAAGACAAAATTCACCTTGACCCTTTAAAGGTTGAGGCTATCATCAATCTCCCATCACCCTCCTCGTTATATCAGTTACAGAGTCTGCAGGGAAAAGCAAACTTCCTTCGACGCTTTATCACGAACTACGCGGAGGTAGCCAAAGGATTCACGCACCTATTAAAGCAGAACGTTCCCTTCCATTGGGATGAAATTGCTCAAAAATCCTTTTAGAAGCTGAAGATGTTACTTGTCAATGCTCCTTTGCTTCGTCCTCCGGACTACCACCGTGATTTCACTTTGTATCTCGCCGTCGCGTTTAGCACCATTGCTATGGTTCTGGTGCAGGATGATGATGATGGTAATGAACATGTTGTTTATTATCTATCATGAAACCTTCTCGATACAGAAACACGTTATGCTCACGTCGAGAAGTTGGCGTTAGCTGCAGTACACGCTGTGCAGTGCTTTCGCCACTACATCCTGTTGCGTACGATAACAGTGGTTTCGGATTGCAACCCCGTGACATATATTCTGTCTCGACGATTACTGGGGGGAAAATACTCCAAATGGATCGTCATCCTGCAGGAGTTCGACTTAGAGTTCACTACTGCTAAGTCAACGAAATCACTCGTTTTCGCGGATCTCATATGCTCACTCCCAACAGACTCCACTCCTTCACACTCCGAGGACCATATCCCGGACGAAACTCTTTTCCTTATCAGTACTCGCGACCCTTGGTATGGCGAAATAATTGTGTATCTTCAGACCTCCACATTTCGGTCTGAGTTGACTAAAGATGCCCGACGTCGAATTCGGCATCAGTCTCAACCCTACCGCATCGTAGGAGATACCTTATACCGCGTTGGATTAGATTCGATGCTCCGTCGGTGCCTAACCTTGGAAGAGGCTGAAAGGGTCCTAAATGACTGCCACAGTGGCGCCTGTGGTGGACATATGTTCGGATATGCTACTGCCCAGAAAATTCTGCGAGCAGGTTACTTCTGGCCGTCCATATTCAAAGACTGTATCGTTGCAGTCCATAAATGCCATGCGTGCCAGGTGTTTCAGCGCAAGATGCGCGTGCCGCCTCTCCCTTTGCATCCTGTTATTATCGTCGGCCCTTTTGCGAAATGGGCCGTGGAATTTATCAAATGTAACCCTCATTCAGCCGGGGGGCATGCGTATATAATCGTCGATGTCGAATACTTCACCAAGTGGGCCGAAGCGATGCCTACACTAGCTACCGACGGTAAGACAGCTACCCAATTCATCTTCAACCACATCATTGCACGTTTCTGGGTCCCTCAAGCCATCGTTACTAACCATGGTACTCATTTCCGAGATTATATGATGGTCGAGCTGACTTCAAGGTTGGGCCACGATAGCTCAACGCCATATTACCCTCAGGAAAATGGCCAGGTTGAAGCAGTGAACAAGGTTTTCGTCACTATGCTTCAACGAATAGTTGGTATTCATAAATCCAATTGGCACCTCCAACTGTTCTCAGCTCTATGGGCATACCGAACGTCTGCAAAGAGTGAAACTGGATTCACACCATTTTAGTTGGTGTATGGTCTGGAAGCAACTCTTCCGGTTGAATGCGAGATTCCTTCTTTGAAATTAGCTGTGGAACTTCTACCCGATACTTCTGCTGAGGAAGAGTGTCTTTTGTATCTGGAACGGTTAGATGAAACCCGCCATTTAGCTGATTTAGTCATTGAAGCACAAAAGAAGTGGGTCAAAGCTCACTTCAATCAATCAGTTTCTCCGCGTTCCTTTATCGAAGGAGACCTCGTCCTCCTATACTATCAAGCGCATGACAAGCTTGGGGCCAGTAAGTTCCAACCCATGTGGCATGGGCCCTACATAGTAAAACGCATTTTGAAAAATGGGGCTTATGAGCTTATAGATTATGAAGGAGTTCCGCTGGCGCAGCCCAGAAATGGGATGTACCTGAAAAAATACTACGCTTGAAGTCATTTTTGGTGTGGTGTGTGTACATAAGTGTGTTATTTCATTTGTATGCATGTGTGGTGTGGTGTGCGATGTAAACATCTTTCTGCTGATTGGGTCTTCCTGATTCTGCAGATGTCCATCCATCCGTTTGTTGGTTTCACGGATGGTGCCTCCCGCAGTACCAGGAATCTGTCTTCGGCGGCCTGGGTAATCTACGATCCTGCTGGTGAGTTGGTCAACCTGCAAGGTGTGTGTCTGGGACGTACTACAAATAACATCGCGGAATATAGTGTTGTATTAGAATTATTAACTGAGGTTGTAAACCTTGGTATCCGTGAATTACTTGTGTATCTAGACTCACAACTTGTAGTATTACAGCTTAATGGTCATTATTCAATCAGAAACCCATCCATTTTACGTCTATATCTGCGTATTCGTTTACTGGAAAGAAATTTTGACTATATTACATATCAACATATACCCAGGCATATGAATACATTAACAGATGCAGTAGCTAATTTGGTGCTAGATAGACATTTGCGCAATTTGTAAAACAACATCACATGTAAAAAGAAAGATCCATCCAGAAATAGATATGTATATATATAGATATCGAAATGTTTACATAGTGTGCGTCACATAAAATCAAAAAATATACATGTTCATCTTAATACATCCGGAGACGACATGTCTCTCAAAAAATATGCATGAAATGAACCCTAGGTGTCTAATCTACGTGGTGCTCATGATAACAAGTCACCTCACGCACTAGCCGTCTCAGGATGCGGTGGAGGCGACTAGGCACTCCCACCGTATGTCTCTGGTATGCTAGTGGGACATCTGCCAGCCGGGTGTATTCTAGAATCCCCCGGGTAATCCCCTCGAGGTTCTGAATTAACTCTTCCCCCTCGGCACCCTCCGCCTGAGGGCCAGCCGCGGGCTGAGTTCTCCGTGAGATAGGAGACATGCTGGCAGGTCGCTCTAGGCCGACATCTGCATACACATAAAAATTGTCTTTAGAACGAACATGTATTACAAAAAAAATCATAAATGCATAAAAATAAAAAATATGATCTTACCCAACTCCTCTTCCCAATCATCTCCCTCTGGGAGTGGAAGATCTGGATCACCAGTGAAATCGGTTCCTGCATATGGCCAGTCTTCGACTACGATCAAATGACGTCTTAGCCACCCAAAAAACTCCGGCCTCCAGGACATCTGTTGGCCCCCTCCCGCTCTGGGCATCAGTGCTGCCCAGCGAGCCATTATTGGCTCTCGTGGTATCGGCTCAGCTACTATGGCCCCTTGGCCTTGGAAGATTGGTAGTCATTCCAGAATGAACGATACCAGGATAGAACCGTAGCCAAACTATTTTAGCTTGGCTTGTTTTCATTTTTTCAGCTGCCTCTTCATGTTGACTGTCACTGTTGTGGCCCAATATAACAGTGTAGGACTCACACACTCAGAGGCGAGTATGAGTTGGGCTTTGGTGGCTTCATGTGGCGCCTGCGCTCCTACAGCCCATGAAATGGTGTGTAGCACTACTCTAAGTGCTATATCCTCGATGGTGTGAATGTCTACCTTTCTGCTTCCAGATCCGGTTTGTGCCCCTGGGCACACCCTCGCCATTACCTGCTCCATATTTTCACCAGATGGTCTGCTCCACGATCAAATGACGTCTTAGCCACCCAAAAAACTCCGGCCTCCAGGACATCTGTTGGCCCCCTCCCGCTCTGGGCATCAGTGCTGCCCAGCGAGCCATTATTGGCTCTCGTGGTATCGGCTCAGCTACTATGGCCCCTTGGCCTTGGAAGATTGGTAGTCATTCCAGAATGAACGATACGAGGATAGAACCGTAGCCAAACTATTTTCGTTTTCGCTTGGCTTGTTTTCATGTCATTTTATCATTGCCTCTTCATGTTGTTGTCAACTGCTTTGGCCCAATATAACAGTGTAGGACTCACACACTCAGAGGCGAGTATGAGTTGGGCTTTGGTGGCTTCATGTGGCGCCTGCGCTCCTACAGCCCATGAAATGGTGTGTAGCACTACTCTAAGTGCTATATCCTCGATGGTGTGAATGTCTACCTTTCCGCTTCCAGATCCGATTTGTGCCCCTGGGCACACCCTCGCCATTACCTGCTCCATATTTTCACCAGATGGTCTGCTCCACGATCAAATGACGTCTTAGCCACCCAAAAAACTCCGGCCTCCAGGACATCTGTTGGCCCCCTCCCGCTCTGGGCATCAGTGCTGCCCAGCGAGCCATTATTGGCTCTCGTGGTATCGGCTCAGCTACTATGGCCCCTTGGCCTTGGAAGATTGGTAGTCATTCCAGAATGAACGATACCAGGATAGAACCGTAGCCAAACTATTTTAGCTTGGCTTGTTTTCATTTTGTCAGCTGCCTCTTCATGTTGACTGTCACTGCTGTGGCCCAATATAACAGTGTAGGACTCACACACTCAGAGGCGAGTATGAGTTGGGCTTTGGTGGCTTCATGTGGCGCCTGCGCTCCTACAGCCCATGAAATGGTGTGTAGCACTACTCTAAGTGCTATATCCTCGATGGTGTGAATGTCTACCTTTCCGCTTCCAGATCCGGTTTGTGCCCCTGGGCACACCCTCGCCATTACCTGCTCCATATTTTCACCAGATGGTCTGCTCCGACAGTCCGGTTATAAAGTATACATCAGAAACCTCCAGTTCCAATACTTATCCCGCAACTTGAACACTTGTTCATCTGCATCCCAAATACTGATCATGTACTGAAGAAGCTCAGGTTGAGCTCGTAAGCAAGGTGTTAGGAAAAACTTTTTAAGCCCACAGTTCTTGAGATCATTCATACAAGTTTCATTTTCCATGTCTAATTCATCCTCTTCCCCATGCTCTCGTTCTCTCCATTCAATCACCATTTTTCTTGGCTACCTGCATCAACAGGATCAAAACCCTTGATTAGATCTCTATCATGCTTTAAAAAATCACTTAAATTACTTACAATTCAGAAATTTTGGGCGAAAAATTCGGTTCTGTCGTTGGCGCAACTGTTTCTAAAATAGTCGCACCAGTTGGCACAGGCCCTGTGTATATAAAATCCCATTGGCGCGGTTCCGTGCCCGATACCCATGCCAATGGGCGGAGCCCTAAATTTTTAGAATCCTTTCACGGAGATCCAATGAGCAATGGAAACTATGAAAAAATGGATTAAAATGAAGTACAGGGAAGTGCCTCTTACCTGGAACAGATGGGAATCTGAATGGTAGCCCGGATCAGTCGCAATCACCGTCAGAATTTTGCACACCAAATGGAGCACTATTGCTCTCCAATAAGGTAAATAGTAAAATTAATTTTATTTTTACCATTTGAGACTTATTTATAACTTTTGGAATATCATTAGGTTTTGAAAGTCATTTTTTATTAATGTTCGGATATATTCTGTCGAAAATGGGTTTTACACTTGCCTTTGTGTGCAGCAACAGATTTTACGCGACTTAAACGGTGAAACGAGTTGTATTTTATACTTTTTCGGGCTCTGTAAAAACACGAAAAAGTCACTTTGGAGTCATCTTTCAGCTCTTTTCTGACTCTCTAAACATGAAAAGATTACCGAGGCCCTTGTCGTTTCGATCTCGTTAAAGTGGCTGCGAATCGACATCTACCCAGTATACGTTTACCCCTTTTTCGGGCTAGTATGGATTATTTACGAAAAAGGAATACCCTAGCCTATCGTGACTAGGAGGTTTTCTCAGGCATAGTTTTCTACCTTTTCGAGTCTAAGAAACTATTTATGAAAAGGGACCTCTGGATTTTACTTTTCAGCTGTCTTTTCAAACTCTCTAAACATGAAAAGACGTTGAGTTCTTCCTTTGTCAGACTCGTTAAACCCTGATGACATCGGATTCAGTCATGATGACGCTGTTCGAGTCGCTCCTTCCTAGGGCTCATTAAATGTACTAGGATGGATTCGTCCGAAGGACGGACTTATATCACAAGCATATGCTATCCCCTTTAATCTTGTTATCAAAAAATAATTGGGGTACTCACCAATAATGGTGGGGAAAAAATGGAACCAGCATCATTTTCGTGCCGGCAGTATGTCGCTCTTGAACATGGCACTTGTCTGCATTCGTGTCGGGTTGGGCACATCTCATCTCATTTTTCACTTGCCTCCGTGGGTTTGGATAATCCCTTTTGACCTCTCATCTTCTCTTTGCCTTGTCGCCATGAACTTTGAACTATTGATGTCAAATACTGCCAAATCCACTGTCCTGTCATTCATATGTTCAAGAGAAGTTGACCTCTGCAAATATCAACCTCCCTTTGATTCTCATCTGATCGTGATTCACAAAAGACATTATGTTCCTCTGTCTCGTGACGATGATGTGGGAAACACTATGGCCCACCTTCGATCGAGGTCACTTCCTGTCGACTTCAACTCATTATCCAGGAAGTTGGTCTAGAGACTCCCTTCTGGTGCCTTGGAGCCTGCATGCCTCAATGGCAGGTTCTTCGCATTCGACGCGAGGTTTTCATCATTGGCCTCTGATCGAGTGATTCTATGGGTGTTCGATGTCAACTCATTGATTCACATGCCGTATATTATACCTGTAGTACCTTGAGGACCATTGGCATTAATGGTGGTACCTCTCGCGTATGTTAACAGCTTTCATCATCGGCTGGTAATCAGACGATGTAATTGCATTTTCGACTTCAGCTCACATATTCGCATGCTTGAACTTGTACTTTTTTCGGGTCTAGATGGAGCGCAAGACCCTGGATTGTGTCTGTTGTAATCCAGGATACGATTTTGTGGATTATTATGATTATTTACATGACTCATTGATTAGATGGCTACGACCATACCTAAGTCTATTTATCGATCCTCACTGGATGGCTGCGTCCATGCCTTGGATCTGGATTATTGTATACTCTGTGATGGATGGTTGCGCCCATACCGCATATATATCAGGTATCTGAGACATCAGTTGTATTTCTTCACGCAGTTTTTCCGACGGCGGAGTTTTCAGTCGGACACGTTCTCGTAAAGCATTTCACCCCTCTCTCTCTCGGGCCTCATGCTTTAGGGGGCATCTGTTACACAGTAATTTGTCACCGTCCCTGCAATCCCCATCCCGCACATTGGAGGGCTCATTCCATGACCTGTGAGTAGTGACATGGCTTGAAACCACTTTCATTACATCCCTCTGAACAAGAGCTTTCATTGCCCTGAAGACATCTCCTTGTGAAAAACCCTAAAAATGGCCCTTTTAGCATTGGCGCGAGCAGGCAGTTCAGTACTCGCCCCAATGGGGAAAATACTCCAAAGAGGCCACGCCAGTTGGCACTCTGTCCCAGAGTCGCACTCGCGCCAGCCAATTTGAGAGGTGTTTTTTAAAAATAAATGGCGAAAGTTTCGTCCTAACTGATCCAGGAACTGATATCTATCTTGACTTGGGAGGTTTGGCTACGGATTTCCATAGAGAGGAAGTAGTTTTCCACCTCTCATGGAAGCTTCCTTGATGATAGGGCCAATCCCACAATTATAGGGATCCCAACTCCCCTTCCTCCATCTATAAAAGCTTGCCCATCTCCATGGCAAGCTAGTCTTCAAGTTCCCAAATTCCCAAGAGCCTTATGCTGCAAGAGCCTCCATAATTCCCTTAAGGCCAATTCAAGCAAGGAGACTATTGTCAAGTGCTGAAGAGAGAGGTTTTTCCCATCCTTAACAGGCTTTTCGAGACGTGTTCTGTTGGCGACCCCTTCCGAAGGAGAATTCAGCGTCAGAACTTGGTTGTAATTTTCCTTTGATTGATTATTAATGAACGACTATTGGTTATGGTTCCACTCTTGTTGTTTATGATGATGAGTTATGTCCTTTCTGACTGACATATAGTTGCATCTACTGGATTTTACGCTTGTGTTTGTTTTTTTTCTTGCATGTGCAGGTGTCCATCACGGATATCGTGGGGATCATGATCTGCCAGGGCTAAGGACCGGAAGCGCTACCTCTTCTACAAGCAACAGCGTTGGATTCCAAGTAAGCCTTCATCGCTAGTTGGTTTATTTGCAATTAGGAACCTGCACTGTAGCGTGAACGATTATTTCTAGACCCGGTCTGGGCTAGTAGGGATCGCCTCTGTCCGCGGAGGGGATTTACCTCCACAAAAGAATCTTTATATCTCACTTTCGAGTAAGTACTCTTCTATTCTCTATGTCTAACACTCCAACCAAATGACATCTATCTTCAAGGAAGGAAACAAAATTGAAGGAGCATCCAATTTCATAGCTTTGAAAAATAGGATTGATTTAGTTCTTAAATAAAATGAAGTCATGCAATTCGTTGAAGGCAATGTTCCACCTCCTGACAAAAAAAATGCTCAAGAGGTGGCCAAATAAAATAAGGGAGAAATTAGAGCTCAAATGATTCTCTTTGAGTCCATCAAAGACCATCTCATTACTTTTTTTGCAGATATTTCTACATCCAATGAATTTTATGACATATTGGTGAAATTATACTTCATGAACACAACCGATCAAAACATATTTCTAAGGAATCAACTCTATGGAACAAGGATGTCAAAAGAAGAGAATGTGGCTTCATATTTTATGAAGATATAAAAAAATAAAATACCAAATACAAGGTCTTGGTGAAATCATATATGATTTTGATTTCATCACTTCTATGATCACTGTGTTACCTCTAGCTTGGGACAGTTTTGTAGGAGGCATCGATGCTAGAAAGGAAACTCCAACCTTTGAAGAATTATTGGCTTCATGTGTTCTACAAGAATCAAGACTGAAGGCTAAATGTTATACTTGACCTAATAATGAATACTCTCAAATTTTTGTAGCCAAATCGAGAAAGAAGTTTGGAAAGTTTGGATCTCAACATAAAAACAATGGAAACAAGTCTCAGAGAAACAAGGATATGTCCAAAGTTCAATGTTATGCTTGTCCTGAATATGGAAATATCAAGAGAGATTGTGCGAAGAACCCTAAGAATAATAAGATCAATAAGAGGAAGGAAAGACATGAAGCATTAACAGTTGAAGATGAAGAAGCTCTGAAGAAACCCAAGGTCGAAGACAACAACAATCTCTAATAATAGAGATAATGAAGAATATGACAAGTGTACATAGCTTTACAATCCCTTTTTGTACCAGGTTTTCAATCAATATTTATTTCTATTTCTCGTTTAGAAGATGACATATACATTATTATTTATTGATGGCAAGACAGTTATATGATTTATGGTGGATAGCATAGAATATTATTGGGATTCGTAAATTAATTCTTTTAATGGAAATTGAAATTAAAAGGGAGCTCATAGTTATCCACAATGAAGTAGTTAGAATCAACTCACTAAATTAAGAAGAGGAGCCCCCTTGACCATTATCTACATAGAATCCATCATAGAACTCTAGAAGAAGCTTTTAGTTACATTTGCAGAAATATTCATGTCTCCAAAATTTCATCTTGTAGGTACAGAAGAAGCTAGCATTGCTCTCTAAGAAGTAATGAAGCTAACAAGATGGAATTTGTGAGAAGGGGAAAATAGTCAAAAAAATATATCAGTGGTAGTCAATATCTAACTTGCATCATGTTTGAGATTCTTACAACTAGAAAGAGTTAAATCCCAGTGAAGCTAACTCAAAATTATGCATCACATAATGAAGGAGTGATACTACGATGGCTAAACCAGAGTATTTCAAGAAGAAGACTTATCTTATATATATAACAGTACGTACAATAGTATATTCTATAAGAGAAGTAGGAAGTTTGAAGTGTATGTAGAAATTTATAAACACAATAATGTATTTCCAGACTCCCCTGATCTAACAATTAAATCCACTATTGAATATAGAATCCTTCTACTCAATTCTTTGTGGAAATTAAATCGTCAATTGCAAACACATGAAGAAAAAACAATCGCACATAACAAGATGTTTTACCGGGAAAGCTTAAAGCTAAAAACCCCAACTATCATATATTATGTATATCATGGAATCATGAAACAATTTCATACAAAGCTCAACTCATTGAGCTCTCAGTACAATATACAATCGTTTCACACTGTCATACAAAAATTGGTTCACACATGCACCAATTTACTGCCTCCTGATAGCCTGCCTCCACTACACAATCCCTGATGAAGAAGATCCCTGAATGAATTCGATCTTGCCTTGCCTTGACTACGCAATCCTCATTGGAAAATCCAATGTGTGTGTATATGCATTGAATGCATCACTATAGTCACAACTGATAGTCAAACACACCCTTTCACCTATCTCTTCACTAGGTCTCCACTGGATCTGACATGCAAGTAGTTAACTGTTGCATTTATTCAGTTGCAAGTAAGACATTGCTTGAGAATTAATTAAATAATTAATTCACTCATCTCTCACTAGTGTATCTTTAGTTACAACTAGCACAACTGAGTTAAACTAAATAACAACTCACATAAATACTCTTCCAACTCTGTTACAACTCTACCACAATCAGTTGCAATGAAGTCCATTATGCATGTCCCACCAACCAACCTTGGAATGTGTAATTCCTTCAGCTAACTGGTTTGCCACATCAATTAACTGAAATCAAGTGCTTTAAGAGAATAAGTTATTATTTATTGTCTGATTATCATTAAGGGCTAATAATAATCGATATGCATTCTATTTTTAGATATGCGATCTATAAATAGACTTCGCCCATGATCTAAAAATAGAAACTCATCTAAAGATATAATTTTCTCAACCATCTAGAATTAGTCTCCTGCTAAATTTAGAATATTCTCACCATTCTAAAAATATACATACACCTAAAAATAGCCTGCAGGCCCCACCTAATGAAGGTGCTTAATTTTCACTAGGATCATCATCTTGTTGAATCTCAACACTCCCTCTCAACAAGAAATGGATTATCCTTCACCCCGATCCTATCTCTATGGTATTCGAATTTTCTCCTGGTGAGTGCCTTCATCAGAATATCTGCATCCTGATCTTCCGTAGGAATGTACTAAAGCAACATGATCTTTCGCTGCACACAATCTCTGATATGATGATACCTGATATCTATATGCTTAGATCTATCATGAAACACAATATTAATCGAGATTTTAATGCAACTCTGATTATCATAATGAATCACTGTAGGATCTAAATGAGAACCGAACAAACCAACCAGGATCTTCCTCATCCAGATAGCCTCACATGCAGCTTGACTTGCTGCCATGTATTCCACTTCCACTAAATTGAGTGCCACAGATCTCTGTTTCCTACTATACCAAGAAATAGTTGTAGATCTCATACTAAAAACCCCTCCTGATGTGCTCTTTCTGTCCATTGGGTTGCCTACCCAATCTGCATCTGTGAAGCAATGCAACTTCACCTCATATGTCTGTCTGTACCATAATCCATACTCAGATGTGCCCCTGAGATATCTCAGGACATGCTTGCTTGCCTTCCAAAAGAGCTTGGTAGGCTTAACCATCGCTTGACTAAGCTAGTTCACTGCATAGCATATGTCTGGTCTTGTATTAACTAAATACATGAGCAAACCCACCAACAGTCTATCAACAGTAGCATCCACTACCTCTACCAATGTAGCATCCTCTTTCCTCCAGTTTCCTGGAAGAGGAGTATCCATGCGTTTGCAGCCCTCCATGTGAAACTTATCGAGTATCTCCCTTGCATACTTTCCTTGAGACACAAATTGTTCACCTTCTCGCTTCCATATTTCCAATCCAAGGAAATAATGAAGGAGGCCCATATCCTTCATCTTGAACTCCTTTGCAAGGTCCTCCTTGCATGAGTGTATCAGTTGATCATCACCAGTCAGTATTAAATCATCAACATAAAGAACAATGATTAAAATCTTACCCTCCACCACAATCTAGTATAGGTTTGCATCCGCCTCACTCTTGGTGAAGCCAAGTCCAATGAAATAGCTGCCGATCCGAGTGTACCAAGCACGAGGTGCTTGCTTCAGCCCATACAGCACTCTTTTGAGTCTACACACATTCGACTCACTGCTGAAGATATCGAATCCTTCAGGTTGCTCAATGTACACTTCTTCCTCAATGATCCCATTAAGGAACGCAGTCTTCACATCCATCTGATGAATGTGCCAAACCATCTGCATTGAGAGAGCAAGGATGTTCCATATGGAAGAATACTGTGCGACAGGTGAAAAATTTTCTTCATAATTAATCCCCTCGATCTGTGAGAAGCCCCGAGAAACAAATATTTCCTTATACTTCTCAACACTCCCATCAGTAGCTTGCTTTACCTTGTAGATCCATATTGAACCTAACACTGATTTATCAACCGGCCTTGGAACAATTTCCCAAGCACTATTTCTGACAATGGAGTCATACTCCTCCACCATTGCATCTACCCATGTGGGCTCCTACACTAATTCTTGAAAATAATATGGCTCTGTCACAATACATTTGCTCATGAGATCCATGTATCTAGTGAATTGGTCAGGAGATTGTCTCTGTCTGCGCTATGAAGTAGGGGATCCTACATTCTATGCTGCATCAAGCTTCAGCCTCTCAGCTTTTGTGGTACACCTTCTGCAAATTATGATGTTTGGCTCTACGTGAGTGGACTCCTCCACTCCATGATCCTCCTCCTGTGTCTGATACACATCTAGAGGCTCATCTTTGGGAACAAGCAGTTCTTCCTCTGCATGCAAGTGTAGCTCCCTCTCAAGCAGCAACTTCATGGCTTTCTCCTCATTAAATTTTATATCCCGTCGCACCACCGTCATTTGACTATTTGGAAAATACACACGATAAATATGGGGTGTTTCTGTGTACCCCACAAATATCCCAATTTCAGCAGTCAACTCCAGCTTCTTCTTGGCGTTCTTGTTCACATGAACATAAAAAAATGAGCCAAAAATATTAAAGTGAGAAACATTTGGTTTCTTACCAGTAAAAGCTTCTTCAGGTGTACTCATGCCAAGTACTCTATGAGAACAACGGTTTTGCACATAAACCGCAGTGTTGCATGCTTCCGCCCGCAAGTGCATTGGTAGGCCTTGGTCATGCAGCACCCACGATCGTTCTATTCTTCCTCTCTGCAACCCCATTCTGTTGTGGGTTATGAGGCACTATGAGTTCTCTTCAAATTCCTTCTTTGCTACAAAAGACTTTGAATTCGTTCAAGATATATTCACCACCATTATCGCTCCCCAGAGCCTTCACTTGCTTCCCCAACTCTTTCTCCACCAATTCTTTAAACTCACAGAAATTTGAGAATGTTTGATCCTTCTTTTGCATGAAGAAGATCCAGCATCTACAAGAATATTAATCAGCAAAAATAACATAATACCTATGTTTTTATGTTGAAGCAACCGATAATGGCCCACACATGTCTGTGTGAACTCTCTCCAGGATCATCGAACCATGGTTATCCTTTTCATGAAAGGTGGTCTTCACAAACTTACCCATAGTACATCCCTTGCATTGATCTATCTGTGCAAGTGTACCCTTGGGAAATCCAGTAGAAATCTGCTGCAAAATCTTCAGGGCGCCATGGTGAAGATGGCCCAATCACCTGTGCCATAATTCGCCCTCATCCCAGCTCACCACTTCTTCTTCTTTTCCCACCATTGCAACACAGCCATATACCTATAGCTTGTAGATATTCTTGACTCGAATCCCTATCCTCTTGGTTTGACCCGTTGTTTAATGTTGCAGGAAAGTTTTTCCATCACTCAAAACAATGTCATAACCTTTGTCCTCCAACATCGCGACTGAGACCAAGTTCTTCTTTAGACCTGGAACATGCATAACATCTTTCAACAGAAATGGTTTACCTGACTACCTCTCAAAGGTAATGGTACCAATGTCGGTTGCGTTGTATCATCCATCGTCGCCCATCTCTATATGCATTTGGAGATCTTTCTCCTCCAAGTCGCTGAAAATCTCTTTATCTCCCGTCATGTGGAAGGAAGCACAACTATCAAGATACCACACCGATCCCATTGCGCTTGAAACCAAGCATGTGATCAAAGAGAAATCAAGTTCAAATTGCGAGTCAAGGGCCTCACCAGCTGCAGCTCCAGCAAACTTCTTGTTCTTCTTTTTCTATGGGCAGTTAGTGGCGAGATGCCCATGTTCGTGACAGTGAAAACACTTCACCTTGCACAAATCCAGCTTCTTGCCTTTAGCCTCAGATTTTGAATGGGATTTATTCCCCTTCTCGTTCCTCACTTTGGAAGCCAAATCATAATCCTTTTCATCATCATGCTTTTATGAAGAGCCATCCTTGGTGTTCTTCCTGAACTCCTCCTGCACTAGATCCGACCACAGTCGTTCCCAATCCGGCAGTTTTTCCCGTATGTTGACAGAGTCTTGATAACTGTGCCAACTCTTTATAAGACCCAAGAGATCCAAGCTCACCAAATCATCATCAGCAATCATGATTCCCACACTCCCCAGTTCATCCCTACATTGGACAAACTTCGTGAGATACTTTGGAATATTGTCGCCCTTCTCCTTTTTGATTTTTCTGAGTTTATCTTTCAGCGCCAACTTCCTATGGTCGCTGCTGCTTTGGAAAATATTTTTCAAAGCCTTCTAAATTGTAAATGGAGTGGATTTCCTATGAAGGCTTGACTTAATATGGTCTTTCACACCTTCCAATAGAATCCTTCTCATCTTCGCTACTTTATTTTTCCAGGTGTCAAGTAATGCAGCATCCGTCGAAGTGGGCTTCGGAACATCGCCATCGATGAACTCCTTCAAGCCATTATCTTCAAGCACCGCCTCTATCCTGTCCTTCCAAGCTATTTAGTTCAAGTTTCCCTCGAGTGCATACTCCAACCGCAACCTATTGAAAGACATTTCAATGTTTACTCAACTGTCGCACCAAGAAATTCTTGCAGCAAATTCAAATTGTTCCACCAAAAAAACTCAACACTGCTTCAATATTGCAATCTTCAGTGATTAACGCTGCTCTGATACCATGTAGAAATTTATAAACACAATAATGTATTTTCGTACTCCCGTGATCTAACAATTAAATCCACTATTGAATACAGAATCCTTCTACTCAATTATTTGCAGAAATTAAATCGCCAATTGCAAACACATGAAGAAAAATCCATCGCACATAACAAGATGTTTTACCGAGAAACCTTAAAGCTAAAAACCCCAACTATCATATATTATGTATATCATGGAATCATTAAACAATCGCATACAAATCTCATCTCATAGAGCTCTCAGTACAATATACAATCATCTCACACTGTCATACAAAAATTGGTTCACACATGCACCAATTTACTGCCTCCTAACAGCCTGCCTCCACTGCACAATCCCTAATGAAGAAGATCCCTGAATGAATTCGATCTTGCCTTACCTTGACTGCATAATCCTCATTGGAAACTGTAATGTGTGTGTAGATGCATTGAATGCATCGCTATAATCACAAATGATAGTCAAACACACCCTTTCACCTATCTCTCCACTGGGTCTCCACTGGATCTGACATGCAAGTAGTTAACTGTTGTATTTCTTCAGTTGCAAGTAAGACACTACTTGTGAATTAATTAAATAATTAATTCACTCATCTCTCGCTAGTGTATCTTTAGTTACAACTAGCACAACTAAGTTAAACTAAATAACAACTCACATAACTACTCTTCCAACTCTGTTACAACTCTACCACAATCAGTTACAATGAATTCCATTGTGCATGTCCCACAAACCAACCTTGGAATGTGTAATTCCTTCAGCTAACTGGTTTGCCACATCAGTTAACTGAAATCAAGTGCTTCAAGAGAATAAGTTATTATTTATTTTCTGATTATCATTAAGGGCTAATAATAATCGACATGCATTCTATTTTTAGATATGAGATCTATAAATAGACTTTGTCCATGATCTAAAAATAGAAAATCATCTCAAGATAGAATTTTCTCAACCATCTAGAATTAGTCTCCTGCTAATTTTAGAATATGCTCACCATTCTAAAAATAGACATACACCTAAAAATAGCCTGTAGGCCCCACATAGTGAAGGTGCTTAATTTTCACTAGGATCATCATCTTGTTGAATCTCAACAGTATACATCAAAGAATTCAACACTTAGCATTATATGGCATCATGGAAACAAGTCTTGAAAATATTCTCACAATAAAATGAAGAATATCACAATCCATAGCTGGAAAGGTTACTCTTGATTCTTGTAAGACTAAAGAATACCTCGAGAAATCGTGAGATAGAGATATCATCTTTAGAGGAATTTAAAAGCAGAGTCTAACATATCTTGGATGGATACACTGTTATTTAAGGTTTGGCAGAAAATTAAAAGAAAATATTGTGATCAATATCCTCCAGAAGGTGAGATGACTTATTCTATACCTATTAAAACACTATTTAGCAAGAAGTTAAAGAGTTCTAATATTTTTGATACATCATTGTATTGGTGGTTGATTGGTTCCCTTATATATTCAATTTAAGAACACATTGACTGGTTTGGAGGTTTTAATTATGAATACATAAAATAATAATGGTTGGTTCTACTTGGGATATGGATTATTGGAAAAGATAAAGTGGGATTGTGTTGCAATGCAAAGAAAGAAGATATGGAAGTTTGTACGATCAACTATGAAGCAGTTTGGCTCCATAAAAATTATTGATGAACTATTCGATGACATGTTGGATTAGATTGATTAAAGCTATATGAAGATTTTCAAAAAAATAGGAAGGTCGGAACACATTATTATTCATGACATCATGCAGGATAGAATCGTGAAGCTACAGTATATCTCCACTGACAAACAAGTAGCCAATGTTTTGATGATTTCCATTGCTAAGGGAAAGCATGAGAATTTTGAGACAAGCTTGGGCTTGTGGATATCTCTGCCCTGTTTGGGAGGGAGTGAGGATGGACACCTTATTCTCCATGTGTATTGTACTGTGACCAAAACTAATAGGCGTAATTCTAGTACATGAACATGGATAGGGAGAATGATGGATTGGATAAGCATCATCGACCAATTATGTATTGTGACCAGGACTAATAGTCATAATTCAAGTACATTGATCTGGTATAAGAATGGTCTGGGGGACCGAGATTTCCTTGTGTCAATTATTTTCACAATGGATTAGGAAATGGTCCGATAAGGACATAATTTGGTGAACCTAGGTGGAGTAGATGCCTCAAAGAGGTGGTCGTGTCTTATTAAATTCCTCCTAACATCGTGCTTTGATCTAGTGGAGAGATAGAGATTACTTTCAAGGCCTTGGAATTTTGACAATGTTGGTTATGATGTTGTTATCATCAACGATGCTTATCAATCTAGATCCTTTTTTATATGAATATTTTAACTTGAGATTATCCTATTGAGTCATTATGAATACCTCCCTAGTTAAGAGGGAGTGTTGAAGTTGTAAGTAGAGTCGATCCTCATAATGTAAATTTATCATTGTTATATTTATTATATTTTTGTCAAAGCATGTTCTTCATGCTTAGAGAGTCAAAATGAGTCAAAAATAATTTATTACAATTCAAAATAAAATGTATTTGAGTCATGTCCCATTTGGAAATTTGTAAGAAAAAGGAATATGAATTGTATGTTGAGTCATAAGTCTACAAGATTACGAAGTTGACCCTCCTTGGACAAGTCATCCTAGACCTCCAAAAGACACCTATTTGACCCTCCTTGATAGCTATATATAAGAGTTAGTTCAACCTACTTGGGACATGCATTCACCACACAAAAAGAAGCACATTTGAACCTAGCGAAGGAGAAGAGAAGACTAAGTCAAAGGAGATAGAAGATGAAATCAGAAAACAAGAAGAATATTCCTGCATTGACCAAATATTTGATTGTTGAAGTTTGCACATGTGAGAGGCATATTTTACTATGGAATAAGGCCAGAATTTCTAAGGTGGCCACAGGCCGAATTTTGGCCTCTTGTTGCAGGTCTGAATTTCAAAATTTTGACAATATTTGGTGCAGATTGATTAGAATTGACTTTGACATTTGGAGGTGACTTGGAGGAGGGTTGGATTTGGTATCTTGGTGACAACTTGGTTTTGGTCTTGGTCTTGGATATCTAATTTTTATCTTATTCTATAAGATAAGGAATTTGGGGGTTTTCCCTTGTGGCTTTTTCCCTGGCTAACAACCTAATTTTGGTGTCTCTTGACTCTTTGTGGTCTCTTCATTTTTTTTAAATATTGAAAAATTTTATAATTTATTTATAAAGAAGACATAAGAAGTAATAAAAAAGAAATCTAATATTCAAAAGTAATTATCAAGAAGATAAATTGGGTGTTAGGCTTCATTACACTTGGTTTCTCAGCATGGAAAAATATATTAAGTTTTGAAAATTCAACATTTGGAGCCAATGGGGCTTAACCTCGCGACCCACATAACAAAACACAAGCACTAAGCCAATGAGCTATTAGCAAAGTTCATAAAGCAGGCAGACAACCTTCCATTTAAACCACATTTTTTATGCCAAGGTTTAAAATGGGAAGGTCTACAATTTTAACTGTATGACCTGTCCCATTGTATTATAATGATTTAACTAACAAACCATCGTGTTGTGTGTTGTAAGGGCCACAACAAGAAATTGTTGCGATATTATATCTTGCATAGTGGTAGGTTATAAACCCCACAAAATTGACCCGAGGTCTGGTGGGTAACAACATCTTTTATACTAAAAACAATAACCATCAAACTAATGTTGTTGGTTGTTAAAAAAAAATTGAAGTCAATCCTTTTAATATAGTTTTTATACCTGCAAGTTTTATAACTTGGTGATTTTTGGCTCAAATTTGGAGCAGAAAAAGGGACCTTTGAGTGGTATTCCAAAACCACCTTTGTTATATAAATTGAGGGACATTGTTGGAGCAAATTGAGGCTTCCTTCATTTTAAATTTTAAAATTTTGGCGTTGAATAAAGAAGGGCACTCCTGCTGGAAACGGACCCAAAGACGTAGCCTGTAGTTTGGGTGAAATCCATTAACAATTATGTTTGCATCTCTCTTTTATTTTCTCTGTAGCTTTATTGTCATATTTTTATGTACTTTTGGTCAAGCTAATTTCACACCCTTAATTTTATTTAATTTTAATCATTCACACATAAACATTTGACAAAACAAATCATTTTTAAGATCCTAGATCACTTAATCGGTCCTAACTTTACAAAGGATTTCATCTTGTAAAATTTTGCATCTAATGAAACCATTGTTGTAGTCTTGATGCAACAAATTGAACCGAAAGAAGAACATCCCAGTTCTTTCACGAATAAGTCATTACAAGAACATGAATTGAAGTATTTTTTGATGAAAAAGTAATCTTATGCTCTATTCAAATCTATTTCATATTTAAAAAGTTGTAATTTGACATCCCAAGTAATAGCTTAGGTACTTTTCCCACCTGTTAAGATGATGCTGACACAACCAATGTGTGAAGGGAAATGGGATAGCTAGTTAGAGAATATACAAGAATATTACATTGAAATCAAAATCCTCAAAGCTTTAAAAGGACAAGGATTATGTAAATTAATTAAAATGAAGAATATCAATATTATACGCTACAAACATCCCAATTGTACGAGGATATTATATTTCATTTGAAATCATTATAGTTTCCAAATCGAATGACAAGCAAAGAAAGAAAATCTCTCAAAATGAAATATAACTCTTATTTACTGAATCTAGAATCTTATTTAGAATAAACCATGATGGAATACTATTAAGATGCATTCCTCGATTGAAAACCATGGAGAATATTAAAGAAATGCATGAAAGCATATGTGGAGGGAAATTTTCTCTTGCTAGAAAAACACATAAAATTCTTAGAGCTAGATTTTATTTGCCCGCGCTTTTTAGAGACACTCATGCCTATATAAGGAAGTGTATTCCATGTTTAAAGTTTTTAGGTAAGGAAAAGAAATTTGTTATTCTTCTAAAAAATGTTTTTGTATATGCTCCTTTCACTCAATGGGGATTGCATGTTATTTGTCAAATTAATACGAAATAAAGTGTTAGTCATGCATATATTATAACAACAATGGATTATTTTACTAAATGGCCTAAATAAATATACTTAAAATAGGCAAAGACGAAGCATATTTTACAATTCTTAGATGAAAGAATCCTTGCAAGATTTGGAATTCCAAAAAAAAATATCATAGGAAATGGATCTATATTTATTAGATTTAGTTTTACAATTTTTTGTGGAAAATATGGAATACTTTCATGATAATATTCCAACTATTATCCATAAGGAAATGGTTTGGTTATATCAACAAACAAAACCCTAATTAATATCTTAAAGAAGGCAATGGCAAAGAATTAGAAAAAATGGCATAAAATGTTCTTGAATGCTTTATGGGTCTATAGAGTTACTCCAAAGATAAGTACTAGTCAAAAACCATTCCATCTAGTATATGGGAAGGATGTAAGGTCACCTTTAAATATGGAAATCAATACACTAGCTATGGAAGAACAAATATAAGATGAAGAAGGAATTATGCCTATTTCATCAACTAAATCAACTAGAAAATCAAAGAGAATAAAATTTCAAAAAAAATCTAGAAAAGACAGGAAACCGTAACTAAAAATTTTAATCAGTCAGCAACAGATAAAACTTTTTCAATAGGCCAACAAGTTTTATTATGGAAAAAAGCCAAGGAGAATCCCTCAATGCATAATAATTTTGATGATTTATATATTGGACCATATTTTGTAGAAAATATTAATGGTTGCAATTTTCATTTTGAAGGGAATGGATGATCAAGTGTTGAGATTGCTTGTTAATGAGCATCATATCAAACATTTCTTTGCTTAGGATTTATTCAGATACCTTTATCTACGTAAACGTATATAACCTTGTATATGTCTGGCTTGTATTTTATTTTTTCCATTTTTATATTGTAACTCCAAGGCCCAAAGGAAAAGGAAATTGGTCGCATTCTGGTGTTCTTAGCAACCCACAGGGGGTTACCATCTCACATTTGGAATCAAATGTTGATTCATTTTCACACTCCTATTGTATTTTTTCCATCCCCAAATTTGTTCTTGACTTATTCATTTTCAAGTGAAATGTACGGAAATACTTCACCACTCTTAACACTTTCACACTCGTATTATGGTTTTCCACATTTTGTATACATAATCATTTTTAATTATGTGCAATATGATTCATCAACCATTCTTCCCCATCTATAGTCTCTCGAAACATGTATTCCTCCCGTGTATCCATTATTCTCAGACATTCATGTTTCTACACAACATGTCATAAACTTACATTTCTACCTTTTTTCCATACTTAGTGAAAAATATCCACTTGATCCATTCAAGACTAACTGAAAGATCATTTAAGGAAGTTTGATCCTCGAGGTGGAAAAAAGTGCTTGAATTGTATAACATAAATCATATTCACTTGCACCTTGATATTGTGTTATGTGAATTATTTGTATGTCACTTACTACTCTTACACAACATGGATTACTTAGCCAATCACCTTGATATTGTGTTACATGAATTATTTCTTGTAATGTCTCTTTAAGGACTGGTCATAAATTATTAATTTCCATTATCACTTTCAAATGGCTCGATGAAGTTGGTCTTGTAATGTCTATCAAATACTATTGTAACTTGAAGATTTAACAAATAAGACTCCCACTAAGTCACCATTAATCCATATTACATCTTCAAATACATTAAACAAATGTGTAGTATGGCAACTAAAATAAGGAAGTAATCAGTTTTTTGAGACACGTCCAACTCATTAGCTAGAAAAGTTAAAAGTTTCCACTGGTGTACTGCATACCAATGGTTCTTAAAATTGGCTCCAAAGGACAAAGAAATAGAATCTGGAACACAAGGTTGGTGAATTTTCCATGCATCCTAGAATTCTCTGACTTTAAAGAGATAGTGCACTAGTGTGCAAAACAATTTGATTCAAAGACTAGAACTATCAAGCTCAGTTCAAAAAGGAATCTAATGCTTTTTACTCCAAAGTTTTTTAAAATAATTCTAAAGTTTTCTGAGCCTAATAAGAAGATAAAATTCGTTGAATATTATACTTTCCTACACTCACAAGGTGAAAAAATGAATATTCTTGAAGAATGTATAATACCCTCTACACCCATCTCCTCTAATATTTCTTCCATAGACATCTCTATTTTTACTAAGCCATATAGATACTTTTCCTAGATATTTTCCCAAGTTATGGGGCATGAGTTGACTTCAGCGGTTCCCGAGTCGGTATCATATGTTTTGTACTTCTCTTTCAAAATAAACACCGTGTTGGATTAGGGAGAAGTTATTTCCAACGATATTTCATATCAATTATTCATTTTCCAAAAAACTCCAAAATTCTACATGATGGCCTACATAGTGATGCCAATAATATCATGCAACATATTCCACCAATTAGCCTGCAAGAATAATATGAACCTAGATACAAAACTAGCTCAATTCTAGTGTCCTATCTTTTGGAAGCATAAAGCCCCATTTCATTTTTATCAAGTCCAAGATTATTTTGTTCATGAGTTCTATTATCACTCAGAAAAAGTGAAACATTATTTGACATGATCTTAGTGTTCATTTGTCAAAGGTATGGTCATAAAGTTCATTTGTCACAAGTTGAATAGGAAATTTTTAATTTTTTTCATATTAACCTATCCTAAGGTTCAAACCCACCTCCATTCAAGTCATATCATGTCCCATCAGTCATCATTTGCTGAAATATTTCATTTCCCAAGCTTTTGAATTCAAGAAGGGTCACTTTAGCAAGTTTTTCTTGTTTTCGTAGTGATTTGCATTGTAAAAAGGTAGTTTTCGCTATGAAACTGTTGAGAGTTTCGTAGCGAAACTACCAAGAATTCAACTAACTACGCTACGAAAAGGGGTTTTTCTGTCTGTATTTTCAAATTCGGTGCAAGGTGTAAGTCAATGATTTTAAGGAGATAGGGTGGAGGTTATTCAAGTCTTTTATGGTTAATTCAAATGTATATAACCATGTATGAGGTCATCATTACCCTTTTGGCATGTATGTGTCATGATTAAAGCATGAGTTGTCATTTAAAACATAAAACCTTATTCTAATCTGTTATTTGTCACTTAACATCATTCTTTCATGTGAAACGTCTCACTGTCACTGTTTGAGAGCTGCCTCATCACACCAAGCAACTTGTTATCCAATTTGTCTTTACAAGTGTCACCTTTTTAAGAGGGTAGCTTGGTTATAAAAGGATATGGTCATGTACAAGAAAGCACACAAAGGAGGCTCTGTGGATAATATAGAAGCTCATATACCTTAATCTATTCGTGGAGGACCCTAGCTTTGCTGAAGCATGCATCAGTTCAAGTTGTTTAAATTTCTGCTAGAGCTAACAAAGAAATTGTTGTGTTTTTGGAATATTTGAGCAGTAAGTTTAAAGAGAGGATTATGGATGAACAGAGATGGATTTGGAAATACTGAGAGATTTTATTTTCAATCACATAACAAGGAAAAATAACCTATTTCTCTTTCCTCACGGGTGCTATCAGTTGGGAGATACAGGGATGTCTTTGGGCCCTATTTTCAAAAAACAGAGTTTTCCTGTTTTATAAAAAAAAATCAAATGTTGATTCTGGATATCTGGAGATGGTTTTCAAAAAAACAAGAGAGGTTTGTCTTCAAAAAATTCTTATTGAAAAACACCTCCTCCAGTTTTGTAAAATACATCATGGATTAGGAGATATAAGCTCTGTTCTAAGACCTATTTTTCAGAAAAAAAAAAAAAAAAAAAAAAAAAAAAATATATATATATATATATATATATATATATATATATATATATATATATATATATATATATATATATATATATATAATAATAATAATAATAATAATAATAATAATAATATAAAAAAATAATAAAATAAAATATAAAAAATAAAAAATAAAATAATAATAATAATAATAAATAATAAATAAAATAAAAATAAAAATAAAATAAAATAAAATAAAAAATAAAAAATTAGGAAAAATCTGCAAAGATGTTTTAAATATGTATGGTGATGGTGATTATGTTCCTCATTAGTTTGAGGAGTTCCATAACATGCAGAAGATTAGGTTTTAGCAGTAGAAGGTCATTTTGTGAAGACAATTTTGAAATAGGAAAATTCTGTGTTTTCACACAGTCTTTCCTCTTTTCGTAGTGTTTCCTAGGCTTAAAGACAGGAAAACACTACGAAAAAACCTATAGCAACCTTTTTGCCTCTAAAGTAATTTTTTGCAACTTTCAAGAAGGGAGATTGATGGTGTGGATGTGTTGTAGAAATTTGAATAACTAAGATATTATTCACCGAGATTCTCCTGATCACAAACTATTTTAGCTTCATGCATAATACAGAATCTCTTCTACCATTGATCATCACATGCGGAAACAAAATCAATTGCATGCATACATTAAAACCACAAACAATCACACATATGAACATAGTATTTAATGGGAAAGCTTAAAGCTGAAAACCCCAACTATCTGTATATTATATGTCATGGAGATCATGTAACAATCACAGTACAAAAGCTCCTCACAAGCTCTCATGCACACCCTCAATTGCTACACACTATCAAGCTAGATCTAACAAAACACATGCTCCAATCTTTTGCCACTTGATAGCCAGCCTCTATTGCGTAATTAATGCTATGGGATGGCTTCATTAAATAGATAAACCACCTGGCTTGAACTGCACAATCCTCATGGGCTACTCCACCTATCTGTGTGTTGAAAATAGAAACTGTATAGTCACAACTGATAGTTAACCTGCTCTTTCACCTATTTCTGCACTGGTCTCCACTGAAACTGTCCATGCACTGAAGTTAACTGATGCATTCTTTAGTTTATTAATGAGTTTATAATTAGTGAATTAATTAATAATTAATTCACACCACTCTCACTAATTTTATCAATTAGTTAAACTGAATACAAATAGCTCAACTATGTTTAGATTAGTTAAACTGAATACAACACCACTAACTTCCTCAATCAACTCCACCAAACTCTGTCACATGAGTTCTAACTGAAGTATCCATGCAATAGCTCCACATAACCCTTAGGAATAGTGTAATTCCTTCTGTCAGCTCCTGTGCCACATCTGTGCACTTAACTGAAGTGCTCCAAGAGAATAAGATAATGTTTAGAGTCTAAATATTATTAAGAGCTAATAATATTCAACATATCTATTTTTAGACTGGAAATCTAAAAATAGATTATGCCCAGTATGTCTAAAAATATAAGTCCATCTATTTTTTCCGACTTGACTAGCCATCCACAAATAGCATCATGCAACTCATAGAACATGATCCATATGTCTAAAAATCGACATAGTCTAAAAATAGAATTTGCGCCAAAAATAGCCTGCGGGACCACTTAGTGAAGGTGACTCCTTTCCACTAAGCTCATCATCTTGTTGCAATCTCAACATGTGTCATGACTTTATTGACACCATGGAACATCAAAGGAGAAAATTTATTGGGTGCAGAAGTCATTTTTCAACACTACCAAAGTTCGTTACGAAACTGTCTTGTTTTCGTAGCGAGCTATTTTTGAAGTTTTTGGAGCACCTTGATGGCAGTTTTGGATATATGGAATCCTACAACATGTCAAGGGACCTTAAAGTGTTGTGGAGACAGGTCATCAGCCAAATCTCTCGTTGAAGATGAGGATTATGCTTTCCTGAAAAATAGGGTTTTGTTCCACATGTCTAGGAGGATTTTTAATATGTAAAGGTGGTAATGAACCTATCATCTATCCTTCGAGCATGTGATGCTTATTTGTAACTGGCATGTAACTGTTTCACAAATATAAGGTATAATATGTAATAAATAGGAGTTAGACTCCTATTGGGAGATGTCTTTTTCAAGGTATATCTGTCACTTTCTTGTTAAAAGACATGTTTTTTAGTTATATGATGTGTCATAGGAGAATTCAATGGTCTAGCCACCAGGAAGATCATCCTTGATGTAAAGAAGGCCTATTTAAATACAAAGCATCGAAGTAGTGAAAGGGTTGGAGATTTTTTGCACCAAATTGTTGCTTATGTATTTTGACTTATATCAGTAATACAGAGGATTTTCTTCTTGACAGACCTGAGATTCTCATGGGATTTTTAATGTCTTATTGATATATATCTTATGTTTTACCACTTATAGTATATTTCATTGTTATTACTCAGAATTCATAACTCTATGCTCTGACTTTCTTTAGTAATGAAATGATTGTGTTTTTCTATGTTTTATGAGTGAATTGCCTCTGTTAAAGACCCCTATCTACCTCAGCTTCCAGGTCAAGAAACCTTGCCACTGAATCTACTGATTGTTGACTCCATAAGCCCAATGGTAGCAAGCTTGCATTCTTTTCAACCTACAAACACAAAAAACAAGTTACATTTCAAATAGAGTTAGCCATCTAGCACTATCATTAACCAATATCATAAATCCTTTTGAGAGAGCCCTCTCAGGTTGAAGAGGCTAAGCTTCAGTCAAAAGCTGGTTTGAAACAATTACATAGAGTTATCTGATTAGCAGCCAATCAAGTGCAATTTTGTGATAACAATTTCACTATATGCTAACAGGGCAAGAGCCAAAAAGAATTTTTGATGAAGTAGTGAATTTTATAATTGGAAAAAGGATATATGAACAGCGAGAGGATAATACTCTCATCGTCATATATAGATATCAAGGAAAACCCTTACTACTCCCTAAGTTTTTTCTTCATAGATAATTTGTTGCTAAGTATGCACACGGTACCACTCTTAGCTTATTCTATTTTATAAGAAAAATAATGACACTTTATTACACTTCCTTTTATTGTGGGAGATATTATAGTAAAAAATTCTACCATTTTACATAATATTTTGAATTGATTGAAATGCTTTAATTTAATTGAAGTTGAATCATATAACCCATAAGGCACATTTTCTAGTCACATGGCATCCATGAGATATGCCAATGTATTCACAAGGATCTCAGAAGGAAGTGGAGAGAGTCAAGCTGTCACTTCTAAAAAATCCTACCCCAACCAAAAATGTTGTGAAAAAATAAAGTAGCAATACCAAAGGAAGAACGAAGCAAAGAAATAAAATGCCCTCGAGATCTCATCCCATTCAGACACCAAAAATTGGTCAAAGTTCCTCTTCTACACATAGGAGAAAGGAAACAATTGTCATAATAGGAAATATAAATATCCAACAATATGGTGATGATGATAGAAAAGAGCCACCCCCTTGTGCTTCTCTTGAAAAATAGAATGGTGTCATCACCCACAAGGAAAAGTTCAAGTAAAAATGGGCCACGAAATGCAAAAGGACCCATCGACATGGAAATAGATTGTATTGCAGTTTTGGAATGGGTAATGATACAAATGGTTGAAGCCCAAAAACTTGTTGAAGAAATGGTTGTTGAAGAGCCTATATTATTTGAATGCCAATATTTAACCATGCAAGATACCCATTATGATAAATCTACAAAGAAGTTGCAGTTTGAAAATCTGCAAATAAGAAAGAAGAATGAAGTGAGTCAAATGAAAAACGAAATAGATGTTTCAAGAGTTGGACTTTATGGACTCCTAAAACTACATCAAACCACCAAGGACATTTTTGGTCATTTAGTAATAGAGTAAGAAGCTGAAATTTTGGGACTAAAGAAAAGGATACATGAGCTTGAAGAAGCTCTTAGTCCAACACCCTTGTTCATGACTCCATTGTCTATTTAGGAACCTAAAGTAGCATTTACACCCAACACATCCCAAATATTAGAAAGGAAGAAAAGTTGTTAACTTGAATCAAAACTTGTGCTGCTATGAACATAAACAAGAAACTTTAAACTATAGAAGAAGCATGGGAAATTTCTCTCCATTTTAGAAATTTATCTTAGAGTATTAAATGATTTTATGAATATTTATGAAGATACCTTGAGAATGATCACCAATTTGCTTAAAATAATTTGAATACATTTGTAAATAAACTCAACTCTTTAAATGAAATGCATAGACACTAACAAGGCTTGCCTACTCCACAGAGGATTAAGAAAATCAAATCAGGTTGGTAAGCTAGAATTAAGATGCTCAAAGATTCTCTTGTTGAATCTTCAAGCATTAATGATTGCAAAAGTAGCAGTTTCATTAAATCCATTAATTTTTTTGATGATATAAAATTCCCCCGAATGATTAGGGACTCCATGATGATCCCTTAATATGTTTTAAATAATAATTGGATGGTATCAGAGTATCATTGGGGGGTGACTTCGATAATCTAGTTGATTTTATAGAAGCCTAGATTAATAAATGGTTATTCATGTTTGTTAACGACAATAATGACCAATTGGATAATATTATGCAACTACAATAAGATGCTAGAGATATAAAATATGAGATAAGTGACGCAAGACATAACTGTCCCACCCATGAAGGACTACATCGAAGAATGGCTCAAGATGCTCTTGAATGAAGTCTTTAACCCAAACTAATTTCCTAAGCAACTAAGATAATGAATAACCGAGGAGCCTTCTATATAATTTTCTTCAACAATAGCGGAAATATAGAGGAAGAGAAGAGTCATTCCACTTGTGATCCTTCTGAATTTTGTGATGTTTTTTTTTCTTTGAAGCAATTCCCTATTCTCTTTTCAATCTTCGATCATTCAATTTTATTGAAATGTTGTATGTTTTCTAAATTTGATCCCTAATTACATTTTTCATCTTTCTTTAAAGTACCTTTATCATTTCAATTTAGTCCATGAAAGCCCCATCCAAGTCCCTCATTTTATTTTACACTTAAGTAACAAGATTTTGTGGCTATTCTTTAAGCACTTGACTTTATTCTAAACTTTAAGTCTATAAATTATTCCCTTGACTCTTACAGAGAGCTTGTTTTTGGAATGCATGTCATTTGTGATTCTAAAACCTTTAATTTTTAAATGAGAAGTAAGAGTCTCATGAATGGTTTCTTATGCTATTATGAGTTTAAATGTGTGTAATAGTTTTATAGTTCTCTAAGTATCTAGATAAATAATTTTTGTTTCTCTCTATTTGAATTTGCTTCAAATTTGTTTCTTTGTGTATGTTTATGTATGACAAGGTGGAATGGATTTATGAGTATATAATTTATTTTTGAATCATTTCATTTTTACTTTGAAAAACTCCTAGTTCAAGTTATATCCACATCAAAGTGTGATCAATAGAGGAGTGCCACCTCTATAAAAATGCAAAAGGAACTTGGAAACATGCACTAGGAAGTTCACTTTTTTCCCTATTAGGAAAAGAGATCAAAAAAATCATGAAAATCCATGGTGATGGGACATAATGTTTATTACCACTCAACACCCAAGACAATTTTTAGAACCACCCATTTTAGTAGCAAAAATGTAAATTTTCAAGGAATAATCACCCATTTGAAGGCACAAATTTTCACAACAACTGCCACATTTCATGGAACCTCCATTAACAATCATGACTAGGAAGTTGTTCATATTATGGATGTAGTAGTGTGTTTCGTGGGCTACGTGTGTGGTCCCTGCATGTATTTGGAAATTATTTAACAACATAAGATATGTTGGGTCTAGAATTGATGAGTAAAGTAGACTCCCAACCAACTCTCTATAATGTATATTGTCCAGCAGGGTGTTGTTCCTCCAACCTTGAGCTTGACTCCAAAAAGAAAGGGTGACACATAAGGATTTTACCAGTGTTACTATTGTCAATTAAGATAATGCCTTTGTGATGTTTGATGTAGCTAATCAATTTGAGTTTTTGGGAAGGTGAATATCAATCAAGACATGTAAGGAGATCTATAATTTCATATCATATGGAGCACATAGAGGAATGTATTAAATGTATGGAGGAAAAGTATCCTATTGTATAGTGTCAACTTCATCATCCAAAATATCCTCTAAAATGGCCATAAGGATTTATTTCTCCTTGCATTTATGTATAAGAAAATATTTCTCAAAACTCTTGTACTAGATACCTTTAAGTTGGTGCTCCTCAATTCCAACATGGGTTAACTTATGAATCTTGAGGGGTGGAGAGAACAAAGAGGGATTGGTAGGGGGAGAAATAGTGGGATGGGAATGTGGAGTAAACGATCCCTTTTGGGTTTCCCAAACTCTTTGAGAGGCTTCCAACCAAGTAGTAGGAAAAGTCATTAATACTTATGTGCATATATCTTATTTTAGATCAATGATAAATCAATTCCTAATAAATGTGTCTAATATGTCTTACATGATGATGGAAAGTTCCTCAAAAATGGATATGAACTCCTCAATTGTATTAGATTATTTAATCCTATTGAGTTGACCCAAATAGTGAGTTTATTTCAAAACATTTAGATAGGTCTATGAAAAATTTTGTCGAAACAATATAATATGGTGGTAGTTATTGTGTCATTGCTACCTTTTCCAGAATTCAAAATATAAATATAAGACACCCACACAAAGTTTAATTAAGTCGTTTATGATGCCATGTGAGGAAATTTAATGTTCCATATAAGTGACCCACCCTATGGAGTCACATCCATCAAATTTTTTAAGAGTCATAGAGTTACGAACAAGTTGAATAGAGTGAGGTCCCATGGGATTGGGAAATTTAGTGTCTTCTTTTTAGGATGGGTGGTACTTCTAGGGATAACCCACATAATGATTTTACATCACCATGAGTTTGGAAAACTAGTCTAGGATTCATTCCAACTTGGAGAGCTTGTCAATAAGGGAATCAATATTTTATTGGGTAGAGTGGTTTCTATTTATTTTGTGTTGTAACTCATCACATTGGGTTTCTAAGGAGGAGACTCTCATGGATTTCTTAATGCATTTAGTATTCACATATTTGTGGATCCACAAGAAAAAGGTTACTAAAGAGTGGTACTAAGGTTATTAGTGCCACATTATAGGTTTGTTAAGATAGTTTCCTAGTAGTTGAAGCTTTGAAAAGGTCGATACATGTATTACCTGCTCTATACCTGTGTTGAAAAGGTAGATACTCAAGTTGATAGTTGTGTTGAAGTGAATTGAAAAGATTGATACATGTGTTGAAAAGGCTAATAGTCATACTGCTATAATTATGTTAAATCCTTTTAAAAATTGTGCATATATTGTATAAGATATGAACGATTGAATGTATGTTGGTTGAGAATTCGAATTGTGAAACCCATGGAAGACTATTGGGAAATGACTTAACGTGACTGTCACCATCTCTAAGTTGGCTCATTTGATTGCATTATAAATATATTGCTCTATTTTGAAGGTTTTTCATTGTTTATGTGTGTTGAAATATTGTCCCTGGAGCAATTTTAATCATTGAATGGAGCTCTCAGTCAGTGCATTGAAACGCATTGAATTTTAGATGTGTGTATGGTCGTTTATTATATGACACCAAAATCCATTTTTGAAGGTCATATGGTTCATGAGTGAACTTTTATATATGCCTTGTGTTCTTTTTCTTTTAAGAAAATCATAAAGTGTGTGGTGTATTTTTAAAGGTGTGAATGGTGTATTTTTTAAAGGTGTGAGTGGTAATTTTTTTTAAAGGTGGTGAGTTTTGTTTGAAGGAGGTGTGAGTGGTATGGTGATATATGATATATGATAGTATATTTTGGAGGATATATTTGTTGAAGGTTGCAACAAGAAACAGTGAAATTGGCATCTGGAAACAACATCCATGATCCTAGTGAAAATTAAGCACCCACACTAGGGTGGGGCACACACACGCTATTTTTAGGTGAATGTCTATTTTTGCTATCCCTTAATTTATATGGACATTAAACTATAATCTATTCTCAATGTGGACTTGAATTAGTTAACTGAAAGTGGAAAACTCAGTTAGCTAAGTTAGTTTCGAGTTAAGAGGTTGGTTGGTGGGACATGCAGAGTGACTTGAGTTGTAACTGAGTGATTCTAGTTGTAACAGAGTTGGAAGTGCAGTGGTGCATGAGTTAATGCAAGTTGTAAATCAGTTTAACTCGGTTAAGTGAGTTAAATTCAGCTGTGCTAGTTGTAATTGCAGATACACTAGTGAGAGATCAAGCGAATTAAATATTAATTAATTCACATGTAGTGATCTCACATGCAACTGATGTTTTTACTATTATTAGTTGCGTGCATGTCGGTTTCAGTGGAGACGCGGTTGAGATCTAGGTGAAAGGGAAGTGTAACTATCAGTTGTGATATTATCAAGCTACCCAGGTGTAGTTAAAACACCATAGGATTCCCATGACACTCATCGCAGTGTAGGAAGGTTGGAATTCCCTGTGAATAGGGATTGCATTCCTCACGAACTGTGTGAGAAAGGCAAGTTGAAGACAGGCTAAGAATTGGCTGAGTATTGGCCCAATTTTTGTATGACAGTGTGAGACAATTATTTGATGTACTGAGGGCTCTTGTGAGAAGAGTTGTATGTAATTGTTTCATGATTCCTTGTGGAATATACAATAGAAGATAGTGGGGTTTTTAGTTGTAAGCTTTCCCCGGGAAATTATCTGTGTTGTGTGTGATTGATCTTTCTTCATGCTTATGTAATTGGCGATTATGTTTTTAATTCCGCAAAGATTTGTAGAAGTAATTCAATACTTAACTTTAGCATATTGTTAGATCGGGTGAATCCAAGATATACATGCATATTGTATAATTTCTACATGGTATCAGAGCTGTGTTATAAATTTTCTACATGGTATCAGAGCTGTGTTATAAATTTTCTACATGGTATCAGAGCACAAGAAATTGCAGAAGTGAAGCACGAGCTGAGTTTGTGGCTGGATAGAATTCGAAATTGCAGAAAGACTTCTTGCTACTACAACTCATTCAAGATCGAAATGGCTTTCAATGGCTTGAGGTTAGAGTATGCACTCGAGGGCAGCTCTAACTACATTTCTTGGAAGGAAAGGATGGAGGCAGGACTCGAAGACAATGGCTTAAAGAAATTCATTGACAAAGATGTTCCTAAGCCAGATGTTGCAGATGCTACAAATCTTGACGCATGGAAAAATAAAGTGGCAAGGGCGAGGAGTATCCTGTTGGAGGGAGTATGAGACCACATTGTCTTAAGCCTCCATTGGAAACCACACCATATGCTATGTGGAAGGCTTTGACGGATCTATTCCAAAGCAGCAGTGACCATAGGAAATTTTCGCTCAAAGATAAACTTAGGAAGATCAAGATGGAAAAGAACGACACTATTATTGTATATTTAACAAAGTTTGTACAATGTCGGGATGAATTTGGGAGTGTAGGAATAACTTTCGCTGATGATGATTTGGTGATTTTGGTTCTCCCAATACTTCCTAAGAGTTGGCATAGTTATGAAGACTCTGTCAAAGGACGGGAAAAATTATCAGATTGGCAAAAAATGTGGTCGGATCTGGTGCAGGAGGAGTTTAGGCGGAACACCAGAGATGTATTTTCATCAAAGCATGATGGTGAAGAGGATTTTTCTTTGTCTTTCAAGGAGAAGAAGGGGAAGGGGAAGAAATTCCATTTTAAATCTGAGGCCGGTGAATATGGAAAGGAGCACAACATGTCCAAAGTGAAGTTTTTTCACTGTCACGAGCATGGACATATTGCCACAAACTATCCACAAAAGGAGAATAACAAGCCTTGTTTTTGGATCTGCAGCTGGTGAGGCCCTTGCCTCACAATTTGAGCTTGACTTCTTATTGATCGCATGCATGGTGTCAAGTGCATTGGGATCAGGGTGGTACTTGGATATGGTTCTTCCTTTCACATGATGGGAGACAAGAAAATTTTCAATGACTTGGAGGAGAAGGATCTCCAGATGCATATTGAAATGGGAGACGATGGATGGTACAGTACTACCAGGATTGGTACCATTACCTTTCAGAGGGCGTCAAGTAAAATATTTCAGTTAAAAAATGTAATGCATGTACCAGGTTTGAAGAAAAATTTAGTCCCAGTTGAAATGTTAGAGGATAGAGGCTATGATGTTGGTTTCAGTGAAGGAAAATTTTTCCTGCGACACAAAGAAATAGGGAAAGCCAAGAAGATTGGGATTCGAGTTAAGAATCTCTATATAATTTATGTAGATGTGATTTCTACAAAGCTTCCTACCATTGAGAAGTGTGAAAAATTCATGCAATTGACCCTTGAGAGGGAGTTGGATTTGCATGCAGGTAAGAGTGAACCTCAAGATGTGGAGCAGCCACATGCAGAGGATCATGGAGTTGGAGCAACCACTCATGCAAAGAAATTTTGAGCCAGATGGGCAAAGGGAGTGCATGCAACTATACCATCAGGTGATAGGTGGGGTGACATGCATGAATAATCCCAAGAAGAAATTTTGGGCAAGATTCATTGAGATGGTGTGGGTCTCATGAATCGAACCTGGCTACGAGGAGCCCACGGAGCAGTAGTAGCAGGATCAGTTGGATTGATGCAGTCAGATGTTGTGAGGACATGAAATCAAAGTTATAGAGTCATATACTGGAGCGCAGATCAGAGTTGGTAGCAAGTGCAGAGCACATGGATGCAGATGTCAGCAGCGCAGAGGATCTAGTAGACATGTGCAGTAGCTAGCAGCAAGTCAGGAGACTTTGATGATAGATGCATTATATTGATTGAGTTGTTTGGAGACTATTCAGTTTCGGAAGTGTTGCATGCAAAGGTTTCATGTGCAATAAACACTAGTGAAGTGTTGCATGCAAGAGTTTCATGTGTGAGAAACACTAGAGAAGTGTTGCATGCATGAGTTGCATGTTGCATGCATGGAGTTGCATGTCGCATGCAAGGGTTGCATGTCACATGCATGGAGTTGCATGTCGCATGCAAGGACATTCCTTTCTTGTTGAGGGGGTGTTGAAGGTTGCAACAAGAAATAGTGAAATTGGCATCTGAAAACAACATCCATGATCCTAGTGAAAATTAAGCACCTACACTAGGATGGGGCCCACACAGGCTATTTTTAGGTGAATAGCTATTTTCAAGTGAATGTCTATTTTTATTATCTCTTAATTTATATGGACATTAAATTGTAATATATTCTCAATGTGAACTTGAATGAGTTAACTGAAAGTGGAAAACTCGGTTAGCTAAGTGAATTTCGAGTTAAGAGGTTGGTTGGTGGGACATGCAGAGTGACTTGAGTTATAACTGAGTGATTATAGTTGTAATAGAGTTGGAAGAGCATTGGTGCATCAGTTAATGCAAGTTGTAAATCATTTTAACTCGGTTAAGTGATTTAAAGTTAGTTGTGTTAGTTGTAACTGTAGATACATTAGTGAGAGATCAAGTGAATTAAATATTAGTTAATTCACATGTAGTGATCTCACATGCAACTAATGTTTTTACTATTATTAAATGCATGCATGTCAGTTCCAGTGGAGACCCAGTTGAGATCTAGGTGAAAGGGAAGTGTAACTATCAGTTGTGATATTATCAGGCTACCCAAGTGTAGTTAAAACACCACGGGATGCCCATGATAGTCAGCGCAGTGTAGGAAGGATGGAATTCCTTATGAATATGGATTTCATACCTCATGAACTATGTGAGCAAGGCAGGTTGAAGACAGGCTGAGAATTGGCTGAGTATTGGCCCAATTTTTGTAGGACAGTGTGAGATAATTAGTTCATGTACTAAGGGCTCTAGTGATAAGAGTTGTATGTAATTGTTTCATGATTCCTTGTGGAATATACAATAGAAGATAGTGGGGTTTTTAGTTGTAAGCTTTCCCCGGGAATTTATATACGTTGTGTGTGATTGATCTTTCTTCATGCTTATGTAATTGGAAATTGTGTTTTTGATTCCACAAAAATTTGTAGAAGCGATTCAGTATTTAACTTTAGCATATTGTTAGATCGGTTGAATCCAAGATATACATGCATATTGTATAATGTCTACCATATTTGAAGATATATTTGAGAGATTTTGAAGATATAATTGTATGCTAATTAATCAGTTGCAGAGACACGTCAGTTTTATTGCAAGTATTTTGGACCCAATTTAAATTTTATAATGCATTCACCCATCTCCATTGTGGGAGTAGTTCTCTATGTAAAACAGAAATATCATGAGTGGCCCCAAAAGATAAAGAAAACCCTCATTTTAAATGAATTGTGGAAAGGAGTTTTTGAAGGTGTAGGAGACAATGCACCTGAAACGCCCACTTCATACAAGGATCATGCCATTTGGGAAAACAAGAACATCAAGGCCTATGCCTTGATTCCACCATTAGTAAATGAAGATGTGAGTCGACATATTTCGTCATTTTCAAATACCTTTGAAGCTTTAAAGAATTTGAAGGAATTGTATGACTCACACTTTGAACTTGAAATTGTTTAAGTGATGATTAAGTTTTTCAGTCTTGATTTGAAAAATCATGACCCTCTCGCCTTAGAATCAAAATTAAGATCTATTATGCATGAAATAAAATCCACTAGTGTTGAAATATATATTCCTCTCATAGCTCATGTCAAGGCACTATATCCCACCTACTCACATTATCTTGATTCATTGCAAGCAAGTGGAAACCTTCAAGAGATTACATTTGACTCCCTTGAGAAAAAGTTTACTGAAAGACAGAAGGACTTTGGGAAGAATGAAACTCCTCAATCTAATGAAGAAGTTGTGTGCCTTTCATAGAATTAGAATAATCATGCACAATATTCTTCTATAGGAAGAGCTAGCCAAATAGGAAGAGAAAGGAGGAATTTTAAAGGCGGGGGGGGCAAACAGTTCCAAGGAGAAAAGTCTGATCTTCACTAAATTCGATGCAATAGAGATCGACATGATGCTTCAATTTGTAAGTTTCCTTGGGACGAAATTGAGTAGGAAAGAATTGAAGGAAAAGGTAAAACACCTGACAAGGGGAAAGGTAAAGCACTTGAATCCACTCATTATGTTGTGGCACATTGCAACATTGGAGTAACTGAAGACTTATTCAATTCTTCACTCGCTTCATGGAAGAGGATTGGTTGCTTGATTTAGGAGAAACTTACCACATGAATTTTAGGATATATTTATTTGAAGAATTCACTAATAATATTGTTGGAGAAGTATACTTTGCAGACAAATCCATACTCAAGCCATCAGGGCTTGGCACCATCAGGCTCAAATTTTCTGGTCTTCCATACTTTCTTCTACATGACGTTCTATACCTCCCAAAGCTGAGGAGAAACTTGTTTTCTTTGGTCCACATCTGCTAGCAAGGACACTCCATTCATATATTTGATGGCAAGGTTGAGTTCATAAAAGCATCAAATCACTCACTTGTCATGACAAAGATAGAAGAAGAAGTACTTCTAAAGTTGCAAGGAACCTATGATCATGCACAAAACTTCTCATACATTTCTCACTTTGATGAAGGTAAATTTCAATCAAGTATTTTATGGCATGCTATATTTGGACACTTAAACTATGACAAATTTTGTTTGTTGAAGAAAAATGGTGTTACTTGTTTGCCTACAATTCCTAGGAAACTTAAGCAATGTGATGCTTGTATATTAGGATATCAAAACAAACAATATTTTCATGATTCTCATTCCAGATCACATAGAAAAATTGAACTCATTCATTCCAATTTATGTGGCCCAATGCTTTTTTTTTCTGCAAATGGTAATAAATATATGATGACATTTATTGATGACTGCACCGGAATGTGTTGGGTTTATTTATTGAAGAATAAATCTGAAGCTTTTGAAACATTCAAAAACTTTCATGCATAGATTAAAAATGATGCATGATCTCATATTTGCTCTATTCGCACTTATAATGGAAAATAATACACTTCAAATGAATTTGAAAACTATCTTTGTCAACATGGTATCAAACATCAAACAATTGTGCCTTATAATCCCCAACAGAACGGAGTATTTAAAAGAATGAATAGGACAATCTTAAATATGGTATGTTCCATGATGTTTTTCAATAATGTAAACTGATGTTTTGGGCGGACGTAGTTATATGTGTTGTGGATATAAAGAATAGGTGTCCATCTAATGATATCAAAAACAAGACTCCCTATGAAATGTGGTATGGCCACATTCCTTCGGTGAGGCATCTTAGGGTTATTAGTTCCACCTGTTATGCCTTGATACCTAAGGAACAGAGAAACAAACTTGGTGCAAGTAGTTTCAATTGTATCTTCTTGGGGTACTCAAACACCTCCAAAGCATATCGTCTCTATTATTATTTAATAAGAAGTTTATAATATATAGAGATGTGATATTTCTTGAATCTTCCAAGACTGACAATGTTATTGAGTGGCAACTTAATCACTTTGAGAGATTCAGACATGCAAATTATTTTCAAGAATTTTATAATGATATTCCACGTCTTGAAGGGGGGATTCCTATACTAGATCAATCTATGGAATCTTCTTCTAAAGCACTCTCTCCCCCAACCACCTATGACACTTTGAGTGATGTGATTGAAAAAATTGGGAGATTAAATATTGATTTATCCCCATCTCAATCAACTGAGTAGCCTGGGCCATCTCAAAAAGGTACTCAAAAATGGCTGAAAAAGACACTTGAAAGTGTTCATCCTGATGAGGTTGGAAAGACAGGAACAAGTAGTTCAACAAAAAAAAATGGAGGTGATTTAGACGATTTTGATTCACCTATTGATATGGATGTTTCTTATGATTCTAAACTGAATTTGTCTACATATTTTGAACCAACTTCCTTCAAAGAAGTTTCTTATCATGATGAATGGAAAGAAGTGATGCAGAAAGAATATGATGCCTTGATAAATAATGGCACCTGGAAACTAGTTGATCCTCCATTGGGAACCAAACCAATAGGCTGCAAGTGGGTCTTAAAGAAAAATTATAAATAAGATGGCTCACTTGACAAGCACAAATCTAGGCTTGTGGAAAAAAATTTTGCATAGAAGGAAGGGGTTGACTATGAGGAGAATTTTTCCCCCACATCAAAATGGGCTACCATCCAGACACTCTTTGCCTTGGTAGCTCAGAATGGTTGGAAAGCTCATCAAATGGATGTAAAAACTTCTTTCTTGAATGGAGATATGAAAGAGGACGTTTTTATGTCCCAACCAGAAGAATTTGTTGTGAAGGGTCAAGAACACAAAGTATGCAAGCTTGTAAAATCCTTTTATGGCCTCAAGAAAGCACTATGAGCCTGGTATGATAAGTTAACTAAGAATATTCTGAAACTCAACTTCAAACATTATTATTTTGATGATGCAACTTTGTTTATCAATAAATTTGGAAAAACAATTGTATATCTTGTGCTTTCTATAGATGATCTTCTGATGACAAAGAAAAATGATAGCTACATTGCATCCATAAAGAAGGAATTGAGGAAAGGTTTTGAAATGACATATTTGGGCTATGTTAACTACTATCTTGGTATTGAAGTAACTCAACGTTTGAAGTTTATATTCCTCTCTCAGAAGAAGTACATTGGAGATATGTTGAACAAGTTTGGAATGGCTTAATGTAATCCTTTAATATACCAATGGAACAAAACTTAAAGCTCACATCCACTGAAGGAAAATAATTTGAGAATCCAAAGAAGTATAGACAACTCGTAGGAATTCTCAACTACTTGACTACTACCAGACCAGTTTTTTTTTTTTTTTTTGGAATCCTCTCCAGGTTTATGCAAAATCCTTGTGAGGGCCATTGGTCTACTGCAAAAAGAGTTCTAAAGTACTTGAAGGGAACTCAAGGCTTTGGACTTAAGTATACACAGGTGGGCGACTTCAGCTTGATTGCATAGTATGATTTAGACTTCGATGGAGATAAAGAAATTGGGGTATCTACTACAGGTTATGTTATGAGTATTGGATCAGGAGCTGTCTCCTGGAGGTCACGCAAACAATCAGTTCAAGTAGCTTCCACAACTGAGACATAATATGTGGCAGCAGCAGAAGCAACAAAGGAAATTATTAGGCTCAAGAAAATTCTGGAAGATTTGCAGGAGAAACAAGTGCATTCAACTCCTCTTTTGATTGGAAACACCTTAGTAATAAAGTTGGCCAATAACCCAAAGTTCCATGATTGAAAAAATCACATCAATACAAAATACCATCTGATTCAACATCATGTTGAGGCCAAAAAATCCACCTACGCCATTGATCCACAAATGAGCAGATTGCAAACGTCTTCACCAAAGCGCTTAGAAGAGAAAATTTTGAAAGATTCAGAATGATGCTTGGACTCACCAACATCCCTTCAAATTAAGGGGAGGAATGTTGACACCTAATCTTTGGGATTAGGTAAAGCCATGTAAATATTGTAAATAGAAAATCAAGAGAATTGGAAGACAAAGATACATTAGGATATGAAACCCAATAGTCTCCCTCTCCATGTGTATATCCATGTTCCATATTAATTCAAAGTACAATTCAATTCGTGGAGTTACCTCCTAGACTGATAAGGTCCACTAAAAAGGCTTACTAGACAGTGGTAAAATGATGATCAACTCAATTGAGATAGGTCACAAATAAGGGCACAAATAAGACCTAAACCTTTTTGGAAAAATCCTAAACAATATCTCCCTAAAGAAAATCCTAAATAATAACTCCATAAAGAATACATATAAATCACATATTCCTTCCAATAATAACTAGATGATCTCAATATCTACTTATAAATGCATTTACCATATGGCTCCTTTATTAGTTCAACCATTATTACATATACATTTAACCACATATATGTGTCCTTGAGATCATATCATATACATTAATCTCATATACATTCCCCTTGGGGTGATATCATAGAACTCTCCTTCAAAAAAAAAATTCTGCAAAGCTTTGAGATTAAGGACTTTACTTGTGATTGCAACGAGTAATAGGATTTCCATATATCCCTATTTTCTTTTTGCTACTCATGATTATTGACCTATTCAAAACTCAATTATTTTTGGTCTTAATACTTGATAGTTGGTTGTTGCACAATGTTCTTCTCTTTGATTCCATGTGGTGTTGTTACAACTTCTCCAATTCATTATAGTTATTGGTATTTGATAATATTATGCCAAATAAAAATTTTGTGATGCCCCGTTCCATGAATATTGTTTATTATTCCATCTCCTTCATAATATCGATGTCAATCTACCTATATTTTTTTAAAACTTTCTTGGTAATGATGGTGTCATAAGGTAACTTCACGTGTGATAGTTTCTCGTCATTTGGCACACCCATGTCATCCATATTCTTTTCATAGACAATGACATCCTCTATCATATGTGCTTGGTCTTCAATACTACCAACTTTTGATATAATTCCATCATATTTGACTTTGACATTTTCAAGTTGGAGCTCAACTTCTATAATCATTTTTTGGTGACCTTCTTGAATCTTGTCTTCCCTCTCTTTTTGAGGTTACAATGTGATGCCATAAATCAAATTCTTGTGTATTTCTTCAATTCTAGACGACATTTATAATTTCATGTCATTTGTATTTAGTTACTCTTCAAACTTCCCACAAATTTCCTCTCCATCCTTTTGGTAATATTCTCTTCAATTTCTTTAGTTATATATTCATCATTATTATTTTATTATAACTCTTGTAAATGTCTTTTCACATTCTTAACACCATTAAGAAGTTCTTGATTATTCTTAAGAAATGTTTTATTTTCTTCATTTTTTTTCAATTCTCCCTATAATTTTCCCACTTTGCTTTTCTACTACTTTCTTATTTTAATTTTTGAACCTCCACCAATGTTTGATTGACAAATTTCATCTTGGGAAACTCATAACCCTTCTTTATAAGATCTTATTTCATATATTCATTATCCTTTTGCAGTTTGGAAATTGTTTCTTTACCTTAATTCACTTCATCTTGACTTTTACGCATATCCTCCATTTTTAATCCTTTATCCAATTACTTGAGAAGAGTTTTTCAATTTATTCTCATGTGGTGTAGAATATAGTATCTTTATCAAGGATATTCCACTATAACTTCACCCTAAAAATAAAAATCTGCCTCAAAAGGACTAAAATCATTTTTCCTTATTATCCTCAACCAGTATACATGATTCATTTCATCTTTATATTCCTCTCTACTAAAGTTAGGTATTGGAATTGTTTCTTAATTGAGATATAACCCAAACCCTAAACCTTATCCCTAATAAATTAGAAATGGTGATATTAATAAATTATGATACATATATCCTTATATTCTGTAAGATTCCCCTCTTGGAAAACCTTGGAATTTCCCTTCAGTCCACGTGTTTTGATTAATTTTGTCTTTATGGAATTTTGTCAAATAGTTGGTGTGTATATGGTTGTAGATTATGTTTTGTTCAAAATTACATACACATGGTGCCACATTATTGTTCCAGATACTTTCTAACAATACTACATGAAAGATATTTGACCCAGAAACAATCATACCACCATAGATAGCTTTGAAAAAACAACTGTATGTGTGTGTGTGTGTGTGTGTGTGTGTGTGTGTTCCTTTCACTATATATGGCTTAAATACATAATAATAACATGTAATTTTGTATTACTTACGAAAATAGAGGGCACATTGATATTTATATATGTGTGTGTTCCAACAGTAATAAAGTCAAAGAAACAAAGCCATGTTGATAACATTATACATGTTTTTATAACACTGTGAATGGGAGATGGGAACCTTGAATGTAGATCCAGCTATATATGATAAATTTTTCACAGGTACATTGATAAAATTGACCTTTGTGTTAGAGTCCTATAGTCACAATGATCAAAATTACTCTTTAAACTATTGGTTATAGTCTTAGGTCAAATTATAGTATTTTAAAATTAAATTTGACATGTCTCTTGGTTGTCAAATAATCCTAAGTCATTGTCTAGGTGTAATGCTACTCTCATAATACATCATATTTCATGGGAAAGTTTCTTGGATGCAACTGATCTCTTACCTGTCTCAAGCCATTCAAAAAGTAAGAGCACTCCTTCATCATTTTCTACACCACAAGGAGTTGAAACATCAAGCATTCCATCAATGACAAAAACTCAGCCTAGAGCATAGATTTCAAAAACAAACAATAAAGGTAAGAAGTTGGTTTTTGTTACTAAAGAAGAAGTGTAGGTTGAAGCCATGAGAGAGGAATCACCTAGGAGCGAACAAGATTCACCTTTGCAAAATGAAGAACAAATACCTCTTGAATTTGAGATGGATAACCTAGGATAATAGCATGGAAATAAGGTAGCATATGCCATAATAAAGGAGAAATATATGCAGATTAGAGAGCTCAAGGATGACCTAGCCAAATCCAATTTCATGGTGGCTTTCTTGTAACAAGAGAATAGACAATTGAAACTAAGCCTAATGCAACAGAGAAAGTCACAATAAGACCCTTCATCATCAAGCCAAGCAATTGTTTTGGCAGAAAAGGATAAAGGTAAAGCAATCATTAGTGTAGAGCAGTTGGAAGAGAGGAACATTCAGGTATAGCCTAGGATACCTAAAACTAGAGCAATGGCTAGAAAGGAAAAGCATGTAGAAGATCCATCTCCTCCTCAAGCCCAAAATTCCATAGATGACACCATAGTCGTTGAAATTGAAAAGGAAAAAGAATATTGGATTGAGAGAGCGAATTAACACTTGGATAAGCTATTGAAAAAGGCAAACATGGATACCACCATGTAAAGAAATATTGCAAGACACTACTATGCTAGGAACATGGTTTGCAAAGTTAGGGTGAAAAATATGAAGAAGAAACTCAAAATAACCCTAAGGAAACTCAAAAAGAAGGAAACCCTTGACCTATGTATCATTGGTGATTTAAATGCATGAAAAAGAGCAGAAAAGGAGACAAATTTTGAATTTTTGAATTTTTGTGCACACGTTCAAAAGCATCCTACATAAATGTAGCAAGTAGTTGTTGTGCTTTTTCTCAGATGGTCAAGTCAATATTTTCAAACATGAAAGGATATAATATGACATAAGGATACCATAAAATTACCTAATGATACTTGTAGAGTCATGCATTTGCATAGAAATATAAAAAAGTGTCATTTTTACACCTTGCTGCCACCTTTTCAGGACTCTTGCTACGTTTCTGGCCTAAGTCTATGTTTTTCCATTTTCACCCCTCTTTTCTCACTCATTTAAATAAATTCCACCTCCATTGTCTTCCTAACATCTATCCCTACCCCGCATAATTTTCTTAGAATTTTTCCTACCCCCTTCCCTCTCATTTCCCTCCTTTGAAATTCGATGCGCTTTTGACTCTTTTTTTGTCATTATTTGCAAAAGAATTTTCGAACCAAATGAAGATGAATTTTGGAAAAGAAAAAAAAAGAGGTTTCTGTTAAGGAAAAATTCAATAAAAATAACCTCCTTCATTTTCTACATAGGTATCATATATTAGGATATATTAAACTTTCTTGGACACCTATTTCAGAAAATCAAATTCTCCAATTTGTCTTGTTTGTTTTAGTCATTATTTTGTGGCATGGATTCCGAGAAAATTAAAATGAATGTCCAAAAACGGAGAGAGGTTATTCTCAAAAACAACCTTATCTACAAAAACCTCTCTCAATTTTGTAAAATGTGTTATGGTTAAAAATATATCAGTTCATATTTTACCCTCTATTTGTTTCCTGCGCTTCTGGAGAATTTGCTGCATTTCTAGACAGTCTATTTTGAGATCAAGTTTCAAGAGGTAAAAATAATGTTTTTGGATCTTTCAAAGGCTCCAGGGTGTATTGGACATCTCAAAATTTCTTCACAGGTCTTCATCAAATCTTAGAAACTCTTCCAATTCATCAAAATATCAAGCCAACTATTCGATGTACTTTTGCTAAGGATTTGTTGTGTTTCTGGGTTATTTGTTGTGTTTCTATGTTTGAAGGTTTTTACTATAGGTAAAAGGGTTAAATGTTAATAGGATTGATGTAAATAGTTGTCTAATGATTTTATCTGATATAAATGGGTTTGTTAATGATTAATATTTTAAGGAATCTTGTAATTAATGCTTGGAGAGATAAGCTCAATCAGTTAGCTAAAAAAGGGGAAAGTTAGTTTTAACTCCCCTAGGATTTGGAAATGGATAGGATAGGTTCATGAATTGGCTCCTATTAAGCACGATTCAACCCCTTAGAGGTGAAAGGTTGTTCTTCATCTATATTTACGAAGAGATAAGTCAAAGAGAGGGATTGGATACTTGAAGCTCATACATTCTGAACTAGTGTACTTGATTTTGATAGAAATAATACAGGCAGTTGTAGCTATTTTTATGGGAATCTTGTGATGTGGTTAGTGACACTGTTTTTCTCCAGTTTTACTTATGCATTTGATTATTAATTAGTTCTAGCAACCATCTATATTCTTCTTGTATTAATCTCCTAAGTTTTAAACAGAATACATTGCCTCAAATGCTCCACTCTGTCTGAGATTTTCATAGAAGTGTTTTATCAGCTAAAAAAATGAATTCATACATGTATGCTCATTTTAATCCTTATACATGATTTCCTCCTCACCAGACTACAATGAAAAATTCAATTTGTGTCACTGATTATCGCTACCTTGCCACATTTTATGTCTGCAACTGATCTTTTGGAATACTTGGCCTATTTCCTAAACCTGGTGCTTCTTATCCACCAAACCCTAATCAAAACCCTATTGAGATGATAACCAACCTAAAACCCTAATACTCTCTGGTCACTTCCATTGGTTGTGAGGTTGATTTTTAGAGAGCCCTCTCTGATTTGGTAGCGTTAGATACCAAGTCAAAAGTTATTTTGTGGTTACCTCTTTGGTTTCCTTTCTCAGCCTTGGGAAACTAAGGAGTGCTAACACTTTGTATGCACATAATCCATCCCACATAAAGTTATTAAACTCAACCACAAAAATGAAAAGAAAAGTGAGCCCCTTTCACAAGGTACCTCAGCCACCACATAGAGAGAGGGAAATCTGACTTTCTTGTTGTAGAATCATAGTCCAGAATGAAGTGTAACTCGGCCCTTTCACTAGGTGAAATATCAACAAAATATATCATTATAGGCTCATAACTTGTTCCAACACAATGGAAAACTTAGATCAATGAAGTGATCAAACTCAGCCAACAACCCACAGTGAACTCGACCATCTAACTCAGGTATACACAACCCCTTTTTTGAGAATATGACTCAACCGGCGAAGGTAGAACTTGTCCCTGATGTTCAGAACTTAGTTCCCTTGGAAAATGAAAACTTGGTCAAACAAAATGGAAAATTTAGCTCAATGAAGTGACCAAACTCGCCCAACAACCCATAGTGAATTCGACCCTCTAACTCAGGTATACACAACCCCTTTTTTTGATAATATGAATTAGCCAACAAAGGACATAGAACTCGTCCCTGATGTTCAGAACTCATTTCCCTTGGAAAATACAAGCTTTAACAACAAATATGATGAGGTAAACTCAGTCTCTTAAGCCAACAACATAACTCAGCCAACAAGGATAGGAAACTTGACCTTGATGTAGTTTAGATTCCATCTTGAAAAGGGAATATGAAATATAAGGAGTTCATAAAATCAACTGATAAAACCTGAACTCGCTTTTTTATGCTACAATATTCATCCACTGAAGCACAATGGCTATATATGAGTGATCATGCTCCCAAACTAGCTTAGGGTGTATAGTTTCAAAACCTAACCTAGCAAACTGAATGAGTGTTTCCAAAAACCTTATACTCTTCTCCAAGAGCTCTCCAAATTTATTTTTCTAAAATGGGAAAAAGCAAGAATGAGGAGATACTCCTCATTTTCCCTCTTTTATAACTCATTTTCCACTTTTTCCACCATTTTACCATTTTATTTTAATAAATTCACTTTAATGGATTTTCTCACTTTATATTTTTAAAGTGGATTTTCATTAACCTAGGACCCATGTCCCCTTTTCACCACATTAGCTTTTCTAATGTTTTATTATAGGGGAATCATGTTCCCTTGATTAATTTTTCCCGTCCTAGCCAACGAGAACCTTATTAGGCTAGCGGATCCCCCTCCTTATGAGTCCTAAATGGATGGCGACATTACATATTCTTATATGCCTTCTCTTTGTAGTGGATTTTGAATCACTTGAATTATAAACTCCAATAAAAAAACTATGATCAAATTAAGCTAAAATTCCTTTAAAACCCCATATTTGGACATTATCCAGCTATTAGTCAATATTTCTCTAATGTATCTCTAAAAATTGAACCAAAATTTCTCTTGTTTAAGACTATTTCTAGGATTAGTCAAAACCCCTTACTTCCACAATGTATAGCTTGAAAAGTATATTGAATCATAATTTTAAAAAAATTCCATAGGTACTTCGTTATGCCTTCTCATGCTCCCAAGATATGTGCTGTCTAGAACTTCCCAAAAAGTTATCGTGAAAATTCTAAGATGACCAATTTGGAGCCAAAATCAGATTTGTACAATATGATACTTGTTAGGGAAATTATATGTGTTATAATTCCAAGATTAAATTATCAATCTCGGGCTTGTAAGTTTCGAGGCACAAACGTAGGTAACGCAAGATCAGGGCATCTAACCTAAACTAGAGTGAGAAAATCAATTTGATGTTTAAGTATGAAATCGCAATTGAATTAGAGAGGCTTATAAACTAAATCCAAACCTTAATCACTACTCTCTTTGGATCATAACTTTACTAATTAAAAGCTCACTTAATGGTAAATCAAATAAACAAATTTATGCACACTTCTTCAGAACTCACAGCTTAGATTACACCAATCACTATTGTAAAAAAATACCAATCATTGATGTAAAAGAACACCAATATTAAATAACTCAACTACTGTAGGAACTTTTTTTTTTTTAACTGGAACGGTTATGTTTTATTGATAAAGACAGGTTGGGCGAAGCCTAATCAACCATTACATTCTGCAGATTTGACTTGGGCACTTTTTCTGGTTAGGGAATGATTTCCATGATCGGAGAACCTGCATTTATGCTGATCATTCCATTTTGTAGAGTGCATCCTATATTTTCCAATCTGTCCGCTTCCTTGTTTAATCCTCTGAGGATGTGGAAAATTTGTACAGAGGGGAAGTCCTTTAGACTTCTGTTCACTCATAATAGTTGTTTGTTTAGCGCTGGATCCTTGAGCCCTTTCTTGCTTATTATTTTTTTTATCAACAATTCTGAATCTCCAAAGATAAGGATTTTGCTTGGATTTTCTTTTCTGGCCATTTGACAAGATTTTAAAAGACTAAGAGCTTCAGCCTGATTGTTGGTTTTCAGACCAAGTCCCCAACTGAAATCAACTTTTTTCCCATTCGGAAAGAAGATCGCCCCTCCTGCTCCGGACCTCCCTGGATTTCCTTTTGAGGCTCCATCGAAGAAAATAGTGCTTTTGCCCTGGGATTTCCACCATTGTTGGAATCTATCCTCTGGTTCACGAATCTGCCATCTTTCCTTATGTTTTGGACGTGTGATTGCTGGGAGTCTGGCCTTGCAGGAGAAAGCATCCAACCACACCCTTTCTTCAATTCGGAAGGAGTTGTCATCTTTGACTGAAGAATGGTTCAGAGTTTCTAATAGGAGGTTCTTTGCCTGATCTTCCACTTTTTCTGCAGGCAATTCGTTGTGATTGAAAATGATTTCGTTCCGGGCTAGCCATAGCTTCCAGCAGACGTACTTAGGGGCAGCTATCCACACCTTGTACCATATAGATTTGTTGACTATATTGTGAGGATACTAGCTTTCCAAGTGGAGAACATGGCAGCAATCGAACCTTGAGTTGGAGGACGCACTGTCAGTCCGGTCAGGAAAATGGACCAGGCCTCCTTCGCAAACTCGCATTCTATAAATAGGTGTTCTGAAGTTTCCAATGCATTTTTGCAGAGAACGCATTGGTGTGGGCCAACTATGTTCCTTTTAGATTTTCTCCTGTCGGAATTTAATTGTGGAACAGAGTCCAGAAGAAGAAATTGATCTTGGGGATGTTGAAGTTGTCCCAGATTTGTTTCCACACAGATTCCGGATGTGGCGAGTCCTTTTTACTTTGCATCTGTAGGTATCCTTGACTTGCTGTGTACACCCCCGTCTTTCCCCAGCCCTAGGAGTCTTCATCATCTTTATGCATCAGAGAAAAATCAGAAATTGTGTCTTTAAGAGCATCTAACTGGGATTTTAGATGCACTGGGATTCTAGGAAAAATCCAACGCTGCCAGTTTCCTTTGCTGTCCCAACCTGAAATGTCCTCAATTTTCCTGATACCTTTTGCGTATAACCATTCTCTTATCGCATATATTTCATTGTTTTCTGCTAGTGGAGGGTGTCCCATGACTCTGTCTCTCCAAAGCATTGTATTTTTTCCATTCCCAGGAATTCTATACAGGTGTGATCTGAAAAATTCGATGCCTTTGCTACACAGCTTCCAAGCTTGCATTCCTTTAGGGGATTTCTCCATAGTAAAGGATTTTATTGACTGGTTTTTGAGGTATTTGAGCTTTAAGATCTAACTGACTGGGTGATTAGGCTCAGCAAAAAGCTGCCATAATAATTTGCAACCCAATGTTAAATTTGCTTGCAAAGGATCGCGGATTTGTAGGCCTCCTTCCACAAGTGGTCATTTCGTTGTTTCCCAGCTTATTAAGTGAAATCTTTTGCTATTTCCACGTCCTCCATTCCACAGAAAGTTGCGCATGAGTCTGCAGATTTGGTCTGAGATTAATTTTGGGGCTAGCATTAAAGAAGCCCGATATGTGGGCAGAGCCAAAAGAACTGATCTGATGAGCGTGAGTTTACCTCCTGTGGTGAGCCAAAAGCCTCCCCACGCAGCAATCTTTTTTTTGAATTTCAAAATCACTTCCTCCCACAAATGGTTCCTGTTGGAGCCCAGTGTTATTGGGAGGCCCAAATATTTTATTTTCTCCCAATCTGCATGACCTGTAAAGCCCAGATTGTTTGCTATTTTCTCAATTGTGTGATGCTCTGTATTCCATCCATATACAACGCTTTTCCTCTCACTTATTAATGCTCCCGAGATGCTGCAAAATTTCTAAAGAATGGTTCTGAAGGAGTTTGCAATTCTTGGAGAGGCGCCCCCAAGCAAAAGTGAATCATCAGGAAAAAGCGCATGATTCACGGTGGCAATTACTTTCTCAATTTTGATCCCAGGTATGCTACCATTTTGTTTTTCCATGGTCAACTTTCTGCTCAGGGAGTCTGCCATCAGAATGTAGAGAAATCGTGAGAGAGGACAGCCCTACCTCAAACCCCTGGTGGCTAAAAAGAAGTCAACTAGTCTTCCATTTACCATAGGGGCGATCCAAATCTTCTCTAAACAGGCTTTGATTAGATTGATGAAGTCCTGGCAAAATACGAAGGTTGAAAGTACCCTGTACAGGAAAGAGCGGTTAACTCTATCAAAAGCATTGCACATATCCAGTTTAATAAGCATACCTTGTTCTTTGCGTGAATGGCTGGAATGCAGGGCTTCCTGAACTTGGATGACATTGTCCAGGATATGTCTTCCTTTCACAAATCCCCCTTGGGCTGGAGAAATTAGTTTTTGCAGAAGTGGTTTGATTCTATTCGCCATAAGTTTAGCCACAATATTATAGGACGAATTGCAAAGTGAGATCGGCCTGTATCTTTCAAAGGAACCTGGGTTTGCTTCCTTGGGGATTAAGGCAAGAAAGGTGGAATTTATTCCGCCTCCAACCTTTGCCTTCCTCATGAAACCATGTATCATTCTAAGGAGATCAGGTTTGATTAGCTCTCAGCAAATTCTGTAAAAGTGGATTGAAAATCCATCAGGTCCAGGGGCTTTGTCTGGCTCCATGGACCAAACAATATTTGAAATTTCTTCTTCTGTGACTGGGCTCAAAAGAGCTTCGTTATCTTCTATGCTGACTAACTTCGGGATATTTGTGAGGAATTCTGATATATCCTCCTCGCTCCCTTCCCTTTCTGCACTAAGAAGATTCTGAAAGTGCTTCACTGCCGCTTCCTTGATTTGGTCAAATCCTTTGCACACCTATCCACTATATGTAGTGATTTCTGCTATACTACTGTAGGAACTTAACTATGATATCAATTCTGACTTTGTGAATTCTGATGTAAACAAAAGAGGAACTATGAAAAATACTCTAATCATTTATCTAAAAGAAAATTATCAAAAATAATTGCAATTCATCACTCAACAATATTCAATAAGGAGTTTCTTAATTCGAATGAGATAGACTTTGTGAATCTGATGTAAACAAAAGAGGAACTATGAAAAAAAGATTATAATCATTTTACCTAAGAGAAACTTGTCACAAATAATCTACAATTCACTACTTGGCAAAAATATTCAATAAGAAACCCTTAATTTGAATAAAACAAATCACTCGAAAAACGGAATCTTCTATAATTGTAAAAATCGTAATCCAAACACAGAATTATAGAGAAACGAAATCATTCTTACACTAAAATCATGCATCTACTGTAGAATCGAAACAATAACAAATTCTATTCTAGAAAGCTTAGCTAAAATGTCTTATGCTATGGAAAGGAGGAAGGTTTCAATCAAAATAAATCTAATTACTAAACCTAAATCTTGGGTCATGAACACTTCATTTTCCAAGCATCCCAAAAATAACTACACACCAAAATACTTCATTCGATTTTCCACACTCATAGCATTAATATATTTAATTTGAAAACTAATTCCTATTCTAAATTAAGGCTATCATATTCAAACTTCAGAAAACCTTTAATTTCTGATTAAATTCAACCTTATTCTCAATCAGTTTAAATTTTAGAACTAATCAAACTTAATTGCAACCAGTTTCGCTATTCCTGATCATTCCTAGCAGAGACGTAACATTAAAAATTTAAAAAAAAAAATGAGCAGAGCATAAACCCATTTCATTCTCAATTTGTAATCATGGTAATTAACTCTTGTGTCACTTGAATACTTTTCAAACAATTTGCACTATTAAATACACCATTCACACATTGAGCACTATTAACCATTCATAAATGATTGAGGAATGAGATCTACGATATTCAATTCAGACTTACGAAACAAAATGTTGAGCACATAAATTATAATGATTCTGAGATTTAAGCAACAATTATTTCAATAAAATTCACACTTCAAACATAATTCCTATGATCTAGGTCAGCTATAGAACTTGTTTCCAGGTGGTGGTGGGACCTTGCCACTCCTGGAGCAAGTTCAAGTTAAATCAATGTCTGTTAAAAACTAAACTAAACCATGGCACTTACAGGAAATTCATGGCAGAGTCAAAGTTGTGTTAATATTCAAAACATAAATTTATATGCATACATTCTTTCAGTCCTTCTTAGGCAATGAAAAAATTATTACATCAGTCCCTTTTATCTATCGTTCCTCCTTTCTCCATAACTTCTATAGCGTACATTCTTTATACAGTTCAGTTGATGAGAAAAACAAAGCATAACCCTTTGACTAACAACAGTAAGCTAAAAGAGGTTGTATGCAATGTTCGAATGGGTCACAGTTGGGTTCATCCTGATCATGGCAAGGATGGAGGAACCGTTTCCATGTTTAGCACAAAAAAATTCATCAAATCGTTGTCCTCCATGTGGTTGTCGCCGAAAATAGACAAATTCGAATTTTGACCCTAATTCTATACTTAACTTGAACTAGAATATTTCCATGACCATAACTCATTCATGGTAATGAATTTTTCCTAACAGTTTCTGGGTTACCTAAATAAGGGTACTCTAAACAAAACCCGTGTGTCGGAATTTCAAGGTTATTTCCCATTTGATCACAAACTTTATATTTTCACCTACAACAATTTTATTCCATACTTAACTTGTAGCAACTAGTTCAAATTGACTTGTGGAGAATTTTGGAAATGGAACCCTACGAAAAATGAACTTAACGAAAGTTTTCATTAGTAAAAATGGTCAAATCATCCTTGATACATTAAAAACACAATAAAACCATGATATTTAACCATGAGATGAAAAGGATGGTTTTATGGATGAGCTACAGAAAATGGATATGAATATTGTAGAAAGTGTAAGAATATGCTTTATAAACGGTAATGTTATATGGTGAAAATGAGGGCATTTAAGAGGCCCAACACCCCCCCACGCCTGCAATTTTTCATGTCCTCATGCAAAGAAATACCATGCCCATTTATAGATTCTATGGCATCATAACCTTGGGCAGGGTTGGTTCTTGTGGAGCAACACTGCATGAATATTTGGAGGTGTTGATTCTTATGGAGCAGCACTATTCATATTTGACAAACATAGAGTGGGGAGTGATCTAATTGAGGACAAACACTAAGTGGATAAGGAAGATATGAGGGATCTCGTGAATTATGAAGTGATAATGGGAATGGTCGATACAAATGTTTTCATACTCTAAGACCAAGGTTTATATGTGGTGCTTCTTGTTTTGGGCAGCAATGACTTCATCTTTTGATGTCAACTTGTCCCAACATATAGCATTTCGTAATGTGATAATACTAAAGACTTGTGATATAAATGGTACAATTCCACTGTGGTAACCAATCTGAAGGAATAAAGTTCACTCCTTGAAATTCCAACAAAAGAATGAAAATAACATTCCCACGTGTTATGAATGCTTATGATATAGGAAGAGAAGGCATTCTGGTTATTTCTTTGTATTAGTACACCACTATGATCTAATTTTCATTCATATGGCCTTATTAGATCACTTATGCATTTTATTATGAAAATGGATTGCAAATGAAGGTGGATGATAGTGGTGATGAAAGATAGAATATATGAAGTGGAAAGTGGTTAACCATCATGTTCCTTACATTCTTAATGAACCAAAGAATCTTAAACCAATTTACCTCAGGCTTACCTTTACTTTGATGTGTTGGTGCTGCAAGATACCGCAAAAGATGAAGTGGAGGATGAATTGGAGCTGATGTGTACTGATATGGATCTGAGAGGAAGCGCTAGAGCTGCAATGGATGCTAATTTGGATCTGCTGAAGGAAGCTGAAGAGATAAAGGATGAACTAAAGAGATGAAGGATGAACTGAAGAATTAAAGGATGAATTGAAGGTCCCCTTCTTCCCCATGCCTAAGGAGTTGTATGTCCTCAAACAACTTAGGAAAGTTGACTGTTATTGCAAATGAAAATGGAAATGCTGATACAAAAATCCAAACTGTTGCAATCTATGTTGAGATCTCAAAACCATATATTCTTCAACCGCTACACACTTGTGTGCAATCTTACATATGTGAATAAATGGTGTCGATGTTGAACATAAGCAAGAACCATTGGATTACCAACCATTGAGGAGATCATTAACCAATGCAAGATATCCCACCTTTGATGTCAATGGGAATCAAGGCACTAGGTACATTCTACTAGCCATGAATGAATTTTTCAAATTCGAATGGACTACAGAATTTATCCACCAAGAAAAATTGATGTATTTCCTAAGTAGATGACAAGGATACCTGCCATTAACGCATGCAGTCTCCTAGGTACCTTATCTAACCCTAACCTTGGTCCTAGATAATGTGTTGATGTCGATGGGACAAGGCTCGTTGGCAGGTGGGCCTTAAGGAATCCCACATCAACCAACTCGAGTAAAAACATAATTACTTGAAAGATACATGATTTGAATAACTCATAAAAATTTACAAAATTTTTTGGGAACCTTGCCAGCTAGTTACCTGGTTTTCAAGAAAAGTCCCTATCCAGTTGCGCCAAACAAGTTGGTTTTCACAAAAGGACTTATTTTTCTCTTCACTATTTTCATTTATTTATTTATTTCAATACTAACTTTCCTACTACACTGAAGAGAAGACATCCTCCTTCAAGTGAAAGATAAATTCCAATGAAACCATGTGTGGATCAGGTACAAGGATAAATTCATGCTCAGATTTAACATATAAAATTTAGAAGGTACATGAGCATGAAAAATCAGCATCTTTGAAAGATGTGATACAAAGAGTATTTGAATATGAGAGTGGTACTTTGATTGGATTGTGATTTGGAACCAATTCACAATGTAATCCTGGTGGTATTGGCTCATTTCTTCATGTGGACCACTCTGAAAGTCCTCCTCGGTCATGCTAGGAAAACTTGGATAATTGGTCTCTGGAATAATTACAAGGCTTGTTGTTGGGCATGGTGAAATTTCTTCGATCTCATGTTCATATAGATTATCCCCATCATATCTGGTACATGATTTATCAATCTCCTTAATAGATAAGCATGAGGAATCAAGGGATACATCCAAATATTTTTCTGGTTGTCGAGAGATAGATAATTTCTTGAATGCGGTCAGGATGAACTCTTCATGAGAGGCAGATATCCTAGCTACTGCTTAGATTTGAGAAAGTGCTTCGAGGGACATTCTTCAAGCTCTAAATCATCCTTGAATTTCTCATGCTGGTTGATAATCCCTGTCTTGCAACATGGATTAGCACAAAGGGGTTCTTACAGCACCCTAAAAATGTTTTGTCTTTAAAGGGCTTGAAAATTTAATCTAAATGAATTAAAACTAATTGCAGTAAAACTCACCAAACTAGCATATTTGGAAAACCAAACTTTGGAGCAACCCCACCAAAGTGGATGCGTGGCTCTTCACTCACGTCTTACTGTACACACTTTTCCCTTTGATTGTTCTGCAACTAAGATCACACCAAAAAAAACTTGTGAAAGAAACTAGGCTCTAATCCCTTTAGCACCTCCCCGGAAACAGCGCCAAAAACGTTGGGGAAATTATATGTGTTATAATTCCAACATTAAATTATCAATTCGGGGCTCATAAGCTTCGAGGCACAATTGCAGAGAATGTAGGATCAAAGCATCTAACCTAAACTAGAGTGAGAAAATCAATTTATTGTTTAAGTATGAAATCACTACTTAAGTAAAGTGGTTTATCAAACTAAATCCAAAACTTAATCACTACTATATTTGGATCATAACTTGAATAATTAAAAGCTCACTTAATGGTAAATCAAACAAACAAATTTATGCACACTTCTTCAGAACTTGCAGTTTAGATTACACCAATCACTATTGTAAAAGAATACCAATCATTGTTGCAAAAGAACACCAATCTTAAATAAATCAACTACTGTAGGAAGTTAACTACGATATCAATTACGACTTTGTGAATTCTGATTTAAACAAAAGAGGAACTATGAAAAAGACTCCAATCATTTATCTAAAAGAAACTTATCACAAATAACTGCAATTCATCACTCAACAATATTCAATAAGGAATTTCTTAATTCGAATGAGAGAGAATTTGTGAATTTTGATGTAAACAAAAGATGAACTATGAAAAAATATTATAATCATTTTACCTAAGATAAAATTGTCACAAATAATATGCAATTGACTACTCAGAAATATTCAATAGGAAACCCCTAATTTGAAGAAAAACAAATCACTCGGAAAATTGAATCTTCTAGAATTGTGAAAATCGTAATCCAAACACAAAATTAGAGAGAAACAAAATCAATCTTACACTAAAATCATGCATCTACTGTAGAATCGAAACAATACCAAATTATATTCTAGAAAGCTTAGCTAAAGCGTCTTATGCTATGGAAAGCATAAAGGTTTCAATCAAAATAAATCTAATTACTAAATCTAAATCTCGGGTCATGAACACGTCATTTTACAAGCACCCCAAAAATAAATACACACCACCATACTTCATTCGATTTTCCAAACTCACAGAATTAATATATTTAATTTGAAAACCAATTCCTATTCTAAATTAAGGCTATCATAGTCAAACTTCAGGAAATCTTTAAATTATGATTCAATTCAACCCGATTCTCAATTAGCTTAAATTTTAGAACTAATCAAACTTAATTGCAACCAGTTTCACTATTCTTGAGCATTCCTCATAGAGACGTAACATTATAGATTTTTAAAAAAATGAGCAGAGCATAAACCCATTTCATTCTCAATTTGTAATCATGGTAATCAACTCTTGTGTCACTTCCAGGTTAAGAATATTTTTCAAACAATATGCATTATTAAATAAATCATTCACACATTGAGCATCATTAACCAATCATAAACGATTGAAGAATGAGATCTACGATATTCAATTCAGACTTACGAAACAAAATTTTGAATATAAAAATTATAATGATTCTGAGATTTAAGCAACAATTATTTCAATAAAATTCACACTTCAAACATAATTCTTATGATCTAGATCAGCTATAGAACTTGTTTTGAGGTGGTAGTGGGCCCCTTCCACTCGTGGATAAAGTTCAAGTTAAATCAATGCTTATTCAAAACTAAACAAAACCATGGCACTTGCAGGAAATTCATGGCAGAATCAAAGTTGTGTTAAAATTCAAAACATTAGTTTATATGCATACGTTCTTTCAGTCCTTCTAAGGCAAAGAAAAAATTATTATATCAATCCCTTTGATCTATCGTTCCTCCTTTCTCCATAGCTGCTACAGGGTACATTCTTTATACAGTTCAGTTGATGAGAAAAACAAATCATAACCCTTTGATTAACAACAGTAAGCTAAAAGAGGCTGCATGCAATATTTTGGAGATCCTTCGAATGGGTCATGGTTGGGTTCATCCTGATCATGGCAAGGATGGAGGAATCATTTCCCTGTTTAGCACAAACAAATTCATCAAATTGTGGTCCTCCATGTGGCTGTGGCCGAAAATAGACAAATCCGAATTTTGACCCCGATTGTGTACTTAACTTGCACTGGAATATTCCCCTAACAATAACTCATTCATGGTAATGAATTTTTCCCAATGGTTTTTTGGATTACCTGAATAAGGGTACTATGAACAAAACTCGTGTGTCAGAATTTTAAGATTCTTCCCCATTTGATCACAAACATTATATTTTCTCCTATAGAAATTTTATTCCGTACTCAACTTGTAGCAACTAGTTCAAATTGACTTGTGGATAATTTCGGCAATGGAACCCTACGACAAATGAACTTAACAAAAACCATCATTATTAAACATGGTAAAATCATCCTTAAGACATTAAAAACACAATAAAACCATGATATTTAACCATGAGATGAAAAGGATAGTTTTATGCATAAGTTACGAGAAATGGATATGAATATGGTATAAAGTGTAGGAATATTTTTTATAAACGGTAATGTTATATGGTGAAAATGAGGGCATATTTTAGGCCCAACAATACCAAATATTATTCAACAAATTATTAAAATCTAATAGCATAACAAATTTCACACAATGTATAGCAAATGTGAGCATAGTGCAGAACTACAAAATAGATAAGTGAGATGAGTTACACAATAATTCCTTAAGAAATGTGATAACCTCCTTTAAATGCCCAAATGCATTGATACATCCAAACCACATATTCCTTCAAATAATGAATACATTATCTCTCTCTCTCTCTCTCTCTCTATATATATATATATATTCACACATTGCACATGTGGTCCTTTTATCAGGCCAACCATTAGCACATACACATTTACCTCAATAAATATACATACAACCCCATACATACCCCCTTTAGGCCATATCATTTCATACATAAATACTTGTAATCATATTATTTGTATAGTGTAACTTGTAATAAAGCTCTCTCATCTCTCAAAAGTTAACATTTGTGATTGCTTAATTTCCTTTTGCATAAAGAACTCAAATTTCTTGCATCATGTGTTTACATTTCATATTTTGACCATACATATGATCCATTCTATTTTATACTTCCTTATTCCATCTCTAGTTTTATTCGATCATGTTTGTTACATGACTTGATTGTTGGGACTTATAATTTCTTTCATTCACTTTTCTTTATAATTATATGGATCCTTGACACTTCACAACATTTTTACATATTCAAGTTTTTTATACTAGTAAATGGAGAAAATCATCATCTCTCAAAAGTTAGCATTTGTGATTGCTTAATTTCTTTTTTTTGAAGGATAAATATCTATATATTCCATATGAGGAATATACACCTATCAATTAAATGTAAAGACATAATTTTCTCATGAAATCATTATTTTTTACCTTTTATGACTATTTCACATCTAATGATTTTCACATACCCTTACTGCTTTTAGGTTCTAGTATTATCGCTTATCTTGAGATGTAATTTACTGGCATTTTTTACCCTTCTATCCTCTCAAATCCATATATTGACTTCTAAAATTCACATGCTAAAGCATTCAATCCAGTATAATAACCATGTGGTTCTTAATCTCACACTTTAATTCATTCGTTCATAAACCTAGCCACCTCGGGATCCGTCATCCATGCACAATTCTTAGGTCTTCTTAGGTCAAAATAAAAAAAACGATCTTACCACCAAAGTTTCGTTCACCCTTTAGGTTCACGCATTTTTTTTATTTTTTATTTTTTTTTTGTAGAATTTTTCTATTAATATCAGAAAAAAAAATTTAATCGGATCCGAAATTACATACTCATAATTACTACAAGATTGCTAAATCCTCATTGTAAATGTACCAAAATAAGTATGGAAATGTGAGGATAGAAAATTGGAAGTTGGCTATTGAGAACTAGTTAGTCTATTCTCAAAACAGAGTTAAAATGAGCAAAACCATCCATCAAAAAATTGATTCCATCTAGAGACAGATAACCAAACCATAAATAGTGAACTCTAAGCAAATAGAGTTATGTAAGAAAAAATAAATTGAAACTAGCCATAACCCGGAGTTGTTCTTTCTAAAGCAACATGGTGCATCATCGGGGGATTTCCTAATCCGAAATTATAACTGGAGATGAACTTGTGGAGTTTACTTGAGGAGAGGTTGGAGTTGGGTCATTGACCACCCTTGGTATTTCTTGGTGTTCATCAGTCTGAGTGTTTGAAGTGGAAACTATATACCGTTTAGTGTTGGACAGATGAAAAACTATATTTTCCATGTTGTACTTGATGTCCTCTTGACCTTCAAACATATTGTAATTATCCATGTTGTACTTTATATCCCTCATAATGTGTTTGATGTCCTCTTGACCTGCAAACAACTTATAATTATCGATTTTCTTGTCTCTTATGACCATACTGAGCAAGGTTTCCATTTGGTCGTGATGAGTAATGGAGTGCAGGAAATGTAATATTCCCTTTCGAAACTTCCCCGGATTCGGAGTCCATTTGAGGCTACTTCCTCTAATGTCTGTGTCCTAGAAGTAGGCTTTATCATCACATTATTTAGCCTCCAACTGAAAGAAAACTATAAATGGTCTATTTATCTGTCATGCTTTCATGTTGTGGCACGAGATGTAACCCAATTCGCCTCCTTCGAGGTCAGCCACCATTTTGGCCATCCAGCAAATGTACATGGCCATTATTCCCAGAATTGTCATGAATTCACTCCGTCAAGTTCCTTTGTCGAACATTGTCGGTGATCATAAATCCCTCATGTCCATTATGTCGAGACCTACAGTAAAAATTTGTCACTGTGTTTAGTATTACTCATGTAACTTCATCATAGTTATGCACTACATTATCTGATCCAAAAAAAAAAAGGTGATCATCATTGTTATGCATTACATAAGGTGATAAAAAAAAAAGGGTGATGAATATTTCATGCATTGTGTGGGATTATGTGACTTTGGAATTTAAGAGACCTTTCACAACACGAGGGAATTTTGAAGTCAAAACTTCATCATAGTTATGCACTACATAAGGTGATCCAAAAAAAGGGTGATCAATATTTCATGGATTGTCTAGGATTGTGTGACTTTAGACTATAAGAGACCTTTGGCACCATGTGGACAATTTTTTAAAGCATTTTGGAGATATTTTATATTGGGTATTTTTTTCATAATAAAATGTTGTTGCTAATCTATTTTTTATATAGTAGGAGATCATTATAATTGATCATTGATTCTCTCCTTTGAAATATTGGAATTAAGTTAAAATTATCATTGAGGGTTTGCTTTCTTTTGTTAGGTCCCTATAATACTAGTGTAGCCCCTTATTTTTATTGTTAGTGTAGCCCCCTTACTATTACTATTGTGTCCATGTAGTCCTCATATTATTATTATTGTGCCCCATAGAAGCTCACTATTGTTAATGTTTTTCCCTTACATTACTATGGTTATGTGGGATTTGATTATATTATGACCCCTTAGACTCCTTTATATAGAAAGTGGGTTTTTTCATTTGAATCATACTCATTTATGTAATGTAAAGGAGGTTTCCCCCTCGAAGTGGATAATTTTTAAGTCATTGATCTATCTTTTCTTCTATTTTGTGACCTAGTTTCATAACATTTGGTATCGAAGCTTTGGATTCTAGTGTTTCGATGTTGCAAACAGGTCATCTTGGGATTTTTGCTATAAATTTTTTATACGAAGGTTCAGAAGCTAAAATTTTTACCGCAAGAAGCCAAAATCTAAGGAACTTCGTGTAAAAATTTAAGATCTTGGTTTTTTGCAGGCTCCAAAATTTCATCTCAAACAGGTGACCAAGGGAAAATCGTCATAACTTTCGTTTCAGAGATCGGATTTGAATTTTGTAAAAAGTAGCGGAAATTATACGAACTTTAGTTTCTTTTGTATCAATTTCAGGGCCTAAAGTCAAAAAAGTGACACGTGGTACATCGTACAATTTCGCTCTACTGGACTGGTACATAATTAGGTCATTATGGGATATTGGGCATAATTATATCTTGAAGAATCCAAATTAGGTCTGCCATGTGGCATTGGAAAGAAGACTTAGAGGGCTACCACAAGAATGAACTTCAAATCTTGGATATCTGAAATTACAAAGTTACAACTGTTTCAACATCGATCTCCTAAAAGCAAGAAAAATGTGTGTATTTAAAAAAAAATTTGCATAAATTTTATTTGAAAAATAAGTTTGAAGTATTTCCAAGGGAATATTGAAGCGTAGTTTTCTGCATTGGGTTCTGAAATTCCTTAAAAAAATAATTATACACCCATTAAGCCCTCATAAAACTCTATTATGACGCATAAAGAGGAAGAATTGCCGTATGATATATCAAAATTATGGGACCAAGTGCAACAAATTTCGATCTCACAAAGAGCAACCAAAGATGGCATAGATGGTTTAAGAGCAGACATGAAAACTAATATGGATGGTATAGAATAAAAAATGAAGGGAAACATGGAAGATTTGAATAATGGTTTAAAATCATGTTTGAAAAATTTGCTACAAGAAATGCTTCCTAATGGCGAAAAGGTATTATATGAAACTCATGATGAGAACAAAAAATGTTAATCATGAATCAATAGCCTTTAGCATTGGATTGCAAACCCACCATATTCTAAAGATCAATATGAGGAAGTTTGATGGCAAGTATCTGTAACATGGATACTACTAATGGAGCAATACTTTGAGCTCCATAATGTGCAACACACACAAAAGGTACGCATTGCAACTTTATATTTAGAACAAAATCAGTTTGTATGGTATCGATGGCTTTGTTCTTGTAAACCACTTTTAACTTGGTCAATTTTTACGGAGGAAATGTGTTGTGTAACCAACTTCAAAAATAGAAGAAAAGAGATATCAATGCCTTAGAAATAAGCCACTTCGAGGGGGCAACCTCCAATACATTACATAAATGCACAATTCTTGGATGATACAATTTACAAAACCTCCTTTCTATATATAGGAGTCCATGGGGCCATAATGTAATCCTAGTGGGCACAATGTAATCCTAGCCGACCTAACAATAATAATTTAAGGGCACAATAATAACAAAATGGGGGTTACAAGGGTACAATAATAACAATAAGGGGGTTACACTAACAACAATAAGGGACTATACTAGTAATATAGGGACCTAACATGCCCTCTCCTTCAAAAAAGTGTTGTCCTCAACGCTTGAGTAGCTCTGGGTGCTTCTGTATAAAATTCTCATCCTCCCATGTAGAATCTTCAGTGGGTAAGTTCTTCCACTTGATGAGATATTCTGAAATTGATCGATTACGTAGTTGTCGAGTTCTTGTTTCCGTGACCGCTTCCAGTTCCAATATGATTTTTCCTTCCTCATCAAGTTCTGGAAATATTGTTTGAACTGGAAGATTTTCACCTATAACCTTCTTTAAGCATGAAACATGGAAAACTGGATGTACTCGCGAAGAAGCAGGAAGCTCCAATTTGTATGCCATAGAACCAATCTTTTACAACACCTTGTAAGGACCATAGTACTTTGGTGATAATTTATTATCCTTCTTAGCTTGCTTGAGGGACATTTGTTTGTATGGTTGCAGCCGTAAAAATACCCAATCTCCTCCATCAAAACTTCTCTCGCTGCGATGTTGATCTGCCTGTTGTTTCATTCGATTTTGTGCCAAATTCAGGTTATCCTTTAAGAGTTGGAGAACTTCTTGCTGATGCTCGATGTGATCTTCCACTGCTTGAACCTTCGATTTTTCTCTTAAAGATGATGTGATGGATGGTGGATGATATCCATAAAGTGCCATAAATGGGGTCATTTTTGCTGCAGTATGGAAGGAAGTGTTATACCACCATTCAGCAAGAGATAACCACTTGACCCATTGTGTTTGTTTATCAGATACAAAACAACGAAGATATCCTTCCAAACATTAATTTATGATCTCAGTTTGACCATCAGATTGAGGATGATAAGATGATCTATGAGTTAATTGAGTACCCAAACAAGAAAATAACTCCGTCCAAAAATTTCCAGTAAAAATGGGATCTCTGTCGCTCACAATAACCCTTGGGCTTCCATGTAGCTTTGAATTCTGTCCATAAATGTAGTAGCAACTGTACTTGCTTTAAATGGATGAGATAATGCACAAAAGTGTGCATACTTGGTAAGTCTATCAACTACCACCATGATGACACTTTTTCCTTCAGACTTAGGTAAACCTGTGATAAAATCCATTGAAATCTCCTCCCAACGTTGACTTGGAATGGATAAAGGTTGTAGAAGTCCCGGGGTCTTAATTGTTTCCACTTTATTCTATTGGCAAACCAAACATTCCGCCACAAACTTTTGAATATAAGATTTAAGGCCATCCCAAAAAAATTCTTTCTTCACCCTGTGGTAAGTTTTTAAAAATCCTGTGTCCTCCTAAAGGAGAAGTGTGCAATTCCAGAAGAATCTTTTGTTTTATATGGGAATTCTTACAAAGATATAAGCGATCTTTGTACCATAAGGAATCATTTTTCCAACTAAATGTATCAGATGTACTAGGATCTTGCTGCAACTTTTGGATGAGTGTCAATACATCTTTGTCCTTCTTCCATTCATCTCTTGCTTCAGTTATCCAATCTGGTTGGATAATAGAAATGGCACAAAGCAATGCTTCCACCTCTTCATTCTTTCTTGAGAGTGCATCTGCAACAACATTAAGCTTTTCTTTTTTGTAGATTATTTCAAATTCATAACCCAACATCTTTGTGACCCATTTTTGCTGCTCTTCTAACGATAGTCTTTGTTCCAAAAAGTGTTTAAGACTATCATGATCAGTTTTTACCTTGAAGTGTCTTCCCATTAGGTAAGTTCGCCATTTCTTTAGTGCATGCAGTATTGTTAACATTTCCTTCTCATAAATAGGTTTCTGTAAATACTTTCCTTTGATTGGACGACTTTTAAAAGAAATGGATCTTCCTTCTTGCATTAAAACCGCACCAATTCCATTTCCTGAGGCATCACATTCCACAATAAAGGTTTTCGTGAAGTCTGGCGTAGCTAAGACCGGTGCTAGGCACATTGCCTCTTTAAGACGTTCAAAGGCCTTAGTTGCTTCAGGAGTCCATGAAAATGCATCTTTCTTCAATAATGTTGTTAGAGGTGCTCCTATTCTCCCATAATTCTTAACAAACTTGCGATAATACCCTGTTAACCCAAGAAATCCTCGCAACTTCTTTATGGTTGTGGGGACTTTCCATTCCTTAATAGCTTTAATTTTGTTAGGGTCTACTTTAACACCCTCGTGAGATACAATATGACCCAGATATTCCACCTCTTGTACTCCAAAGAAACATTTGGATTTTTTTGTATATAATTGTTTCTCCTGCAATAGTTTGAGCACCCTGTCAACATGTTCAACATGATCCTTCCAAGATTTGCTGTAGATTAGTATATCATCAAAAAATACTAGCACAAATTTTCTAAGGAAGGGTTTGAAAATGGAATTCATCAACCCTTGAAATGTAGAAGGTGCATTGGTAAGGCAAAAGGCATGACCAAAAATTCATAATGACCCTCATGAGTTCGAAATGCTGTTTTTGGAATATCTTCAGTCTTCATTCTAATTTGATGATATCCTGAATGAAGATCCAACTTGGTAAAATAAATTGCTCCATGTAATTCATCCAATAATTCATCGATCACAGGAATGGGAAATTTATCTTTAATGGTGAGCTTATTGAGCTCCCTATAATCCGGACACATTCGCCATGATCCATCCTTCTTGTGTACCAATACTACAGGAGCAGAGAAAGAACTTTGACTAGGTTGAATTGTACCCGCCTCTAACATTTCTGCAATCATGCGTTCAATTTCGCTCTTTTGGAAGTAAGGATATCTATAAGGCCGGATGTTTGGAGGAACACTTCCTGGAATCAAATGAATAGCATGATCATGATCACGAATAGGTGGGAGTCCTTTGGGAGTTCCAAACACCTTGGAATGATTGTCCAAGACTTGTTGGAGATCTGCAGAAATAGATGATTTTGATGTTGGAACTTCTAGTGAGCATAATTGTGCAATTACGCCTCGTTGTTCTTTCTTTAGAAGCTTTGTCATGACATTAGAGCTTATTATCCTTCACGGCTTCCCTTCAATACCCCGTAATTCGACTTCCTTTCCTTCTGAAAAAAATTTCAAGAAAAGTTCTTGAAAATTAAAAGCTACCGTCCCAAAGATTGTAACCATTGTACTCCTAGTACAACATCAGCACCTCCCATAGGAATGGAAAGCATTGGACTAGTCAATACATATTCCCCCATGGTTAGCTTGATATTATGGCATTTCCCGGAGCAATTTATAGTTCCTCCATTTGCAACCATCACTTGACATTCTGGTGCTGGGTATAGGAAACAATTTAATTCCTTGGCTACCTTACAATGAATAAAATTATGGGTGCTACATGAATCAATCAACACTATTACCTTTTTCTTCTTGATCTGTCCTGCTATCTTGAGAGTTTGAGGAGTGGTAATTCCTGCCAGTGCATTACATGATATGGTCGGATTCATTTCTTCCTCTTCTATGGCTGGTTCCTGGTGTGTATCCTCTTCTTGTTCATTTTCTTCTTCTTCTTCACAATCTGTGTAAAATAATTTCTTTTCAGCACACGTATGACCTTTGGTGTATTTTCTATCACAACTGTAGCAAAGCCCTTTTGCTCTTTTTTCTTCCAATTGTTGTGGTGTCAACCTTGTAGGTTGTGGAAATCTAGGCGTAGCAACACTTCCTTCTTTATAGAATTAAGTGGTAGGCTTCCTTGTCGCCATTATTTTACATTCAACTTTTCTTACCAACCTGAATGCCTTCTCCAATGAATCTGGTTCCAAAACACGAACTTCATGTTGGATGTTATCCTTTAAAGTGCCTATGAAGAGATCGATCATGTGTTCCTCTGGAATATTAGTTACCCTTATATTCAATTTTTGGAAGTCCTCAATGTGCTGCCCCACTAAACCCTTTTGTTTGAGATTTATCAATTGGCTAAAGAAGGTGTTGCTCTTTGTATCCTCATAATGTGCTATCATTTCCTCGTAAAAATTGACCAAGTGACAATTTTTTTACGGGAGCAAAGCCATCGATACCATACAAATGTATTTTGTTCTAAATGTAAAGTTGCAATGCGTGCCTTTTGTGTGTTTTGCACGTTATGGAGATCAAAATATTGCTCCATCTGTAGTATCCATGTTACAGGATCCTTTCCATCAAACTTCCTCATATCCATCTTTGGAATATGGTGGTTCTTCCCGCCAACATTAGAGTTTGTGAAATCACAATTAACATTTATTTTGTTCTCATCATGAGGTTCTTCTACTATCTTTTCACCATTAGGAAACCTTTCTTGTATCAACTTTGTCAAACCTTCCATGTCTTCTTTTAGAAAATTCTTCATGTTTTCCATTTTCTCATCGATCTTAGCTTCCATGTCATCCATCTTATATTCCATGCCAGCCTCCATGCCATCCATCTTAGCTTCCACGCCATCCATCTTAGCTTGCACACCATCCATCTTAGCTTCCACGCCTTTCTTCAAACCTTCCATCTTCACTTCCATGCCATCCATCTTAGCTTCCATGCCTTTCTTCAAACCATCCATCTTCACTTCCACACCTTTCTTCAAAACTTCCATTTCATTTTTTGCTGCTCTTTGCGAGAGTGAAATTTGTTGCACTTGTTCTTGTAATTTTGATAGATCATGTTGTAATTCTTCATCTTCATGAGTCATGGTAGAGCCTTCTGAAGGCTTGATGGGTGTTGAATTCTTTTTAGGGGCCATTTTAGAATCCAATATTGATATCTATTCTACAAGATGCCCTTGGAATCAATTCAACTTGATTCTTTAAACAAGACTTATGCAATTCGGAAAAAAAAATACACACCTTTTACTAGCTTTTAGGAGATCGATATTGAAATTGAATTATCTCTGTAACTGAAAATCTTCGATATCTGAAATTCAGCCCTGTAGTATCCCTCTGAAGCTTCTTTCAAATGCCATGGGTATGACCTGATTTTGATTCTCCAAGACAAAGTTGTGTCCAATCTCCCACAATGACCTAATTCTGGACTGGTTCAGTAGAGCGAACTTGTACGACTTGCCACGTGTCATTGTTTCGTCCTTTGTCTCTGAAATTGATAGCCAAGAAACTACAGTCTGTGTACTTGCGACCACTTTTTACGACACTCCAATCTGATGCCCAGAGAGAGAGTTATTGAAATTTTCCCATGATCACCTCTTTGAGATGAAATTCAGGAGCCTAAAAAAGCACTACCTTCCACAGATCATATCTCCAAAAATATTGCGAACCAAGCTCTGAAATTTTTTGACAGATTTCCTCGGGAATTTCAGCATGGTACCTTTAATTTCAGTCTGAACCTTCGTAGAAAAAAATTTATAGCGAAAATGCCACGATGACCTGTTTAGGAGCTTGAAAAAATACCTAACTTCCACAGATGATATCTCCGAAAATATTGTGAACCAAGCTCTGAAATTTTTAGACAATCTGCCTCAGGATTTCAGCTTTGCACCCTAAAAATTTCAGTGTCTTAAACTTCGTAGAAAAAAATATATAGCGAAAATGCCACGATGACCTGTTTGGAGAAGCGAAACCCTAGAATCCAAAGCTCTGATACCAAATGTTGTGTAACCAGCTTCAAAAATAGAAGAAAAGAGATATCAACGCCTTAGAAATAAGCCACTTCGAGGGGGAAACCTCCAATACATTACATAAATGCACAATTCTTGGATGATAAAATTTACAAAACCTCCTTTCTATATATAGGAGTCCATGGGGCCATAATGTAATCCTAGTGGGCCACAATGTAATCCTAGCCGACCTAACAATAATAATTTAAGGACACAATAATAACAAAATGGGGGTTACAAGGGTACAATAATAACAATAAGGGGGTTACACTAACAATAATAAGGGACTATACTAGTGATATAGGGACCTAACAAAATGGTAGCACATTATAAGGATACAAAGAGAAATACCTTCTTTAGCCAATTGATAGCTATAAAATAAAAATGTTCAATGATGGAACACATTGAGGACTTCCAAAAATTGAATATAAGGGTAAATGATATTACAAAGGAACATAGGATTGATATCTTCATAGGGACTTTAAAGGTTAACATCCAACATGAGGTTCGCCTTTGGGAACCTGATACATTGGAGAAGGCAGTCAAGTTGGCAAGAAAAAAGAAAAGCAAAATTATGGTGACAAGGAAGCCTACCACTCACAACTATAAAGATGCAAGTGTTGCTACTCCTAGCCTTCCACAACCTACAAGGTTGAAACCACAATAGTGGGAAGAAAAAAGAGCAAAAGGGATTTGTTATAGTTGTGATAGCAAATACACTAGAGGCCATAAGTGTGTTGAGAAGAAATTATTTTACATAGATTTTAAAGAGGAGGAATAAAAGGAATAAGAAACTTCAAAAGAAGAGGATATACACCAAGAACTAGCCTAAGAGAAAGAAGATATGAATCTGACCATATCTTGAAATGCATTGGTAGGAATTACCACTCCTCAAACTCTCAAGATAGAAGGACATATCAAGAAGAAAAAGGTAATATTGTTGATTGATTTGGGTAGTACCCATAATTTTATTCATTGTAAGATAGCCAAGGAATTGAATTGCTTCCTATATCCAACACCAGATTGTCAAGTGATGGTTGAAAATGGAGGAACTATAAATTGCTATGGAAAGTACCATAATATAAAGCTAACCATGGGGGAATATGTATTGAATAGCCCAATTCTCTCCATTCCAATGGGTGATTCTAATGTAGTACTAGGATTTCAATGGTTACAGTCTTTGGGTTCGATAACTTTTAATTTTCAAGGAATTTTCTTGAATTTTTTTTGCGAAAGAAAGGAATTTTAATTAAGGGGTATTACAGGGAAACCAGAAAATATAACCAGTTCTAATGGCATGACAAAGATTCTAAACAAAGAACAATGAGGTGTAATTTCACAATTATGCTCACTAGAATTTCAAACATCAAAATCATCTATTTCTCGAGATCTCGAAAAATTCTTAGACAATCATTCCAAGGTCTTTGAAACTCCCAAATTCCTCCCACCTATTCGTGACCATGATCATGCTATTCATTTGATTCCAGGAAGTGTTCCTCCAAACATCAGGCCTTACAGATATCCCTATGCCCAAAAGAGTGAAATCGATCATATGATTATAGAAATGTTAGAGGTTCGTATAATTCAACCTAGTCAAAGTTCTTTCTCTACTCTAGTAGTATAGGTTCACAAGAAGGATGGATCATGACGCATGTGCCCGGATTATAGGGAGATAAACAAGCTCACTATTAAAGATAAATTTCCCATTCTTGTCATTGATGAACTTTTGCATGAATTACATGGAGCAATTTACTTCACCAAGTTAGATCTCCATTCAAGATATCATCAAATTAAAATGAAGATTGAAGGCATTCCGAAAACAGAATTTAGAACTCATGAGGGTCATTAAGAATTTTTGGTCATGCCTTTTGGCCTTACCAATGCACCTTCTACATTTCAAGGGTTGATGAATTCCATTTTCAAACCCTTCCTTAGAAAATTTGTGTTAGTGTTTTTTGATGATATACTAATCTACAACAAGTCTTGCAATGATCGTGTTCAACACGTTGACAGGGTGTTCAAACTATTGGAGGAAAAACAATAATATGCAAAAACCTCCAAATTTTTCATTAGAGTACACGAGTTCGTCTATTTGGGTCATATTGTATCTCATGAGGGTTTTAAGATAGACCCTAAAAAAATTAAATCCACTAAGGAATGGAAAATCCCCACAACCATAAATCATATGCGAGGATTTATCAGGTTAACAGGGTATTATCGCAAGTTTGTTAAGAATTATAGAAGAATAGCAACACCTCTAACAATATTACTGAAGAAAGATGCATTTTCTTGGACTCTAGAACAAACTAAGGCCTTTGCACATCTTAAAGAGGAAATGTGCCAAGCACCGGTCTTAGTGTTAGGTCCCTATATTACTAGTGTAGTCCCTTATTGTTGTTATTGTAGCCCCCTTATTGTTATTTTTGTGCCCTTCTAACCCCAATAATGTTATTATTGTGCCCTTACATTATTATTGTTAGGTCGGCCAGGATTATATTGGGACCCCATGGACTCCTATATATAGAAGGAGGTTTTTTCATTTGTATCATCCAAGAATTGTTCATTTTATGTAATTTAAAGGAGGTTTCCCCCTCAAAGTGGCTTATTTCTAAGATTTTGATCTCACTTTTCTAAAAAATTTGGAGTTGGTTTCATAACATTTGGTATCAGAGCTTTGGATTCTAGGGTTTCGCTGCTCCAAACAATTCATCATGGAATTTTACTATAAATTTTTTTCTACAAAGGTTCAGAAGCTAAAAAAACTTTCACGCGAAATCGAAATCCTAAGGAAGCTCGTGTAAAAATTTTAGATCATGGCTCACAATATTTTCGGAGATATGATCTATCAAAGTTAGGGTTTTTTCAGGCTCCCGAATTTCATCTCAAACAGGTGACCTTGGGATTATCATCATAAATCTCTCTCTGAGTGTCAGATTTGAATTATATAAAAATTTTCCTGAAGCACACTGACTGTAGTTTACTTTGTATCAATTTCAGAGCCAAAGGAGGAAACAGTGACACGTGGCACGTCGTACAAGTTCGCTCTACTGAACTAGTCCATAATTAGGTCATTGTGGAAGATTGGGCATAACTTCATCTTGAAGAATCCAAATCAGGTCAGAACTATGGCATTCAAAAGAAGATTCAAAGGGTTACTATAGGGCCGAATTTTAGAGATTGAAGATCCAAAATCACAGAGATAATTCAGTTTCAATATCGAGCTCCTCAAAATCAAGAAAAAGTTGTGTATTTATTTTCAAATTTCATAAGTCTTGTTTGAAAAATCAGTTTGAAGTGATTCCAAGGGAATATTGAAGAATATGTATCAGTATTAGTTTCTAAATTCTCCCTAAAAAGAATTCAACACTCATTAATCCCTCAGATTACTCTACTATGACTCATGAAGATGAAGAAGTTTAACATGATATATCAAAATTACAAAGCAAGTGCACCAAATTTTGCTCTCGCAAAGAGCAACAAAAAATGAAATGGATGTTTTGAAGAAAAGCATGGAAGCTAAGATGGATGGTTTGAAGAATGGTATGGAATAAAAAATGGAAGTTTTGAAGGAAGACATGGAAGGTTTTAAGGAAGACATGGAAGGTTTGAAGGAAGGTTTGTCAAAGTTGATACAAGAAATGATTCCTAATGGAAAAAAGATAGTAGAGGAAACTCATGATGAGAGAAAAATAAATGTTAATCATGATTTCATAAACTCAAATGTTGGATGGAAGACCCACCATATTCCAAAGATCGATATGAGGAAGTTTGATGGCAAGGATCTCGTAACATGGATACTACAGATGGAGCAATATTTTGATCTCAATAATGTGCAAAACACACAAAAGGTATGCATTGCAACTTTATATTTAGAACAAAATACATTTATATGGCATCGATGGCTTTTAGTAAAATTGTCACTTGGTCAATTTTTACGGAGGAAATGATAGCACATTTTGAGGATACAAAGAGAAACACCTTCTTTAGCCAATTGATAAATCTCAAAAAAAAGGGTTCAGTGGTGAAGTACATTAAGGACTTCCAAAAATTGAATATAAGGGTAGTTTATATTCCAGAGGAACACAGGATTGATGTCTTCATATGGACTTTAAAGGATAACATCCAACATGAGGTTTGTTTTTGGGAACATGATTCATTAGAGAAGGAATTCAGGTTGGAAAGAAAAAATGAATGTAAAATTATGGTGAAAAGGAAGCCTACCACTCACATTTATAATGATGGAAGTGTTGCTACTCCTAGACTTCCACAACCTACAAGTTTGAAACCACAACAATTGGAAGAAAAAAGAGAAAAATGGATACAGTTGTCATAGAAAATACATTAAAGGTCATAAGTGTGCTAAGAAGAAATTATTTTACATAGATTTTGAAGAGGAGGAAGAAAATGAACAAGAAACCTCAAAAGAAGATGATATACACTAGGAACCAGCCCTAGAGAAAGAAGAAATGAGTCCAACCATATTGTGTAATGCATTGGCAGGAATTACCACTCCTTAAACTCTCAATATAGAAGGATATGTCAAGAAGAAAAAGGTAATAGTGTTGATTGATTCGGGTACTACCCATAATTCTTTGTAAGGTAGTCAAGGAATTGAATTGCTTCCTATAACCAACACCATAATGTCAATTGATGGTCGCAAATGAAGGAACTATAAATTTCTCTAGAAAATTCCATAATATCAAGCTAACCATGGGGGAATATGTATTGAATATTCCAATTATTTCCATTCCAATGGGAGGTGTTGATGTTGTACTAGGAGTACAATGGTTACAATATTTGGGGACGGTAACTTTCCATTTTCAAGAACTTTTCTTGAAATTTTTTTTGGAAGGAAAGGAAGTCAAATTACGAGGTATCGCAGGGAAGTCAGGAAAGATAGTAAGCTCTAATTTCATGACAAAGCTTCTGAAGAAAGAACAACGTGGCGTAATTGCACAATTATGCTCACTAGAAGTTCCAACATCAAAATCATCTATTTCTCTAGATCTCCAAAAAGTATTGGACAATCATTCCAAGGTGTTTGAAACTCCCAAAGGACTCCCACCTATTCATGAACCTGATCATGATATTCATTTGATTCCAGGAAGTGTTCATCCAAACATCAGGCCGTACAGATATCCTTATGTCCAAAAGAGAGAAATTGAACGTATGATTGCAGAAATGTTAGAGGTTGGTATAATTCAACCTAGTCAAAGTTCTTTCTCTGCTCCAATAGTATCCGTGCACAAGAAGGATGGAACATGGCGCATGTGTCCAAGTTATAGGGAGCTCAATAAGCTCACTATCAAATATAAATTTCCCATTCCTGTGATTGATGAATTATTGGATGAATTACATGGAGCAATTTATTTTACCAAGTTGGATCTTTGTTCAGGATATCATCAAATTAGAATGAATATTGATGATATTCTGAAAACATCATTTCAAACTCATGAGGGTCATTATGAATTTTTGTTCATGCCTTTTGGCCTTACCAATGCACCTTTTACATTTCAAGGGTTGATGAATTCCATTTTCAAACCCTTCCTTATAAAATTTGTTTTAGTATTTTTTGATGATGTACTAATCTACAGTAGGTCTTGGAAGGATCATGTTCAACATGTTGACAGGGTGCTCAAAATATTGGAGAAGAAACAATTATATGCAAAAACCTCCAAATGTTTCTTTGGAGTACAAGAGATGTAATATTTGGGTCATATTGTATCTCACGAGGGAGTTAAGATAGACCTTAACAAAATTAAATCCATTAAGGAATGGAAATTCCCCACAACCATAAAGCAATTGCAAGGATTTCTCAGGTTAACAGGGTATTATCACAAGTTTGTTAAGAATTATGGGAGAATAGCATCCCCTCTAACAAAATTATTGAAGAAAGATGCATTTCATGGACTCTTGAAGCAATTAAGGCCTTTGAACATCTTAAAGAGGCAGTGTGCCTAGCACCGGTCTTAGCTACGCCAGACTTCACAAAAATGTTTATTGTGGAATGTGATGCCTCAGGAAATGGAATTAGTGTTGTTTTAATGCAAGAAGGAAGACACATTGCTTTTGAAATTCGTCCAATCAAAGGAAAGTATTTACAAAAAGCTATTTATGAGAAGGAAATGTTGGCAATTGTTTGGGCCCTTGTTTTGAATTTTGCATAAAGATAGATTTTGGGTTACGGATCGGCACGTGGCAGGTGCAACAATGGTGGGCAGCGGAGCTGCCGAGGTTGCGTAGGAGCAGGAGATAAGTGACAAGGTTGGCGCAGACAAGTGCAGACGAAGGGAATATGCGGTGAAGGATAGATAGTGGAACCTGTGTGCAATAGGAATAAGCCGAAAGCAGCTGAGTAAGAACACGAGAGAAACTAACAGTTGCACTGGCGGGTGAATAAATAGGCCGTCACCCAGCAGAAGAGGGGATATGCATGGATACAGAGGAATCAAAGAGGTTAGAGCAGAGCAAGGCCGAGGAACAGAGGCCAAAGGAGAGCTTCGTTCTGGTCTCGACATCCTTGTATTTAATGTGTCTCCGTCAATCTATCATTGTTGTAGAATCTCTCTCTCTCTGTCCTGCGGGACTTTTGTAATGGAATAGGGAAGCTCATTCTGTCGAGCAATGCAATTCTTAATCCTGCCGAATGGTTATTAATATACCTGAAGGTTGTTGTTCTAATGAGCATCTTGAATGTGTTGCATGATCTCTGTAATACTTTAAAATTTTATTTTCTTAGTATCTGCATTATGTTCTGAGAAGATATTCTACATATAATGTTATGCATGCGTATGATTATGTGTTAGCTTTGAGTTTCGGATCCATCTGCCGATACCGATCTGTTCCCCTCCTTCATGTGGTCGCTGAAGCCTTAAGCTCTTGGAAAGTGACCACAGCCTACTACCACCCTGCAACAATGCGTCTGTCTCCATCGTGATCTTGGTGACAGATTCCTCCCCGACGTTCGCCGGTACAGCGCCGAACATCGTGGTGGCTTGGGTCCCGGCCTCAGAGACCAAAATATGTGCAAGAGACAGCAGTATTTGAGCAGGAAATCCACCTCCGGGTGGCATACTCTAACCTCCACGAGGAGAATATAGAGCTCAAAGTGGCATTGGCAGCACGACCGGCGCTGCTCGACCAAGCAGTGGTGTATACAGCACAGATCTCAAAGAAACAGGGCCAGGTAACCAAGATGTAGGAAGTTCTCAGTACTTCAGCCAGAGATTCCTATGACCTCCTGAAGGGTCTACAGGAATGCTCAACGGCCCTCACTATTAAGACTCAGCCGATTTTGGCCCAACTGCAGCAAATCTCCAAATAAATACAAGACACCACAGACCCCTCACAGCTGGACCAACTATATGCCCAGGCGGATGCGCTGGAGGTCTATATTCAGCAAGTAGAGGAGGCATCGACGACTGCCAAGCAGGCAATTCGGGAGCTTCGCCAGCCTATACAGATCAGCGCCTAGAAGATGCAGCAGTTGGCCTCTAAGGTCGAGACCCAAGCCACCACGGTGTTCAGCGTTGTACCGGCGAACGTTGGAGAGGAAGTTGTCACCAAGATCACGGTGGAGACGGATGCATTGTTGCGGGGGTGGCAACAGGTTGTGGTCACTTTCCAAGAGCTTAAGGCTTTAGCTCTGAACAAGGTCCCGGATTTGGGGCCCTTGTTTGGAAAACAAGGAGAAGGTGCACAGCAGGAACAGGGCTTAGGGTCAGGCGGCCCCATGAAGGTGGAGATGGTTCAAGATAATTGACTCGGGACGAGTCAAAAGGATGTGGTCGGGGCCTGTTGGGTCCCTTATTTTGAATTTTGCATAAAGATAGATTTTGGGTTGCAGATCGGCACGTGGCAGGCACAACAATGGTGGGTAGCAGAGCTGTCGAGGTTGCAGAGGAGCAGGAGATAAGTGACGAGGTTGGCACAGACAAGTGCAGACGAAGGGAAGATGCGGCGAAGGACAGATAGTGGAACCCGTGTGCAACAGGAAGAAGTCGAAAGCAGCTGAGTAAGAACATGAGAGAAACTAACAGTTGCGCTGGCGGGTGAATAAATAGGCCATCACCCAGTAGAAGAGGGGATATGCACAGATACAGAGGAATTGGAGAGGTTAGATCAAAGCGAGGCCGACGAACAGAGGCCACAGGAGAGCTCCATTCTGGTCTCGACATCCTTGTATTTCCTGTGTCTCCGTCAATCTATCATTGCTGTAGAATCTCTCTCTCTCTGTCCTGCGGGACTTTTGTAATGGAATTGGGAAGCTCATTCTGTCGAGCAATTTAATTCTTAATCCTGCCGACTGGTTATTAATATACCTGAAGGTTGTTGTTCTAATGAGCGTCTTGAATGTGTTGCATGATGTCTGTAGTACTTTAAAAATTTATTTTCTTAGTATCTACATGATGTTCTAAGAAGATCTTCTACGTATAATGTTATGCATGCGTATGATTTTGTGTTAGCTTTGAGTTTTGGATCCATCTGCCGATACCGATATGTTCCCCTCCTTCATGTGGTCACGTCACGCCTCGGGTGAGACTCTCTGCTCTTCGGAGTAGGGTGAAAATTCCAGCGTGGTGCTAGACTACAGTGGACTCCCTTGTTGGCCCAATCCTCGAACCTAGGTCTTGCCCATGAGACATGTTTCCTCGCCAACAGCAATACTACATGCACTAAAGAAATGGCGACCTTACCTAATGGGAAGACACTTCAAGGTAAAAATTGATCACGATAGTCTTAAAAACTTTTTGGAACAAAGACTATCTTCAGAAGAGCAGCAAAAATGGGTCACAAAGATGTTGGGTTATGACTTTGAAATCATCTACAAAAAAGGGAAGCTAAATGTTGTTGTGGATGCACTCTTAGGAAAGGATGAAGAAGTGGAAGCATTGATTTCTTCCAATTATATTATCCAACCAGATTGGATAACCGAAGCAAGGGATGAATGGAAGAAGGACAAAGAAGTGTGGACACTCATTCAAAATTTGCAGCAAGATCCTAGTACATCTAATACATTTAGTTGGCAAAATGATTCCTTATGGTACAAAGATCGCTTATATCTTTGTAATAATTCCCAACTAAAACAAAATATTCTTTTGGAATTGCACACTTCTCCTTTAGGAGGACACTCAGGATTTTTAAAAACTTACCACATGATCCGAGAAATTTCCCGATACCCTTAACCAAGACCTTTTACTTCGGGTGATGGTGTTAGAATTGCATTTAATTAAAGCATTAATGAACATAAATGAACAACTGCATGTTGTAAAGAAGAGGAACATAACATGTCAAGATCAGCAATCATAAAAGCATGTCGTTTGATAACGGAGTTCGTCCAGGAGGGACTACATCTCCGAGCCTCAGTGTCAAGATGATGTAGGCCGCTGCATTAAGTGTTGTAAGGAGTGAAGATGTACATGGATGGTGTTTTATCTGTTTTACAAGGAAAATTCCCTCACGTAGGAGTGGCTGGACCTCTCTACGAGATGTTCCACTACCAAAACTCTCATTCATAAAAAGGACTCTTATCAGTATGACCATAACTCACACATAATGACTATGAGTATCCCGCCAACATGGAAAACAAAGGGATCTCAAACAACATACATGTGACAATGAGTATCACGCCAACATGGAATCAAAGGATCTCAAACATAATACAAATCCATGATAGAAAGTACATCTCATATCAAAATAAAGCAATATCCCACATCAAACATCAACAGGGATTTGTACAGCACAATGCATCTCAGAGACAAAGAGACAAAGAAGTACATGAAATCAACTCGTCATATACCTCATGCTGAAGATTACTGAAGAATGAGCTGCTCTGCTGTTGGATATAAAATCACCATCACAATCGTGGTGTCGAAAGGTGTGAAATCAACTTCTCACTCGCTGAATGCTAACACCTGTAACTCCACTTTGAAAAGTGGCCAAAAAATATAAAACTCAGATGGAAAATCTGAGTGCGCCATCAAATTCGTGGCGTTGAATAGTGAAAAATCGACATAAAGTTTGTCCCATTTGGACACTATCAAAATTTCGCCCTCCTGAAAGTTGGGCTCAATCAAGATTTCGCCTGCCTCATTTCTAGGCTCATGGTTCCACTACCTCGATTTGCATGCAGCAATGTACCTGCAATAAAATAATATTAAAAACTCAATCCGTGCTCCATTCTCTATTGCCTTGGCCTACCTGGGAGCACTTGCAAATGATGAGTTTATATTTAATTGCGGGCAGAGTTTCCAAGGTTGAATCGTTGGCATGTTGGCAAAAAGGGAAAATGGTTGAGGAGGGGTTGGGGGGTCAAATCTCGCCCCTCCATACCTGGCGTATTTTTTTTGTTTTAAAAAAAAATGTCATTTATTTTGGGGGGCCAGACCCACATTGGGCGGCCCACCCCCAACCTTCTCTGCCAACAACACATGTATAAAGGGTTTGTTAGGTGTGGTGGGGTTGACCGCCAACCACCCCAACAGTCCAGTGTTATAATGTATGCGGTGTGGGGAGGCCGAGTCCACCACCGGCGACATGCCCCCCAATGCAACAGATATATGATATAAAGTGAGGCCATGGGCGGAGGGGGCGGCGGGGGTCATGGCCCGCCACTCCTCATTTAAATCTTGTTGTAACGTGTGGGTGGTGCCGATCGGGCGAGGTGGGGGTCATGGCCCCCACCCCTTTTTTTTAATATTTTTTTATTTAATAAAAACCGAATAGTTGTGTTTAAAATTCCTGAAAATTGGCCGAAGGAGACAAATTAACGGGGCCATAAATTTTCTCAGAATCTGGCCTGAGCTTGCCAGAATCTAGTGGCCAGGAAAGGTCGAATTTGTGCCTTCCTTAAGGCTACGCAGTCACCAAGTCAACCCAAAACTTTGACTGCTCCTAACTTTCGCATACGACCTCGGTTTGACAAACCGTTCGCACCGCTGCGATCAGGACGAAGAGGTATACACTCTGGACCTAGTTCAAAAACATTATAAAGGCTTTGATTTTTGAGATTCCCTCAGCCCTCTTTGTCCTATGTGTGCCTTTGGAGCCACCTGGATCAATCCTCCCCACTGAGGAGCTTTTGGTCCTCAAAAAGCATCAACAAGAATCTACAACTGATGTGTACTATGTCCATGCCACAAGCATCTTGAAAAAGGTCACCCTTCCATCTCCTTCACCTTTTTCCTTCGGATCCTTAAGCGATGAACCAACACCTACACCCTCTACAAACCTGTAGTACAATCCTCTACAAATACATGATCAAATTGACCAACCATGACCCAAAACATTTCCCATACTTGCCATGATTTTATAACATGTACTCAATGGTCAAGTTTACATCAAGTGGAAATCACACCCCGGTTATCATTTAAAGAAAAGACATCATTGTTTCATTTCGAAGTGATGGCAGAAGAATCAACACTTTTACATGAAATAAATGCATCACACGACCCATAAAACAAGGCAAAAATATCATTATTTCTTAAACAAGTGATGGAAAAACACATCATTACTTTTACAAGGTAACATGCGATAAATGATTTACAATCATGGCCATGACAAGCTGACATATGTGGAAAAACAATCTAGAAAAACCATCTCTCACTTATCACTGTGAATGGGTCGTCTCCCTGTGGCACGTTTTCTTGTCGAACAGTTTCAACCGATTCATGCACCAACGCTTTGTCCTTAAGGTGTTGCTCTAGATGGAGCCTCCAACACGTGGCTCTTTGATGGCCACTTCAGTCGCAATGGGTGCAAAATGTCTTTTTCCCCCAAACTTTCTTAATCGATTTCTTTTCCTGTTGGGGAGAAGGCTTTCCATGCCTCATCCTCCTTTGTGATGCCATCCTTTTCCAACACTTAGAAAACACATGGTTATGTAAACCACAAAAATGGCATGTTTTTCGATGCCATGATTTACGACCATGGTTATCAACATTTGTATAATCAAAATGCACTCTGGAATAATGAGATTTATTATACCTTCTCTCGTGGTCTCTGGTGCGATCATGGTGATGGGAGCTCGCATCAGCTCTGCAACATGCATTACCATGGAACGATGGCTAAGTGTTCCCATCATTCCTCTTCCCTGGTGATTTCAACAATGCCTATTTGGCGTTGATGTCCTTTGAACATCCCTCTTCAGTGTACCCCAAACCTGCATAGCGAGGTCTCTGCACAACCTCCAACGGTTGAGTTATGCCTTGGCCACAAACACCAAGTCCTCCTCCTTTGTACCCCATCTTGGTGAGGAGTCTCATGCCGGTTCCTGAAATGGGTATCTCCACACTTCCAATTGAAATGATATCATGTGAAGAAACTAAAGATAAATCAACATTGTTTACCTTAGCTATTGATTGTGAAACAGGTGAAGAAGGCTTTTATAAGCCTTCGTTGCGCTTCGCTTCCTCCAAGGCCTCTGTCACGGCTTGTAGTTGAAGCCGCAATCGCTGCTTCTCCTCCTTCTCTTCCTGTAGGAGTGCCTTCAATGCCTCATGATCTTCTTGAATAATTTTTTTGTTGCACTTCAATTCTTCCCATGCCTCTGTTGTGGCTTGCAACTGAAGATGCAATTGATGTATGTCCTCCTTCTCTTCCTGTCGGAGTGTCTTCAATTCGACATTCTCTGCGGCTTTTTTTTCATAAGCCTCGTACAACATGTCTACTTTCTTAGACACCCTGAGCATGGTCTTGTACATGCCCTTGACATTCTCCATGCCTCAAATCAGTGAAGGTTCAATAGTTTACGCCTCCAATCCAATCAGCAAGAAGACCTGCTCTGATACCACTTGATCCGGGTGAATTCCTGATACCCTTAACCAAGACCTTTTACTTCAGCTGATGATGTTAGAATTGCATTTAATTAAAGAGTTGATGAGAATAAATGAACAACTACATGTTGTAAATATGAGTAACATAACATGTCAAGATCAACAATCATAAGAACACGTCGTTTGATAACGGAGTTCGTCTAGGAGGGACTACATCTTCGGGCCTCAGTTTCAAGATGGTGTAGGCCGCTACATTAAGTGTTGTAAGGATTTAAGATGTACATGGATGATTTTAGATATGTCGTACAAGGAAAATGCCTTCATACAGGAGTGGTTGGACCTCTCTACAAGATGTTCCACTACCAGAACTCTCATTCATAAAAACGACTCCTATTAGTATGACAATAACTCACACATAATGACTATGAGTATTCCGCCAACATGGAAAACAAAGGGATCTCAAACAACATACATGTGACAATGAGTATCTCGCCAACATGGCATCAAAGGGATCTCAAACATAATATCAATCCATGATAGAAAGTACATCTCACATAAAAACAAAGCAAGATCCCACTTCAAACATCAACAGGGATCTGTACAGCACAATGCATCTCAGAGACAAAGAGACAAATAAGTACATGAAATCAACTCGTCAATTACCTCATTCTAAAGATTACTGAAGAATGAGCTACTCTCCTGCTGGATCTGAAATCACCATCACAATCGTGGCGTTGAAAGGTGTGAAATCGACTGCTCACTCGCTGAATGTTGACACCTGCAACTCCACTTTGAAAAGTGGCCGAAAAATATAAAACTTGGATGGAAAATCCGAATGGGTCATCAGATTCGTGGAGTCGAATAGTGAAAAATCGACATAATTTTTTTCCCATTTGGACACTGTCGAAATATTTCCCTCCTGAAAGTTGGGCTCAATCAAGGTTCCGCCTACCTCTTTTTTGGGCTCATGGTTCCACTGCCTCGATATGCATGCAGCAATGTACCTACATTAAAATAATATTAAAAACTCGATCCGTGCTCCATTCTTCAGTGCCTTGGCCTGCCTGGGTGCACTTGCAAATGATGAGTTTATATGGAATTGCGAGCGGATTTTCCAAGGGTAAATCGTTGGCGTGTTGGCAAAAAAGGAAAATGGTTGAGGAGGGGTTGGGGGCTCAAATCCTGCCCCTCCATACCTGGCGTATTTTTTTTTTTTAAAACAAATGTCTCTTATTTTTGAGGGCTGGTTTAACATTTGGCAGCCCGCCCCCAACCTTCTCTGCCAACAACACATGTATAAAGGGTTTGTTAGGGGTGGCGAGGTTCACCGCCAACCACCCCAACAGTATGATGTTATAACGTATGCGGTGTGGCGAGGCTGGGTCTATCACCGGTGACTCGCCCCCCATTGCAACAGATATATGATATATAGTGAGGTCATGGGCGGAGAGGGCGGCGAGGGTCACGGCCTGCCGCTCATTTAAATCTTGTTGTAACGTGTGGGTGGTGCCGACCAAGGGTGGCAGGGGTCACGACCCCCACCCCTTTTTTTAATATTTCTTTACTTAATAAAAAACAAATAATCGTGTTTGAAAATTCTGAAAATAGGCCGAAGGAGACAAATTAAAGGGGCCACAAATTTTCTCGGAATCAAGCCTGAGCTTTCCGGAATCTGGTGGCAGGGAAAGGTTGAATTTGCGTCTTCCTTAAGGCTGCCTAGTCACCAATTCAACCCAAAACTTTGACTGCTCCTAAATTTCGCATACAACCTCGGTTTGACGAACTGTTTGCACTGTTGTGATTAAGACGATGAGATATACGCTCTGCTCCTGGTTCGAAAGCATTCCAAACGCTTTTATTTTTTAGCTTCCCTCAACCCTCTTTGTCCTATGTGTGTCTCTGGAACCACCTGGATCACCACAGGGTGAAGAAAGAATTTTTTCGGGATGGCCTTAAAGCTGGTATTCAAAAGTTTGTGGCCAAATGTTTGGTTTGCCAACAAAATAAAGTTGAGACCATTAAGACCCCAAATCTTCTACAGCCTTTATCCATTCCAAGTCAACGTTGGGAGGAGATTTCAATGGATTTTATCACAGGTTTACCTAAGTCCAAAGGAAAGAGTGTCATCATGGTGATAGTTCATAGACTTACCAAGTATGCACACTTTTGTGCATTATCTCATCCAATTAAAGCAAGTGCAGTTGCTACTGCATTTATGGGAAAAATTCAAAAGCTACATGGAAACCCAAAGATTATTGTAAGTGACAGAGATCCCATTTTTACTGGAAATTTTTGGACACATTTATTTTCTTATTTGGGTACTCAACTAGCTCATAGCTCATCTTATAATCCTCAATCCGATGGTAAAACTGAGATAGTGAACAAATGTTTAGAAGGATATCTTCATTTTTTGTATCTAATAAACAAACACAATGGGTCAAATGGTTACCTCTGGCTGAATGGTGGTATAATACTTCCTTCCATACTGTAGCAAAAATGACCCCATTCATGGCACTTTATGGATATCATCCACCGTCCATCAGATCATATTTAAGAGAAAATTATAAGGTTCAAGTAGTGGAGGATCACATCGAGCATCAACAAACAGTTCTCCAACTCTTAAAGGATAACCTAAATTTGGCACAAAATCGAATGAAACAACAGGCAAATCAACATCGTAGCGAGAGAAGTTTTGTTGTAGGAGACTGGATATTTTTACGGCTACAACCATACAAACAAATGTCCCTCAAGAAAACTAAGAAGGATGATAAATTATCGCCAAAGTACTATGGTCCTTACAAGGTGTTGCAAAAGATTGGTTCTATGGCATACAAATTAGAGCTTCCTGCTTCTTCGCGAGTGCATCTAGTTTTCCATGTTTCATGCTTAAATAAGGTTATAGATGAAAAACTTCCAGTTCAAAAAAATATTGCTAGAACTTGATGAGGAAGGAAAAATCATATTGGAACCTGAAGCAACCATGGAAACAAGAACTCGACAGGTACGGAATAGATCAATTTCTAAGTATCTCATCAAGTGGAAGAACTTACCCACTAAAGAATCTACATGGGAGGATGAGAATTTTATACAGAAGCATCCATAGCTACTCAAGCGTTGAGGACAACACTTTTTTGAAGGAAAGGGCCATGTTAGGTCCTTATATTACTAGTGTAGTCCCTTATTGTTGTTAGTGTAGCCCCCTTATTGTTACTGTTATGCCCCTGTAACCCCAATATTGTTATTATTGTGCCCTTACATTATTATTGTTAGGTCGGCTAGGATTATATTGGGACCCCATGGAATCCTATATATAGAAGGAGGTTTTTTCATTTGTATCATCCAAGAATTGTTCATTTTATGTAATGTAAAGGAGGTTTCCCCCTCGAAGTGGCTTATTTCTAAGGCGTTGATCTCTCTTTTCTTCTTTTTTTGGAGTTGGTTTCATAACACTTAGCTACGCCAAACTTCACAAAAACCTTTATTGTGGAATGTGATACCTCGAGAAATGGAATTAGTGTTTTTTTAATGCAAGAAGGAAGACCTGTTGCTTTTTAAAGTCACCCAATCAAAGGAAAGTATTTACAAAAACCTATTTATGAGAAGGAAATGTTGGCAATACTACATGCACTAAAGAAATGGTGACCTTCCCTAATGGGAAGACACTTCGAGGTAAAAACAGATCATGATAGTATTAAATACCTTTTGGAATAAATACTATCTTCAGAAGAGCAGCGAAAATGGGTCACAAAGATGTTGAGTTATGACTTTGAAATCATCTACAAAAAAGGGAAGCTAAATGTGGTTACAGATGCACTCTCAAGAAAGGATGAGGATGTGGAAGCATTTCTTTGTGCCATTTCTATTATCCAACCATGTTGGATAACCGAAGCAAGGGAGGAATGGAAGAATGAGGAATAAATGTGGACACTCAATCAAAAGTTGCAACAAGATCCTAGTGTATCTGATACATTTAGTTGGAAAAATTATTCATTATGGTACAAAGATTGCGTATATCCTTGTAAGAATTCCCAACTAAAACAAAATATTCTTTTGGAATTGCACACCTCTCCTTTAGGAGGACACTTGATATTTTTAAAAACTTACCACGGGGTCAAGAAATAATTTTTTTGGGATGGCCTTAAATCTGATATCAAAAAAATTTGGCAGAATGTTTGGTCTTCCAATAAAATAAAGTTGAGACAATTAAGACCCCGAGTATGCTACAACCTTTATCCATTCCAAGTCAAAATTGGGAGGAGGCTTCAATGGATTTTATCACAATTTTACCCAAGTCCGAAGGAAATATTGTCACAATGGTGGTAGTTAATAGACTTACCAAGTATGCACAATTTTGTGCATTATCTCATCCATTTAAAGCCAATATAATTGCTACTTCTTTTATGGAAACAATTCAAAAGCTACATGGAAACCCAAAGATTATTGTAAGCAACAGAGATCCCATTTTCACTGTAAATTTTTGACAGAATTATTTTATTATTTGGGTACTCAACTATCATAGTTCATCATATCATCCTCAATTTGATGGGCAAATTGAGATAGTGAACAAATGTTTGGAAGAATATCTTTGTTGCTTTGTATCTAATTAACAAACATAATGGGTCAAGGGGTTACCTCCGGCTGAATGGTGGTATAACACTTCCTTCCATACTCCAGCAAAAATGACCTCATTTATGGCACTTTATGGATATCATCCATCGTCCATCACATCATCTTTAAGAGAAAATTCTAATGTTCAAGCAGTGGAAGATCACATCGAGCCTCAATAACAAGTTCTCCAACTCTTAAAGGATAGCCCCACTTTGGCGTAAAATTGAATGAAACAACATGTAGATCACCATCGCGGCGAAATAAGTTTTCATGTAGGCGACTGGGTATTTTTATGGCTACCATACAAACAAATTCCCCTCGAGCTAGTTAAAAAGGATAATAAATTATCACCAAAGTACGATGGTCCTTACAAGGTGGTGCAAGAGATTGGTACTATGGCATACAAATTGGAGCTTCCTGCATCGTCCCGAGTGCACCCAATTTTCCATGTTTCAAGCTTAAAGAAGTTTATAGGTGACAAGCTCTCGGTTCAAACAATATTGCCAGAATTTGACGAGGAAGGAAAAATCATATTGGAACCTGAAGCAATCACGAAAACAAGAACTCGACAGCTTTGAAATTGATCAATTTCATAGTATCTCATCAAGTGGAAGAAATTACCCACTGAAGATTCCACATGGGAGGATGAGAATTTTATACAGAAGCATCCAAAACTACTCAAGCGTTGAGGACAACATTTTTTTGAAGGAGATGAGCATGTTAGGTCCCTATAATACTAGTGTAGCCCCTTATTGTTATTGTTAGTGTAGCCCCCTTATTGTTATTTTTGTGCCCATGTAGTCCCCATATTGTTATTATTGTGCCCCATAGAAGACCATTGTTGTTATTGTTGTGCCCCTATATTATTATCGTTATGTAGGCTCTAATTATATTGTGACCCCTTAGATTCCTACATATAAAATGTAGGTTTTGTCATTTGAATCATCCAAGAATTGTTCATTTATGTAATGTAAAGGAGGTTTCCCCCTCAAAGTGGATAATTTTAAAGTCATTCATATATCTTTTCTTCTATTTTGTGAGATGGTTGCATAACATCTTTACAATCATGTTGGCTAAGGAGGTGGAAATTTTAGTTTTATATTCAATTTTTTTAAGACAATTATTTGTATTAGCAATTTTATTCAATTATATGTTATAGAAAATCATTGCATTTGATCATTGATTATATGCTTTCATGTTCTATAAATCTTGGTATCATAACAAGTTATCATAAGAGGTTTTTATTTTTGTCATTCGTTGAATCTTATTTGGCTTTTTTTACAATCAAGTCAATGTATTGTTAAGGAGGTGGGAATTTTAGCTTTCACTCAATTATTTTAAAATGATTATATTTAAGGGTAATTTTATTTAACTATATGTTATAGGAAATAATTGCATTTGATCATTGATTTTGTGCTTCCATGTTCTAGAAATATTGGTACCATAACAAGTTATCACCGAGGGTTTTATCTTTGCCACTGGTTGATCTTATTTGGATTTCTTTATAATCATGTTATTGTATTGTTAAGGGCTCGGAATTTTAACTTTTACTCAATTCTTTTAAGATAATTATTTTTATGAGTGACTTTATTCAACTATATATTATAGGAGATAATTGTATCCGATCATTGATTCCCTTCTTTCATGTTCTATAAATCTTGTTGCCATAACAAGCTATTATCAAAGGTTTTACGTTTGTCATTCTTTGGATTTTATTTGGATTTATTTACAATCATGTCATTCTATTTTTAAGAGGATTATTTTTATAGGCAACTTTATTCAACTCTATGTTTACACGTGATTTGATGAAGCGAGATTTGGAAATTCCATCCAATTGTTTTGGAATATTTTAACATCTTTTACACTATTACATCAACCTCATTTGTGTAGACATTTTTTAACTTATTTCCTATTTGAAGAAAATCTCCATGGTTTCTTTCTTATGGTTTGCTGGAGTTTTTTTATTTGCTTCCCTCTTAGATAATTCCAAGGAAATTTGATTTAATTCTTTCCTATTCCATTTTTTCATTATTTTTTGGCATTGATTAACAACGAAACTTGGATGCAAATAACATTTTTCAAGGTTTCATTACTTTTCATTAGCTCAAAGTTGACATCCATATAAAGGTTGTATGGTTTCTTTGATTTTTTCCTCTTGTTTGGTTATTGTTTGGTTCTAATTGATGATGTCAATTAGAGTTCAATTTAATTGTCAACCCGGGAAGGTAAACTTAGAAGTGCTTATCTAAAATATATAGATCTAGAAAGATTCCTAATTTGTCCAAGATCTTAAAGTCCCCTTACAAGAACATATTCATTAAGATCTCTTTCAATAACTAATCAAACCTAGATCTAACAATTGTTTGAGATCTATAGTTCTCTTACAAGAACATATTCTACAAGATCTCTTCCAACATTAGAACATCTAATAAGAACTTAAAAGCTAAAATAAAATAAACCTAGATCTAATAATTGTATGAGGTCTTACAGTTCTCTTACAAGAACACTTTCAAATAAGACTCTTCCAATATTAGAACATTTAACAAAGCTTAAAAACTGAAATGAAACAAAAACATAAATTAAATTATACCTAAAGTAAGCAAATAAAGATGCAAGTGAGGCCATGGGGGCCCTCCATAACTCCACAAGCACACCACTTTAATGGAGACTCAGATGTAGAGGCAAAATCGAAGTATGAATCCTTTATTTGAAAATCTCCATTACAAACCAACTCTAAGCTTCTAAGATTACATACTCCAAAATTCTAAGATTACAAAACTTCAAGATTACAATATTACAAAGACTTCAACATTACAAATGGAGGAGATTGTACTCCTATTTATACAATGGGATGAGTAACAAACTCATAATGATCATCCACTAATCTCTCTTTTAGTTCCATACATCTCTCAACCAGCTAGACACATAACCCCTTTTTTCCTTGATCTTCTCCATGAGATCATAATCTTCTCCATGAGGTTTATCTTCTCAAATTCGAATTTGATCCTTCAAGGCCACATAAAGGTATCTTGGAAGCTTCCTTGGCACCTACACATGTCACAAAAACAACCCACTTTCCATATATAATGTAAAATATATTATTTTCTAATATTTAATCAAGAATTTCTCTCAAAAATGCTTAAAAATAAATAATATTTGGAAAATATAAATTAGACCCATTAATGGTGAATAATAGGGAAAATGAAGTGACATGGTGGTGAATAATGGGTGATAAAATGGAAGCATAGGTGAAAAATGTATGGTAATGAGTGACATTTTGAAACCCAAACAGTTATTGTGCATTAGAATTTAAGATTGTTCTTGCATGAAAGTAAACAACTGCACTCTTCTTCTCATTTAGGCTTGTTCATTGTACTTTCTTATTTGAATATTTATTATCATGTACAATCATTGATTTATCTAAAACTACATTTAATTTAAGTTTTATCGTAGAAATATATTTATAAATTCTTTTATTGTGTCAAATAATGATGTGTGAATGTATCAATGTGTGCACTGACATTCCTCTTGATTTACTTCTATTTCGTTGTCATTCTCTCTTTGACCCCTTTGATCCTCATTTTTCTCTCATCCTTATCCTTTCATGCCCCCGATCTCCTCGTTGTCCCATTATATTCCTCTTTATCTCAGGGATCTCAAGCATCTGTTTCCTCATATTTTGTCAAGCTTTCTCTTATGTTGTGAGTTATTTTTGTCTTCCTGTGTCACATATTTCTCTCCCTGATCAGATCTTCTGCACTTTGTTCCCTTTGCTGTGATCTACCATGTTGCACCTTATCTTCTCAAGGGAGGAATACCTCCTCTCCATCGTTGTGCATTTCCTCTCCTTTTGTTCACATATCAAAATGGATCCTTTGAATAACTCAAAAATTAATCTGTGTCCTCACTGTAAGTCCCACAAGGTAGTGATTGACCAAATCAAGGACATGCATAAACAACTACGAAATCAGACTCGTTCGGAGAATACATACACACTCCACAAGCTTGATTATCATAGGAAGGAGTTCGAAAGGCTCAACAATAAACGTGTGCATCTGGAAAACACAATTAGTTTCCTTCGGGATGTCATTACAAAAAAACCCGGACAAAGTTCAAATAATCCAAAATGCAACAGTAGAAATCAACCTTGGGAAGAAAAGATTGTTAATCAGTATTAGCAGAATATCAACTCCATGGAGCATCAATATCAGTTTGTCTTCAGTTCCAAATATCTTTCTAATGATTTCAATTAGTCATGAGATGTAAATGTGTCCTTTTATTGCATCAATTTGTCAAGCCTTACAAGCTTAATGTTGTAGGAAGGTTAGGAAGTCATGAATTAAACATAAAAGTTGTAAATGAAAGTGCAAGGATTGTGTTTTTCTCTTCTTCCTTGAACCCTTCAACATATATGTATTGGAATTTATGCTTCCCCTTTTTTTGAATATAATATATAATACACAACTTTGTAACAAAAAAAAAATTGTATTGATGTGTGATGTGGGAATGGATGGATTCACCTATTTGCCTTCCAAATTGTCTTGTCATCTTTTAAACTTCGTGAAACATAAATTAGTATTGGCTTCCCTCAAACCCATTATACATTTGTACATATTTATACAAGTATTTTATGATTAGTTTTAAATCTCAACAATTATGGAAGCTAGTAGGCCTAAGTTTAATAATGGTTTCATGGCATAAAGATGATGTAAATCTCAAATATTCCCTTAGAAAGATGTTGTGAGTAGGACAAGTATAATAATGGATTTTTGGCATAAAGATGATGGAAATATTACATATTCTCTTCGGAAGGATGAGGATTAGAATTTTTGCATGATATTGACTCTTCATGCACTTTGTAACCCAAGGCCACAACTCTCTTTAGTGTTTTGCAAACATGTGGTCGGATCATTGAATTGTCGACAACCTTAAGTTCACAATTTATCACTTCCTACATTCATCCAAACATTTGATCGTAAGATCATTATGACCTAAGTTATAAAATTTTGTAGTGTTGCTATATTTATGGCTTCCCTTTCACTTGCAAAGCTTCTACAACTTTTATAATAAAGTTTTACAATTTTTTCTCAAAATCTATGGCTGTAGGTCTTAGATCTTTTACAACCTTATTATTCTCTTACTCTCAAAACTTTTGCAATATCCAAATGTATATTTTCATTTAGAAAAAAATTATGTGTTTTGATTCTTGCAAACTTTATAACATTTTATCTTCATAATATTATTTAAAACATAATTTTTTTTATTAAAAAATCATCATGATCATATCAATGGATATTATGGGGTTCATAAGATTCTCCCTACTAGTTTTTCCATTTTGCAACATTACATATTCCATATATAAAAAATAAAAATAAAAAAGGATCACTTTTTATAATTAAACAAATGCAACATTACATATTCCATAATAGAATTTCACTTTTTATAATTAAACTAGCATTCGTGTACATTTTGCAACATTACATATAATAGAAAACTTCACTTTTTATAATTAAACTAGTATAAGTTGCACAATTTGATTTTTTTATGGGCATATTCACTCCTTTATAATTTTATAATTAATCATATAGCCTAAATAAAAAAATTCCTTAAACTCCTTCGAATTTTTTTTTTTTTTTATAAGTCTAATTCTATTAATGTGACATAAAGATACAAGGAGGCTCAGGCCTCTGCAGTGCTAGCCCAAGTCACAGGCAAAATTCATCAAAAAAGCAGAAAATTGGACTGCCCTTGTTAGGGAAACCAGTCCTTTAGAGAGGTTTTTTGCTACCCACGCAGGGGAAACCAGCATGAAAAGTAGTAGAAATACATCATTGTTCATGTCCAAGAAAACATTATTGTCTAAGAAATCAAAAAAGAACCTAAACGAGTTAGGGTCGAAGACCAAAAACCAGTTAAAACTTGAGTGTCTAATTGTCATTTGGTGAAGGAGGAGGCTCTTCCACGATTAAGCATCTGTATTCGTCGTTGGCGTCTTCTGCTGCATGTTTTGCACAAGTGGCGGCTTCAATACAGGTGGTGTCCTCAGCATTGGTGGTAGCTTTAGAGAGGCGAATTTTGATGCGGTCGTGTTCGCCCCCGGGCCAATCCTCACTGCTACTGTCCCTGACTTTGCTTCTGTGACTAGAAGCACCTTTCTCTATTGCAGTGAGAGCGCCATGACCCCCTTCATTTTTCTGCAATTTGGTGGAATAGAGGACATCGTAACTGGAAGGTTCCTCCCTAAAAGACACTGTGATGAAAGCAGTAATGCGGGGTTTATCCATAGTGTAGGAATAATGGAACTGGGCAGAATGAGTGGTCTGGTGGAGAACAACCTGCTGAGAGGGTGGAGTGGAGGCAGTTGTTTCCATTTGGGGCAGCGTCAGAGAAGCGGCATTCGGAAGTTGAGAACAGGGCTGCGAATGAGAGGCAATGTTCGAGGGCGGGGAGCGAGACCGTTGCATTGTAGGGTAGCGGCCATGGGTATGCTCCGGCGAAGAGGAGGAGGTATCAGAATGGGACGAAGGGGGTGTGCGAACGACTCTGCCACGGTTGCTACCGCGACAGTAGCGCATTCGGTGCCGCAGGCGAGGCATGGTAGCTTTGGGACGAGGACTATGAGGCTCAGACGCAGAATAATTGAAGGACTCAGGATGCCAAAAAGCAGAGGCCAAATGCAAGTTGCAATGCAAGCTCTGTGAGAAATGTAAACCGGGCATGAACTCAATACAATAGAGAATATTACAACGCCTCCTGATATGCGTTCGGGAGCTCAGCTCTGAGATACTAGGGGTGTAGGTGCAACCCAGCAGAACAGGAGAAGAGAAATTGCGACACAGCAGAGAAAACGGAGAAGAAGGCCGACTCTAAGAGATCATATTGTAGATACGGAGATATCATCGGCTCGAGTGCAGAGTAAATGAGCCATAACGTTCACCGCTGGCTCCATTTATTGCAATTCGCGTGAGCTCATGGGTGGCCCTGTGGCCATGCCACTTGCCAACCCTTGATCTCAGCTGTAAACCAGCCATACGATCACCCTTAATTGACACCCACATCTAGGAATGTTGTGTCTTTGTGCACCAAATTGATGCATTCCTGTATAAGAGAATTATCATGGAGAATGTTAAGGGATCCAAAGTTTAAGGTTTGATCACTTTCCACTCCTATATTTTCCAGTAAATCTGCAACTTTATTGCCATCTCTTTTGATATGGATGAAGGAGATAGCTTTGTGGATCTTTAACCAGTGGTCAATCAACTCTAAACGGGCTACCAGCCTCCAACTAGTTGCCACCTTAGAAGCCGGAGTTCCCAAAAGAAATTTATTTGCCATATTGATGAGAATTTGTGAATCCCCTTCAATTTCAATTGGGAAGTAGTTGTATTGTTGAGCTAAATAGAGCCCTTGCCACAAACCTTCAAATTCAGCAGAATTTTTAGTGTCCCGACCGATTGAGCCAAAAAATATCAATAATGGAGTGCCACTGGAATCCTTGAAGATGCCTCCAAATCCTGCATCTCCTGGATTGCCCTTAGAGGCCCCATCAAAATTCATTTTTATCAGACCCGCAGGAGGGGGAGACCAGTGACTTGGGGGGTCCGATGTATTGATGGAAGCACACTTACTGGTTGGAGCATAGGTGATCCAGAGATGCCAATTCTCCCATATGGACTGTTCCATGGGTTGAGTAGGGAGATCTTCTTCCTGCCATGTATGAAGAGCTAGAGATTCTTGGAGGTTGTTGCAAAAATTGTTCCATATGATTTCCAAAGGAGTGCACTGGTTCTTAAAAATTCTCTTGTTTCGTTCCTTCCAAACTGTCCATAGAAGAAGTCCCGAAAGAATTCTCAAGAGTGAATTGAGCAACGTGCTGTTGTATGGTGTCAGAGGCAAGTTGCGAATAGTATTGATTATGTCTCCTGAATTTCGGCCCCTTATTTTGCATCGGAAGCTGAGTTTTTCCCATAATTTGTTTGCCAAAGTGCACGAATCCATGATATGCTGAATGTTTTCATCGTTTTGGCTACAGTTGGGACATCGAGATGGCCCAATAAAGCCCCTTTTGATGAGATTGTCCCAAGTGAGTATTCTTTTGTGACAAAGTAGCCATAAAAAAGGTAGATACTTTGGGCCATATACCTGGAGACCATAAGTGATTCCAGAATGGGTTTGGTGGGGCTGGAGATGGGTGCATTAGTGTATAAGCCTCCTTGGTGGAGAACATTCCGTTTGAAGTGTATCCCCATTTGAGAATATCCTTTTTTTTCTGAATGTCTGATCTTCCTGTGATTGAGTTTCGTGTCCAAATCTCTGTGTAGATCCTCCTGCCCCTGGATAATGATTTGTGCTGCTTGTTTCCATTGCCAATACCCACGATTTGTAGAGGGATACCAGTGATATTTGACCTTTTCTTCCAAGTTTATAGGCGGGTCATCTGGTGTCTGAGGTTTGAGAATTTCGACTAGCTTGGGTCTTTATTTCCATGAGTCGACCCAGAATCTAGTCGTGCCCCCATTTCTTATTTCCCAGAAACTGTGTTGTTGTATCATGGCCCTATGTTGTTTGGCCGCATTCTAGATTAATGAGCCCGCTGCTTCTGTTAATAATCTAATAAGATCTTCTAGTGGTCGATTGTTAGCATATTTAGCTATCCAAAGTTTGGCCCACGAGGTATATGGAGCAGGCATCGATTGCCACCATATCCTTGCTCCCATTACCGCATTACTGAGAGTCGGATCTCAAAGGCCTAGACCCCCATCCTTCTTAGGAGTGCAAACAGTCGTCCATTTGACTAGTGCCCATTTACGGTTTTGCCCTAAAGATCCCCAGAGAAAATTGTGCTGCAAGCTTTTGATCTTTTTGAGCACCCATTTGGGAGCTGCTAAAACCGACAATAGGTACAGCAACATTGATTGAAGGACTGCTTTTATAAGTATTAGTCAGCTTTCCATGTTGAGGGCTCTGTAAGTCCAGGAGGAAAGCCGGGCTTCCAATTTTTCTAGAAGCATTTGCCATGAAGCATGTTTGATTGTAGAATCAATCAATGGAGCCCCTAGATATTTGGCAGGGAGAGAAGCTATAGCGAAACCCAGAATTCTGGCAATATTGGTTTGAGTGATGGCCGGAGTGTTGAAAAATAAAATCTAAGATTTGGTTTCATTTATAGAAGTACCCGAGGCTTCCGAAAAGATATCAATAAGGGATTTGAACGAAAGAGCTTCTTGAACAGAGGGATGCCCAAAAATCATATTATCATCCACAAACTGTTGGTGGGTGGTTGTAGGGGATCCATGGACTGCAATACCTCGAAGCTTCTGAGTGAGGAGAGCATGCTGAATGAGGCAGCCTAGACCTTCTACCATGAGGACAAAAAGGAAGGGTGAAAGGGGATCTCCTTGGCGAATGCCTCTGGAAGGAGAAAAGGGGCGAGAGGGAATACCATTAACCAGAATTGAGAAGAAGGTGGAAGAAATGAGATTCATGACACATCTGACCCAAGTTTGGCAAAAACCAAAAGCTACATGCATCTGTTTAATGTAATTCCAGCTTAACTTATCAAATTCTTTAGAAAGATCAATTTTTAAAAGCATACCTACCTTTTTGTTGTGTTTCAGGGAATGAATGATTTCATGCATTAGGATAATACCATCAAGGATTTGACGCGCTTCCACGTATCCAGTTTGTTCAAGCGAGATCAGCAGAGGGAGCAGAGGCTTGAGTCTGTTGGCAATGACCTTAGAGATCATCTTATAAATGACATTACAAAGTGCAATGGGACGGAATTTATCTGGAGTGTTAGAATGATCCTCTTTAGGGACGAGAGCGATGAAAGTAGCATTTAGGGATGGAAGCAACCAATGCAGAGTTCTTGATTCTTCTACTAGTTGCCATACATCCATTTTTATGAGGTCCCATAAATGGTGAAATAAGTTCGAAGTAAAGCCGTCCCGGCTAGGGGATTTACCATCTTTGAATTGAGCCATCGTTGATTCCACTTCCTAGAGAGTGACCAGTCGTAGAAGCATCTGATTGTGATCATCTGTTATAATTTTGGGGATATGTTGCAGGATTTTATTTATTTTTGGTTGTCTCCAAGTTTGGGTCTCTTAGTGAACATTTTTAAAATGATTAAGAAGCTTTTTTTCTATATCATCATGTTCTTCCAATCATTCTCCATGTTGATTCTGTAGTTGGTCTACTCTATTGTGCATCCTTCGTTGTATGGTAGAGCGATGAAAGAACTTGGTGTTTCTTTCCCCCTCTTTTAACCATCTGATTCTGGATTTCTGCTTCCAAAGTATTTCATCTTGCTTTCTTCTTTCTTCCAGCTGATCATGAAGACTTTGTTCCTGAGTAGCTAGAGATTCATTTCTCCCTTCAATAATGATTTTCTGTTAGAGCTTAGCCATGTTTTGTTCTAAAAAAAATTTCTCCTGAAAAATATTTCCAAAGGTAGAGTGATTCCATTTTTTGATTTGTAGTTTGAGATGTCTGAGCTGCTGCTGAAATTGGTACATTTTTTATCCTACCGGAGGAGAGAAATTTTTCCAAGCTGTAGTAACCATGGTTTTGAATTCTGGGTGGGTAAGCCAGAACGCTTCAAATATGGAGGGTCGCTTAGAAGATTCGCTAGGCCGCTGCCACTGAAGAGAAATGGGCCAGTGATCCAATCCTGATATAGGCAGGACGGAAGCAAGAAGGTCTCCTCCTAAGTGGATGGCATTATCAGAAATTAGAAAGCGATCTAGTTTGGAAACAATTTGTTGAGCTCCTGAGCATTTGCTATTCCATGTATGCATTCCATTTATGAATGGAAGATCAATAAGCCAATTTCTTTGGATGAAATCCTTGAAATGACTACTTTCGATCTCCAACTTAGCTCTGCCTCCTGTTTTTTCGTCAAGCTTGGTGATCATATTGAAATCCCCAGCTATGATCCATAAAGGGTAGGCTCCGTTGGAATTTAGTGCTTCCATCATGTTCAACAGCGCCATCTTGCATGTAGAGTCTTGAGGGAAGTAAACATTTGAAAGATGACCATGAATATTGGTGCCAATAAGATGAAAGGAAGCCTGGATGAGATTATGCGAAGCATGGATATCAGTGAGCGAGATGGCTTGTGTGTCCCATGTAATGGCCAATCCTCCCGAAGATCCAGAGGCATCAACAGCAACCGAATGGCATCCTGGCCAAGCTCTAGATAGAATGGAACCAAGGGCACTACTGTTACATTTGGTTTCTTGCATAAAAAATATTTGGGGTCTCTCTTGTTGTATCATATTTTTAATCATTTTGTATTTCACAGGGTTGTTCAGCCCTCTTACATTCCATGAGGTGAGCTTCATGGGGGACTGTTGGCTATCGACCTGTAGAACTTGGTCAGCTTGGGACATCTTCCTGAATCCACCAACATTTCCCCAATGATGATGGTTCTTTGTAGATCTGGTTTTCTTCCTCGTTTCTTTGATTCTTTGAGGATTTTTTTCCCGTCCCAATGACTCCCTAGTTGGATGCCTAGTTTCCTTTGCTGCTGAACGCGAAAGAGAACCACTTCTAAATTGTCTATCTTTCGGGTACTTATTTTATCATATTCTTTCTTTTTGCATGCTTGTTCAAGTCCCAATATGTCTAGATCTTCCAAATCAAAGCTCTCTTGTTCCTCTTCCATATGGCGTGGTTGACTACTTTCTGGGGCTGATTCATTAGAGTGGAGGGGATTTAGTAGTAAACTGTCTATATCCATACCATTCGGCTGCCATATAACTAGATCTGTTTCCGTATTAAGCATGGAGGCAGGTGTTACTGATTCCTGAGCCGCTTTCTAATTATTCTGAGAGGCAGAGGGGTCAAAGGAGAGAGCAGTGGTGGTGAGCTTAGAAGATGAATCAGGTTTTTTAGAGGGTTCATATTTGGACTGGGTCTGCTGAGCGAGGATATCAAAGCTATTGCTGGTGGAGGAGATGTTGTCATTACGGTTGGGATTTTTGGGAGTAGATGGAGGCTTCTTATTGTCCTTTTTACAGTTAGAGACTTTTGTAAAACCGTCAGCATCAGACTTTTCCGATGCTCCGTTGGGTTTGGAGGGTATGTTTAGAGGAAAATCTCTAAAAAGATGACTATGAGCATGGCATTTTCTGCAGCGAAAGGGTACATGTTCATAATCTATAGGTTGTATCCATTTAAAATCATCATGATATAGGCTTACCGAATCTGGGAGAGCTTTTTCGAGATGCATGTAGACGCATATTCTGGCGTAGGAAGTGTATCTTCTAAGCTTTGTTTCCTCAGCTATCTTAATGAACTCTTCTAGTCCATTGCCAATAGCTTTTAGCGATTCTTCATCCCAGTACTCTAGAGGCAGAGAGTACATCCGGATCCAAACCGAAGCCCCTGCTGAAGTCCTCTTTGTCAGGATTGAATATTTCTATCCAATCTCTTAGATACAAGCCAACTGAGTTAAAGAAATAAGGGTCGTCGTCTAAGATTTTGTTTCTGTCTTCGATGCAGTTGAAAATGGCAATGAAAAAACCTTTGGGCCCTAACTGCAGGGTTGCATGTCCCTTGGGTTTCCATTTAGAAGCAATCCAGCCCTGCAAGGTTTTCTCCGTTGGCCAGAAGCCAATAAATTTCCCTATAAGTGCATGATCTCTCATAAATTGGATTTGAGCGTTAATACGGTGACTAGGCAGATCGATCTTGGGTCTCTCAGCCGTAATGGGTCTGCAAGTAGCAGAAGTCGCTTTTGTAGGCTCCGTAGTCTCCGTGGATCCTTGCGTCTTATTTTGCTGCGTTGCATCAGCTTCCTGCATATGCTCTGTCGTGACAGAGGGAATCTGTTCTACATCAATATTTTCAGAGCCCTGTGTTTGATCCTCACCGCTGCCTCTAGGGTGGATTGGACATTACCCGAAGGCAATCCGCAGTCAGATCACTGATCCGAATGATTTAAGTGGCTACGACTTTGACGATCTATGCCTGAACTAGCGCCGTAGCAAAGAACGTCAAAACCCTAAAAACTCCTTTGAAATATTTTACTAAACATACAAATTTTAAATATTTTTAAAAATATTTTTATTTATACCATTTAATTAATCATAATTATAAAATCAAAATAATCTTGTAATGACCACCTTTCATAAAATAATCTTTATTTATAGGGACGGAATTCCATTAAATGATTGATTCAATAAATTCAAAAGACTTTTGATGACTTGATTGATCAACTTTATCTGTAATGAAAAGATTCTATTGAATGATTGATCCATTTAATTCAAAAGAGTCGTGATAGAATTGATTAATAGCATTAACTTGCCTCGTTGGCATGCAAATCATGATATATGTGATTTTAAATATTTATAAAGATTGATTTGAGAGTTTTATGATTTTAATAAATAGGCAAATGCTCATCATTGTGGGTTAATAACATGAATAAAAATTTTAAGAAATATTTTTTTTTCAATAAAATTATCTTTAAATTTAAAAAAAAAATATGTATTTTTTTTTTTCATTTAATAATATGAATAAAATTAAAAGAGAGTAAATCAAATTTTTCACAATATTAATTTATATTAATATAATATAAATTAGTTGAAATTTCGAATCCCAACAAAAATCTATAAATAAAATTACTTTTAAATTTTAAGAAATATTTTTTTCACCAAATATAATCAGTTCTGAGTTTAAACTTTATTATATATTAGTTCGAGGACTAAAGAGACGGGGAATCTCATCTTATTATCATTCTTATTCATATGATTCATAAAAATTGCATTCTTGTTTATTTTTTAAACACAACATGGGTATGTGAAATCACTTTCTTGTTAATTATTATTATATTTGTCCCGATAATTATTATGCATTGAGTTTATGTTGATTTTGAATTAATTTCGTCAAAGATAACAAATATTTTTCTATTTACTAAAGTTGCACTTTATTTTTTTTATTTTTTAACTTTTTTATTTATATTTATCTTTTATCTTATTGATTGTTTATTTACACATCTTATTGGCTAATACCTAAAAATATGTGTCTATATTTATGATGACAAAAGTAAAAGAATCCTTGCACCGTACATTCAAATCAAATCAAATATGTTATAATATTACATATGTACAATCAAATTTTTATGAGATTTATTAGTGCTCTTCATATGTGGTAAGTCTTATTTCCTTGTTTATAGGCCAATTAATGCAATGAGATAGATATTATTCACCGTTAGATTTAAAGTCATTTAAATCTAATGGTGGGCAATATATGCCACACCGTATTAAATGGCCTATAGACAAGGAAATAAGCTTTGCCTTCATATGTTATGCACTTCATATGTTATTATATTACATATGTTCATGGAAAATTCATATGATGTTTTGAGTGGAAAAAATCACATTATTAATCGATTATGTTAACTCATCCATGCTTTTAGATTTTCAGGAATTAAATGGTTTTGAAAATCAAATTTTCCATGAAAGTTGATTTTAAATTATTTTTTCAATTATATAAATTTATTTAAAATTAAATAAGAGAATTAAAACCCTTAAAAATAACAAAAACATTTAAAAACTCATTTGTGATTATGATAAAATTCCAAATATAGTTATAATTGAAAATTATTAAATTTATCACGTAAAAAACTTGTTCTTTACATGATTGACTTGTTCCTCAGCCGAGATTTTGAGATTTCAAAATTTACCCAAATTAAATTATAATTTTAAATTTAAATTCTTGCTCGCAAAATCTTTACATTGCATATTTTCATAATTGTATTTAAAATTCAATGTACTAAAGTGGCTTTTGTGTCAAGTCTGTTGTAAGCAAATTGCTTTTGTTTTTTCCAAGTTTATTTGTCTAATTTTGTTTATTTTTATAATTTTAATTTTAATTCTTGTGTGAATTTTTAATTATTTTTTTCAAATTTTTTTATGGGCTTGCAATATGCTTGAACTATTAGGAGTAGAGGCGTTTTTTTTATTTTAGTTCTCTATTGTATTTATTGAGCTAAAATTTCACATATTGTTTTCATGGATATTTTAGAATTAGTTATAGCTAAATTATTATTACGTTGTCATCATGAAGATAATTTTTTTACTTTAATTTAGCTATATTTAAACTAAATAACAGATACTAGCTACTATATAGCACTTATTGTATCTTTAAAAAAAAAAAAATTATATTTATGTTATTCATAAAAAAATACAATATTTTTTTTTTTCAAAGTGAAATCACTCTTTATTAATTATCGTTATATATCTCATTACAAAGAGAAAAAAAGAGAATAATGTAAAATAATGTAAAGTAAGAAAGATAATTATCTAGAAGATAATCATTGTCTACTATTTTTGTGACATTTCCACATTTATAATCCTTCACACATCGTTCCTTTTGTTTTATAGATAAATGTTGTACAAATTTGCAACTCTAGTAGTGAAAGTTCAAATAATAATAAGTGTAAAAAATGTACAAGGAATAGAAGATGACAATCACATTTGTCAAAGTAATGATATCAACTTTAGGTGCCTTGAAAACAATGAGTTTCAACTTAATATCATTGTTGTTCATAATAACATTTAAATATGCATCGTGGATTGTAATAACGACAAAATAATCACATTCAACGTTAAAATTATAAGAATATCAACACGACAGTTTGAAAATAGATATGTTGAACTAATCTATTTTTGAGAAAGCAAAGGAGTGCACTAGATGGAATGTCATAATTTTTGAAACAACCACTGAGAGTAGACATTGATATGAATAATAGTAGACTTTACTATAATTTTTATCTTTTAAAAAATATATAAAGTCAAATTATTAATACAAAATTGTAGTGGAAGATTGTGTAAAATAATTTTTTTAGAATAAATTGTTTGATGTTTCGGGTGGACATTTTATTTATGATTAAAGACCCAAAAAAACAAAATATTGTTAATTTAATAAAGAAGATAAGTTTAGCAACTTGGAAACATATTTTTAAACCAAAATTTACCATAAATACAAGTCATGTGAATTAAATTATTGAGTTTTTGGAATTCAATACATTGTGTCACATGATAATTTGAAAAAAAAATTAAACACAAATTTCGTGAAGTAGATTATTAAATTCGATTTGTATAGATTAGATTATCAAGTTTTTGGACTTTAATACAAAACATAATATAATAATTTGAATTTTATTTTTGAAAATACAAATTTTGATTTAATGTAAAAACATTTAAATGATAAGAATTAGTTTTTTTTTATTCGTTGTGCCCGAGCCCTTGCTCTGCCTCTTAGTCTACCCTAGGCATAGGGTTTCTGGTGTTGCGACAAGGTGGTGTTGGTTGGGGTGCTCGCCCTGGCTTAGGTTCGTCCCAATTGTGGAATCTCAGGCCCCTCCCCCACCTCCTCCTCCTTCTCCTCCAGAAGTCGAGACCTTCAAACTGCTAATTGCTTCCCAACCGAAGAAGAAAAAACAACTCGCCTCCAAGTTCGTCAAGAGACTAGATGAGATCCCCTTGGTGGCTCTCTCGCCTGAGGGTCCAATGAAGGTGGCCCTTTCCCTTGTGGACCAAGCGTTGGTTAGGCAATTCATAGGCTTATGACCTTCTCCAAAATCTACGGAAGCCTGGATCACCCGAAACTGGAAGCCCCTCATTGTAAACAGCATCACCTCGTACTATCTGGGGCGGGGTTCTTCCTATTTGAATTCAACTCAAAGGAGGATAAGGACTTGATTTTTAGGAACGAACCCTATTTCATGGGTCCTCAAGGACTGTATTTAAATCGTTGGACTCTAAACTTCGACCCCTCGGAGGATGCTCCATCTATCGTTCCAGTTTGGGTCAGTCTTTTAAACTTGTCGGTGCACTGCTGGAACTGGGAATCAATGCAGCAAATCCGAAACGCCCTTGGAAAATCCATAGACAAAGAAAACAACAAATATCAATATGATTGTGCAAGAATATGTGTGGAAGTTGATCTCGAAGTTGGGTTGCCAAAAGCCATTAAGTTAACGATGGGAAATTGGTCCCATCTACATAAATTAGACTACGAACAGTTGTTGTTCAAATGCTGCGGATGCCATGAGTATGGTCACTTTGTCAAGAACTGCCCCAAAAATGCAAGCCCAAAAAAGGAGAAAGAAGAAGGATGGCATCAAGCCAAGAAATCTAGAACGAGCCTTAGGCCAGGGCCAATTGGACAAGGAGCGAAGAAAGGAAAGGGAAGTGCAGCACCCATGGGGAGCATTCCTAAAGCCAAACCCACCCAGAAAGGTCAAGAGAAAAACTTTGCGGTCTTGAATTCAAAGACATAGGAAGTCCAAGAAATTGACCCACGGGACGTGCAAAAGGATCTCCAAATGCAAGAAGCCAAGAACCACTGAAGATTGGTGATTATCCTGGAGAAACTTTGAAAGAGAAAGACCCTGTCTTGAGGGTGAAGATCTAGATTCGGAGGAGTCGGAGGGAGTCAGATAAATTGGGGATTCCCAAACTTCGGTCAGAAGATCGACCAGTGGACATAAATCCTCTAGGGAAAAGAGATAGCAAGAAACCTATAAGGAGAAGCTGCAAAGGAGCCAACCGACCCTAGAAAATATGTTGGCAAGAAACCCTAAGGCAAACAAAAATCAAGTCCAGGGCTCTAAGGGAGCCCTCTCAGCTCAAAAAAGGAAGTAATGAAGATCGTCTCCTGGAACTACAGAGGGATGGGGAGCAACCTAAAAGAGGAAGCAATGAAAAGTCTAGTAAGGTTGGAAAGGCCAGACATTATTCTCATCCAAGAGACCAAAATGGAGGAAAGGGACTTTCCCCACAAAAGAAAATAGTTTTAGAAAAAAGGAGGAGGTATTGTTGTCTCCTCTAGAGGTGCCTCAGGAGGGCTAGGAATTCTATGGGACGAGACATGCTTTGAGAAAATCTTGGTTAAACTCAACTCAAACTGGATTTTTGCTCAGTTTTTGCATCTCCATACCAAAGAGATAGTGAATCTTTTCAATATTTATTCCCTGGTCATCTTGGGAGGCAAAAAATCCTGTCGGGAATCCATTAGGGATCTAGCAAATGAGATTCAAATGGATAATGTCATTCTCACTGGAGACATGAACATTACTTTAAGCCAAGGGGAGATGCGAGGGGGCAGTATTGTAAGGGATCCAACCAGAGAATGGGTGGAAGAACTCATTCAAGACTGGGATCTGTTGGACATCAATTTGGTCAAGGGAAAATATACATGGACCAATATAAGAACGGACCCGGGTCACATTGCTGCAAGGTTAGATCACTTTCTCATCCAGAGTTCCTTCTTACTTTTAGGTCTTGATGTCAGTTTTGTTATTCTTTCTTTGTCGATATCCGATCACAAGCCCATTAGGCTGGAGATGAAGCTGCATATGAATCTAGGGCCTATTCCCTTCCATTTTAGTGCTCTTTGGGTGCATCAACTTGACTTTTTGGACGGAGTTGAGGAAGTATGGAGACTTCATGTCAGTGGATCCCCCTTCTTTGTGTGGGAATAAAACATGAGCAGAGTGAAGAGGGCTCTCAAAAGTTGGGCTAAAGCCCTCCCTTCTCCGACCGAGTCATGGAGGGCTACCCAGGCCTGTTTGGAGAGTCATAAAAAACAAACAAAAAGATAATAATGTAAAATAATGTAAAATAAGAAAGATAATTATCTAGAAGATAATCATTGTCTAGAAGATAATAATGTAAAATAATGTAAAGTAAGAAAGATAATTATCTAGAAGATAATCATTGTCTACTCTTTTTGTGACATTTCCACATTTATAATCCTTCACACATCGTTCCTTTTGTTTTATAGATAAATGTTGTACAAATTTGCAACTCTAGTAGTGAAAGTTCAAATAATAAGTGTAAAAAATGTACAAGGAATAGAAGATGACAATCACATTTGTCAAAGTAATGATATCAACTTTAGGTGCCTTGAAAACAATGAGTTTCAACTTAATATCATTGTTGTTCATAATAATATTTAAATATGCATCGTGGATTGTAATAACGACAAAATAATCACATTCAACGTTAAAATTATAAGAATATCAACACGACAATTTGAAAATAGATATGTTGAACTAATCTATTTTGAAGAAAGCAAAGGAGTGCACTAGATGGAATGTCATAATTTTGGAAACAACCACTGAGAGTAGACATTGATATGAATAATAGTAGACTTTACTATAATTTTTATCTTTTAAAAAATATAAAATAATGTAAAATAATGTAAAGTAAGAAAGATAATTATCTAGAAGATAATCATTGTCTACCCTTTTTGTGACATTTCCACATTTATAATCCTTCACACATCATTCCTTTTGTTTTATAGATAAATGTTGTACAAATTTGCAACTCTAGTAGTGAAAGTTCAAATAATAAGTGTAAAAAATGTACAAGGAATAGAAGATGACAATCACATTTGTCAAAGTAATGATATCAACTTTAGGTGCCTTGAAAACAATGAGTTTCAGCTTAATATCATTGTTGTTCATAATAACATTTAAATATGCATCGTGGATTGTAATAACGACAAAATAATCACATTCAACGTTAAAATTATAAGAATATCAACGCGACAATTTGAAAATAGATATGTTGAACTAATCTATTTTGAAGAAAGCAAAGGAGTGCACTAGATGGAATGTCATAATTTTGGAAACAACCACTGAGAGTAGACATTGATATGAATAATAGTAGACTTTACTATAATTTTTATCTTTTAAAAAATATATAAAGTCAAATTATTAATACAAAATTGTAGTGGAAGATTGTGTAAAATAATTTTTTTAGAATAAATTGTTTGACGTTTTGGGTGGACATTCTATTTATGATTAAAGACCCAAAAAACAAAATATTTTTAATTTAATAAAGAAGATAAGTTTAGCAACTTGGAAACATATTTTTAAACCAAAATTTACCATAAATACAAGTCATGTGAATTAAATTATTGAGTTTTTGGAATTCAATACATTGTGTCACATGATAATTTGAAAAAAAAATTAAACACAAATTTCGTGAAGTAGATTATTAAGTTCAATTTGTATAGATTAGATTATCAAGTTTTTGGACTTTAATACAAAACATAATATAATAATTTGAATTTTATTTTTGAAAATACAAATTTTGATTTAATGTAAAAACATTTAAATGATAAGAATTAGTTTTTTTTATTTGTTGTGCTCGAGCCCTTGCTCTGCCTCTTAGTCTACCCTACGCATAGGGTTTCTGGTGCTGTGGCAAGGTGGTGCCGGTCAGGGTGCTCATCCTGGCTTAGGTTCATCCCAATGGTGGAATCTCAGGCCCCTCCCCCGCCTCCTCCTCCTCCTCCTCCAGAGGTCGAGACCTTCAAGTTGTTGATTGCTTCCCAACCGAAGAAGAAAAAACAACTCGCCTCCAAGTTCGTCAAGAGACTAGATGAGATCCCCTCGGTGGCTCTTCCGCCTGAGGGTCCAATGAAGGTGGCCCTTTCCCTTGTGGACCGAGCATTGGTTGGGCAGTTCACAGGCTTATGACCTTCACCAAAATCTACGGAAGCCTGGATCACCCGAAACTGGAAGCCCCTCATTGTAAACAGCATCACCTCGTACTATCTGGGGCAAGGTTCTTCCTATTTGAATTCAACTCAAAGGAGGATAAGGACTTGATTTTCAGGAATGGACCCTATTTCATGGGTCCTCAAGGACTGTATTTAAATCGTTGGACACTAAACTTCGACCCCTCGGAGGATGCTCCATCTGTCGTTCCGGTTTGGATCAGTCTCCGAAACTTGTCGGTACACTGCTGGAGCTGGGAATCAATGCAGCAAATCGGAAATTCCCTTGGAAAATCTATAGACAAAGAAAACAAAAAATATCAATATGATTGTGCAAGAATATGTGTGGAAGTTGATCTCGAAGTTGGGTTGCCAAAAGCCATTAAGCTAACGATGGGAAATTGGTCCCATCTACAGAAATTAGACTATGAACAGTTGTTTTTCAAATGCCACGGATGCCATGAGTATGGCCACTTTGTCAAGAACTACCCCAAAAATGCAGGCCCAAAAAAGGAGAAAGAAGAAGGATGGCATCAAGCCAAGAAATCTAGAACGAGCCTTAGGCCAGGGCCAATTGGACAAGGAGCGAAGAAAGGAAAGGGAAGTGCAGCACCCATGGGGAGCATTCCTAAATCCAAACCCACCCAGAAAGGTCAAGAGAACAGCTTTGCGGTCTTGAAGTCAAAGACATAGGAAGTCCAAGAAGACCCATGAGACGTGCAAAAGGATCTCCAAATGCAAGAAGCCAAGAACCACTGAAGATTGATGATTATCCTGGAGAAACCCTAAAAAAGAAAGACCATGTCTCTGAGGGTGAAGATCTGCATTCGGAGGAGTTGGAGGGAGAAGGAGAAATTGGGGATTCCCAAACTTCGGTCATAAGATCGACCAGGGGACAGAAATCCTCTAGGGAAAAGAGAGAGCAAGAAACCTACAAGGAGAAGCTGCAAAGGAGCCAACCGACCCTAGAAAATATGTTGGCAAGAAACGCTAAGGCAAACAGAAATCAAAGCCAGGGCTCTAAGGGAGCCCTCTCAGCTCAAAAAAGGAAGTAATGAAGATCGTCTCCTGGAACTGCAGAGGGACGGGGAGCAACCTAAAAGAGGAAGCAATGAAAAGTCTACTAAGGTTGGAAAGGCCAGACATTATTCTCATCCAAGAGACCAAAATGGAGGAAAGGGACTTTCCCCACAAAAGAAAATAGTTTTGGGGAAAAGGAGGAGGTATTGTTGTCTCCTCTAGAGGTGCCTCAGGAGGGCTAGGAATTCTATGGGACGAGACATACTTTGAGAAAATCTTGGTTAAACTCAACTCAAACTGGATTTTTGCTCTGTTTTTGCATCTCCATACCAAAGAGATAGTGAATATTTTCAATATTTATGCCTCGGTCATCTTGGGAGGCAAAAAAACCTGTCGGGAATCCATTAGGGATCTAGCAAATGAGATTTAGATGGATAATGTCATTCTCACTGGAGACATGAACATTACTTTAAGCCAAGGGGAGAAACGAGGGGGCAGTATTGTAAGGGATCCAACCAGAGAATGGGTGGAAGAACTCATTCAAGACTGGGATCTGTTGGACATCAATTCGGTCAAGGGAAAATACACATGGACCAATATAAGAATGGACCCAGGTCACATTGCTGCAAGGTTAGATCACTTTCTCATCCAGAGTTCCTTCTTGCTTTTAGGTCTTGATGTCAGTTTTGTTATTCTTTCTTTGTCGGTATCCGATCACAAACCCATTAGGCTGCAGATGAAGCTGCATATGAATCTGGGGCCTATTCCCTTCCGTTTTAGTGCTCTTTGGGTGCAGCAGCTTGAATTTTTGGACGGAGTTGAGGAAGTATGGAGACTTCATGTCAGTGGATCCCCCTTCTTTGTGTGGGAAGAAAAGATGAGCAGAGTGAAGAGGGCCCTCAAAATTTGGGCTAAAGCCCTCCCTTCTGTGACCAAGTCAAGGAGGGCTACCCAAGCCTGTTTGGAGAGTCATCAAAAATAAATGGAAGATATGGACATCTCGAAGGACATCTTAACCTTGGAAGAGGAGCTCCAGGTTAATCTTCATATGGCTTGCATTTGAGAGGAGGAATTTTGGAGACTTAAATCTCGCAGTTTGTGGCTACAAGCTGGGGACATGAATACCTCCTTCTTTCATAAGAAGACTCAAGCCAGAAGAAGCCTCAATTCTATATTGGAGATAACCTCAAGAGATCAATCCTTCTCCGACTTTGCTAGCATCAAAAAAGTTGCCCATCAACACTTCAAAGACTGGTACACAGAGGATAAGCAAGCGAGTCACAACTCTAACCTGCTCGAGCTGGTCCCTCTAAAGGTCAATGCCCAAATGAACACTCTATTGACTACTCTTGTCACCGTCAATGAAATCAAACAGGTCCTTGATGAAATGGATCTGGACAAGGCTCTCGGGACGGATGGGTTTACTACTCGATTCATTAAAACTTGTTGGAACATTGTCAAAAAGGACCTCTACAAAATGATCTTAAAGTCTCATGCCTACCACAAGCTTGGGGACAACACAAACTTGCCCTTCTTGTCCCTTATACCTAAAGAGAAGGTTGCAGTTCTTTCAATAGATTCAGGCCAATTTATCTCTGCAACATTGGCTACAAGCTCATCACTAAAGTCATGGAAAACAGGCTGAAAGGCCTTCTTCTGGAAATCATTCCTGACAATCAAGGGGGATTTTTCAAAGGTAAGTAGCTAACTGATAATTTCATCCTTGTTCAAGAAGCAATCCATTCAAGCATCCAAAGACAAGAAAAAGGCATGGCTGTCAAGTTGGACCTGGCTAGTGCATTTCACAGAGTCAGGCACAAGTTTCTCTTTGGGGTTATGCAACAATTTGGGTTTGACTACCGTTTTATAAGCTCGGTCAAGGTCTGCATTGCGAAACCATGGATTGCCCCACTTGTCAACGGGTGTGTTGTTGACTTATTCAAGGCGAGTTAGGGGATAAAGCAGGGATTCCCCCTATCCCCCGTTCTCTTTTTCATTCAAGGCTCTGTCCTCAGTTTTTTTGTTGTATAAAATACGAATCGATCAAGAACTTATGGGTCTTATAATTACCAAGCGAGTCAGAGACATCAACCATGTAGTCTTTGTTGATGACTCCATCCTATTGGGGGGTGCGTCCTCCAACTCGGCCCCCCGATTCAAGCTGGATCTTAATCGTTATTGCCTTGATTCTAGGAGTAAACTTAACACGGTAAATGTTTCATTTATGCTTGGAACCTTTCTGGACTCGAGCTAAGCACGATCACCAGGATATTTGGCTTCAAAGGCTCCACGAAATGGGTGTCTTTTAAATACCTTGGACTGCCAATCTTTCAAGGTTGCCTGATTGAGAGGGACTGGTACCCCTTGCTGGATAAATTCAAACTCAAAATGCAAGCCTGGGGCACGTCGTGGCTCAACCTTGCAAGTAATATTGTTCTCATTAAGTCATTCCTTAATAGTCTTCCAATCTTTTAGAGCTCAATTTTGTTGGCTCCAATGTGCATTATTCGCAAGATGGAGCAATCCATTCGCTCTTTTTTCTGGAAGGGAGGGAAGAATAAAGCTAAGAGAATTTCGTTGGTTAGCTGGGATAAGATTGCTATGTCATTGCTGGAAGGTGGCATCCACATAAAAGACCTCAGGAAACACAATATCGCTCTGGGGGCCAAGATCTCATGGCGGCAGGTAGCAAGGAATCCGGGATGGGCATAGATTTCTTTGTGGAAAAAATATAGCTTTGGAAAGCGTCTTCACAGCCTATAGAACTTCCAAGATAATTGACATGGCTCCTGATCCATCAGGCTTGCAAGCATGCTCTCCCTCTGTTGTGTGACTGCTTGTTCTGGATTCCAGGCAATGGGAAGCGGATCATCCTATGGGAGGACAGGATCATGAACGCGGAAGTGATCGGGATGATCCTGAGTTGCAGCAGCTAAGAACGTGGATGATTGCAGATGGTCGATGCACAATGTGGGACATTTCAGAGTGGGACAGCAGCAACTGGGAAGGGTGGAAGAAGATAGAGATGTCTACTCATTTGGAGAAAGAATGGGCCAAATTCATGGTAGTGATGGTTGGGAAAGCCCCTCTAAATGCAAGAAAAAAAGACAGAAGTGGTTGGAGTACCTCGACGGGATGTTATTCCACAGCACAAGGCTACAGGTGCCTTAAGTCCATTCCCACTGTCCCCTGTAAACATGCTATTTAGAAAGGGATTTGGCAGGTTAAAATAATTCCTAAGATTGACATGTTCACCTGGAATCTGGGGCACAGTAGTATCCTCATAGTTGAAAACCTGAAAAATCGTGGCTTCCACATCCCCTCTCGGTGCCTGCTCTGTCAACAACATGAAGAAAATTCGATCCACATCTTTCTCGAGTGCCTCTACGCTCGGGACATTTGGAATGAAATCTTGTTGATGTGGAACAACAGTCCCATCCTCCCAATCACCATCACGAGTATGACGGCTAATTGGGGAGACTTATTTCCTAAGTCCTTCCCTGCGAGCCGCTGGCCAAATGAGGGGTGGATGATTATCCCTAAGATCATTTTCTGGAAGATTTGGCTTGAAAGGAACAATCGGATCTTTCAAGAGAAGGCACTAAGCCAACATCAAATCATTGTGAAAATCAGAATCTTATTCAAAGAAATAATGCAGGCCAAGGTGAACCAGAAGTGGGTTTGTAGCTTAAACCAACAAGGTAAGGATTGGTGCCAAAAACTGGGGCTAAACCTTCCCACTGGGAAAAATATGGAGAAGTGCAGAGAAGAATGGAAAATCAGATTAGAGGATGAGGACTTCGACAGATGGAGAAGGAGCAGAGATATCCAAACTGTGTTTTTTGATGGTGCAGCAAAGGGGAATCCGGGAAAGGTCAGAGGCAGAGGAATTATTCATTTCCCTTTAGACCAAATCATTTCCCACTTTGCCTGGGGTTTTGGGCTTACTTCGAACAATCAAGCAGAAGCCATGGCTCTCCTCCAAGGCTTGAAACAGCTGCAAAAACATGGAAACAAGGAGGCTCGAGTCATTGGAGATTCACAAAGCCTCATTGGCTTGATTGTGACAAAATTGGTCCCTAAATACCTCCGTCTGCAATGGCTGTTTGCTTGCATCAATAAGTTGATCGTGTCCTTTGACAGACTTCAGTTCTTTTACATCCTTCGGAAAAATAACAAATATGCAGACCTTGAATCCAACATTGTTGTCTCTTTACAAGTGGGATATATCCTCTGCGAAGAGGGGAATTCATGGGATCCTCTGCCTTCGCTGGCCCTTGTCCTTTTTCATGTATTTTTGTCTCCTGCTACAACAATTTTTTTGTATTAGAAGGTTTTCTAGTCTTTGGTAAATTGCTATATTGACTGTAAGAAGTAGAGTAGGTGAATTTTGCTTGATCGGATACCCCTAGACATTGGGTCTCCAGATGTAATACCTCTGAGCATAAGCCTCGGACCTTTTGAATCAATATAAAAATAATCGTTTCTATTAAATAAAAAAATTTAAAATTTAAAATTTAAAGAAATGGTTATCACTTTGTATTATAAAAAATTTAGATGTAAGGCCAATACCTTTGACATTTTTTTTGTATTCTTAGAGGCTTCTCTATTTTTTGTGTGTAAAGGTATGCTTGTCCATTATATCAAGAAAGTATTACATTAAATGTGACTTTGTGTTATGGGTATGCCTGATGGGAAACCAAACCAAACCAGTAACACAAATCTAGAATCTTGAGATTGTTGAGGTTTTTTCTAATCATAACATCAGGCATTGCAGGTATTATGCTGACCATGTTCACCGAGTGACAACCACGCAGGCCTTCGTTAACTAATTTCCAATACAAAGTATGCATTTACACCAAAATTTTTATAGACACAAAATTGAAAGCTTAACATTAATCTAGGTGAGGTCGGGCCCGTTATGGAAAGGACGGGTTACCTGACGCCACTGATTCTCTGTCCAAAAGAAACTGCTTTCCCCTAAAACCTCTGCTTACCCTTTGCATGTCTTGTGGTGCCAACAGCGTTGCTTACTATGTTGACCAACTGCAATAAGAATCCCCAAGCCCCGACTATGATTCCCCATCACCATCGAACTCGTCACCCAAACACAAAATGCGGGCAAGGTCGAACAACCACGTATTTCCCTCAGACCAAGACATCCCTCTACCAACAAAATCCATATAGGTAGAGGAACAAAATGTGTTTCCAAAGGACTGTGTCGATTCCACCAAGTTTATAATGCTTCGAAAAACAAGGTGCACCTTCACCATCCGGAGAATTTCCACTGTGCACTCAATTCTGTGGGTGGAGCCAAGAACATTCCCCTGCATGGAAAGTGGAGGTTGCACACGGATCTTAATCGAACTTTCTTCGTTTCATGGTAGCGGAGGGTTGATATCTACCTGAACCTGCTGGAGAATTATCCTTATGCTACTTGTCAGATTGAAAGTGTGAGAAACAGAGTCGCGACGTAAGCCAATAAACAAGCCATAACAGCATGGGTTGGAAAGAGCTCTAGAATGTCCATGAACAAGAGACCAACAGAGAGGAGTTCCTGGAGAACCGCGACACTATTGGAGTTAATTCTTACATTCTATATTTGAGAAGTTGGTTTGTGATGGTTGAGAAATTCTCTCAACCTCTCTCTCCAAACTAGGAATAAGTTGGATCTCAGAAACTCTATTTAATAGAGTAATATGAATGTAATCAGTGTGTGTGAGTGTGTTTACACATGCACCATTTGTGTATAATATATGATTGTGTTTAGTAATTGAGTGCTTTTCAGTAGTTTTTTATCATCGTATCAGAGCTAGTATGGGCCTAAACCTGGTCTTCCTAATGAAATAGAGAGTGTTTATTTGTTGAAATATTGATTGAAATGTCTCATTTGCAGATCGGTTGTATTCTGGTTTTTTTGTCCATCATTTTGGTGATAGATTAGTGTCAACCAGCACTTATAAATCATGACAGGCGGATGATGACAGCGGACTGTATCTCTTCCTAGTGATGCGTCCCGCTGCGTGCTTCTTCGATCGATCATTGAAGTCGTTTCTGCGAATTTCTCTGGACAGTGAAGGATCATAGATCAGACTCAGTTGTTGATAGCCATCAGTGCAGAGCTGGCACTGCGTCCATGTTAGGCTGCTGGTAAAGCTGGCGTAGTGACCGATGTGCAGAAGAGTCGATTCTCTATTGATGATGCAGCTTACGACACCCTTTTTCGATGCAGCATAGAATGCAGCGCACGGTATTTTTTTATGAGCTTACGACATCCTTTATATGGATCGTTACCTTTACCATTATGTCACAGTTTTGTATTGAAGAATAATATCATGCAGAAAATAGATGAGCACCTTGAAACAAAGTAGGAGGGATGTTCTAATTACAAGGAAACGAAATCTCCAGCAATGTTGAGCAAGAAAAGAAGGGATGTACAAGCGATAAGAAGCAAAGGATACCGATTAATTAAATGAATCAAAAATTTCATGGAAGGAAATTTATCTCCACTTGAGTTGTTTCATAATCACGCCCCTTATACGACAGCGAGATAGAAAGAAACATCCGAAATAATTTCAAAATGCAAATATTAAATCGATGAGATGAGCTGGATTAAGTGGAAGCGCAAGTTAACGGAGAAAGGGGCTAAGTTCCAGGCTGAAATGATACATAGAGATTTTTCAAAAGGATTTCAAAAGCATAGATCTGTGCGTTGAGAGACAGGTGCATATCGCTGGAGTTGTACCAATATTATTTTCATGTCTATTGAAATCTTTGTGGTTCTAGTATTATAAACTGTGTTTTCTAAAATTAAGTGAAGATGAATTTTCAAAATCAGATTAAGAAGGTCATGATATAGTTGAATCTAGATACATTTCGTATTTAGACGTCTCTTCTATACAACGAGCAAATACAGTGGTTTGCACCCATGTATCTCGGTAGATGGGAGCTCATCCATAAAATGACTAGTAGTTCAGCTATGTGTCTGAAGTCAGTACTTAAGAGATCAAGTGGTAGTAAGGCTAAATATGGATGGTTGTCCAGATAGTATGGCAGTTGCGGATCTAGGGAAGGATCCCTCATTCGTTGAAGATGTAGAGTGGTCTTCTAATGAGGTTATGCGACATATTGGGATGTTTTCCAGTAATTGACTTCAGGAGGTCCTTGATTCAGGAGTTGAGGAAGTGAACTCGGGAATCCAACTTGCCAACTACACCTTTCCGAGGGTTATGGGGCAACTTGATGGAGCATCTACTCATAAGCTTGATTATTTTGTTATTTATGAGTGAATTCAATAAATTCATGTAATGTAATCATTAAGGGGGGGTGTTGGAGTTAATGCTTACATTCTATATTTGAGAAGTTGGTTTGTGATGGTTGAGAAATTCTCTCAACCTCTCTCTCCAAATTAGGAATAAGTTAGATCTCAGAAACTCTATTTAATAGAGTAATATGAATGTAATCAGTGTGTGTCAGTGTGTTTACACATGCACCATTTGTGTATAATATATGACTGTGTTTAGTAATTGAGTGCTTTTCAGTATTTTTTTATCAGACGCTGCCCCTAAACACCATGTCTGAGTAACCCATTCTATTCTCAGTTTCAACCCAGATTAGAGGAAAACCACCACTGAAACCACGACCAACATGAAGAATTATGCTTGTCATTCCCAAATACACTACCAAGGTGATGGAATTGAATTTAAATTGAGGCATTTCTATAAAAGTCCAGTGTTGATGCAAGGAGATGAGCCCTGCCATTCATGCAAATAACCATTCCATAAGAATTATACCAATACATCACGTGGAGATAAAACCAGACTTGCTTCTGGTTAATAGCCATTGTAGTTTGCATCACTTGGGAATTAAATTTTATGTCCTGTCAACCTAGCGAGGGAAGAGGGGAAGCCAGATGGTATTCCCTTCTAGCCATTGTCATGCTAACCATTGCATCATAGAGCATAATCACCCGCAATGGGGGATCAGAGGCTTCACTATTCCAATACATCATTAACATGCTTTTCTTTTCTGTGTTCTTTCCACTATAATTATACATCAAAATATTCGATAGATTCTATCCCCAAAAAAACTACCTAAAAAAGAGCATATTGTAGTTAAAATGCACTTGAAGGCCTATCTTCTCTGGCTACGCCCAAATATTCATCTGCTACACAAAATGAATTTTCTCCTTGCTTCAAACCTCTGGAACCTACTGACTTTTGCCAATTTCTCACTAGTTCATCTTGTTCATAAACTCACTAACAGGGGGGTGTCCACTCCATTGACCTTGAGCTTCATAACAAGTAACTCATATTCCATGAGAGTTGATTTATTATCAAGCTTACTCTGCAGCCATCACACTTCTTTTCCAACAACTGAAACCTCATGTCCTTCTTCTTCTCAGCTATTTCCAACCTTTTTTTTGAAACCTCCATCATCCCTAATACTACCTTTGACAAATTATCAATTGATTGGCACCAATGCTCTTGTTCGTTCTCCTTTAATTGCAAATCATGAATCTCCAATTCTTTTCTTTTCAGACTCATCACTCCAGTCCAAATGATTAACCAAAGCCTAGGGAATTATGATGGAGCACTCCTGAAGGCCAGCTCAATAAATACAGGTGGAGCTTGGCGCCTAAGGTGCCATTACCTGTGAGGAGAATTTATTTCCATACTACTTGAATCCAAAAGCCACATGGAAAATATGCTTTTGTTATGGAATTTAATTCTTGGCTTGAAATGAAGTGATTTGCATTTAAACCCAAAATGTTTTAATGTAAGGTTATGGTCACAAGTGAATTAAGAGTGCTCACATCCTGATTATACCTTGTATTTTCCCTCAACTATCTGTTGGGTCAGCACACACTTCGGCTCATGAATTCTTGTATGTTGTATGCATGGACACCATGTGTAGTAAATAACCTATGACGGCGACCATGTTTGGAATACTCAGTGTTAGCGATGCCTCCTTTGGAAATTCGTTCAAAAAAATTCATTCATACTTTTTCCTTGGATTGCTGGCCAGGTTGGCCATCATTCACACAATAAAATTATTGGAAATTAGATAAGCCAATGTTCCCCTTATGTTTCGCAACATAGACTAACTGTCTTTCGTGGATGCTTATCTCTGGCGATGCAATTGTTGAATAACACCTGCAGGTTTTGTTCTAACGAAAATTGTGGTTCCGAACAAGTGGTATCAGAGTGTAGGTCACGAGTTCGATACACACCCAACTCGCTGTGGGAGGGGGGAAGATTGTTGACATTGGATAAACCAACACTCCTCGTGTGTTTTGCGACATTGCATAATTGCCTCTCGTGGATCCTTATCTCTGGTGATGCGATTATTGACCAACAACTGCAGGGTTAGGTCTAACGAGAATCGTGATTCCCAACAACAAAAAATTGTGAGCTCCTCATGGGATTGGGAAAAATTTCTTTGAAAACTATTTAACTCCATAATTCCTAGCCTTGGATTTACTCCATTATTGGATAATTTGTCCGCTTTTGAATTTAGGTGCCTGTAGATGTCAAAAAAATCTATTTCCTAAAATTTCCTCAATTGGTTAGTGTTGATTTGTGTAGATTTGGAGGTACTCCCATGACCCTAGGGCAATAGGTTTGGGAGAAAATTTGACCACAAAGGTTTTGTGGGTGAAATACCCAAGAAGGGGTTTAAAATATAAAAGAAATTATTATTAACTCGAAAGGTATAGAGGAATAAAACCCTAAGATCTAGAGGTTTCCTAAGAGGCCTAAGTAAAATTTATTTAAAGAGGCATGTGGATCAAGGCTAGACAATCAAGTGTGAGGATCTCATTTGATCATAGAGGCTAGAAACAATGTAGCCTTAGAAAAAGGTTGATCTAGGAGGCTAATAAGGTCTACTAAGGAGGTTGTAATCACCATAAGGAGGCGAGCACAAGAGGGTCACGAACCTCTAGAGGAGCATAATCGATTAGAAGAGGAAGATGGTTTTGTTATTTGCCTTAAGTGTTGGATTTGACTAGTTAAAAGGTTTACTCGTGAAAGAGTATGGCCATAATCTGAGCATAAATTGACCACATCCATTCATATTTGTAGAGGAGGGTCGAGAACCAACTATATGCAGTTTAGAGGGTCATAAGGCCTAGTTTTGGAGGGCCACAAGGCCTGACCTGTTGCATAAGTGGAATTGCAACTCATAGAGGAACCACGCTGGTTTTAAGGGCAATGTATGATTTGACTAAGGTTCAAGAATGACTGAAGTAACCCTAGCAAAGGGAGGCCACGAAGATATGAGCATTATGCATGGTCTTCTATCAAATTTTGTGCCCAAAACTATTGATACTTGGAGTTGTGTTGAGGGCTCTAAGAAGGTTAGTTTCCATGCTTCAAGATGGTGAAATTTTCTATGGAAAGGAGATGTTCCTAAAGGGTTTGGGACAACAGGTCCCTGATGCCCTATTTAGGGTTTTCTCAATGCATGTACAGTCACCATATATCAGCTCCTAAGTCTATCTAAGAAGTGTATAAGCAGGCAGAATTAGAGTACAATGTGGATTTTCATATGGTGAGGAGAAGTGGGAAGATTCAAAGAAACATTGAGGGTTAATGAAGTATGTTAAAAGGGTTTGAAAAATTGTCTTTGATGTTTTTAGTTAGGGTTGATTTCTATTCAAAAAATCACCCTCAGATCTATCTCATAAGTCTGGTATTGTGCAGATTTATAGGTGGTACAAGAGTTCGCAATAACAGTCGGAGAAAGGCAGAGTGTAGGGATAATTGTGCTAGGAGAAAGTGTTGGTTTGAAGAGTTGTTCATATGAGTGTTGAACAACAATTATATGTACCCAATATTAGTAAAAGAGTGATTGTATGTCGGCAAATCGGAAATCCCTAAGAAGGGTGACAAAACTAGTTGATATGTCATAGAGGCAGGGTAGTTTTGGAGGCCCTAGGATCAACATTCTAAAGTGGTAATATTTTTGACAAGTGGGAAGATCTAGAAGGTTGAGCATTGTTCTCAAATGAAGTTGTGAGTAATGGTTTTTCATAAGCAGTATGCAACAACTTGAATTCCTCAAGTACAACATCCATGAAAGGAGCCATGAATTGTTAGGAGGCAGATTGTTGGAGCCCTAGTTCAGGAGTTGTAAATGGGCAGACTTCAATGAAATGTGGTAAGTTCTAGAAGACCCAATGAGAAGTAGCCCTAATGGAGAAAGAGGGCTAATAGTGGGTAGATTGTTGAGCGAAATTTCAGTGACAAAAAAGGATTTGTGATCATTAATAGTCGCACGTTGAGCAGTTGAAGATGCAGTTGCAGTGATCAAGAGATGTGAAGTCAAGAGGACCCCCCATATGTTTTCAAGGTACATGGACTAAAAGGGTTGTGTGTGGACACCATTAACAAGTAGGTCAGTGTACTTTTTGCAATGTATATTGGTGGTCAAAGTGACTGGAATCAAGCCATATTTGTGTCCTTGTATTAGGGTTGTATGTAACGGCCAAGTTTCCTGGTATGGGAGCCCTAAGACTATTGTATTATAGATTGTAATATACCAAGTAGTAGGTTTAAAAAGTTAAAAATGGTCATGTGCACTAGTAGATTCAGCGATTGCTGTTGTTCCATTGTGTAAAGTAGTATTGTTGTGGCATTTAAGTTTGTGTTAGATATTTTAAGACTCAAACCATATTCTTGAGTGTTGTGGAAAATCAATATTAGTGATCCTTCTCAATAATGTGGACTTAATTTTTCCTCCCCCCGGGTTTAATTTTGATACTTGCCTTATTACAATCATTGAGTCTCCTAGAGCCAAAATTCTCTTTATAAGCTCCTATGTTATAAGCTCATTCTAATCATTTCCAAAGAGGAAAAAATTTAGCCTAGTTCTTGGTTTGAGTGCCCAACACCAAGAAAAATGGATCCCATTTTGTTCAAGTGGGCAGAATATCACCCCTCCCATTCCTCTTGTCATTTAAATGATAAGAATTAGTTAAAAAGGATAAATTTTATTCTTTTTAATTGAGTTTATATTTTTTTTTGTCAAGTTGTCTGAGTTCTCTAGAGATTACATCAGGCTTGACCCGTGGCTTGAGAAACCATGACCCAAGTGCATCTAAGCCGTCAAAATCACTCAGGGATCGCACCCGACCTGGGCCACACCAACCATTAACATGGCTATATTTTTACTCACGGAGTTTCAAACCGATGAACTTCACATCATGGAATGACTTGATAGTACACCCCATCACCATCTATTCTACACCCCATGGGAAATTGAGTTTATATTTTTTAATAAAGTTTAGTGTGATTTTTTAAATCAATTTTGTGTTTTTTTAAATGAATTAAAATTTCAAAGTCAAATTTTTATGGTCAAAGTTCTCATCAATTAAGTGAAAACATAATCTTTGGAAAAAAAAACAAATATTATATTTAGGGAGAATTTTGATTGGAAATTGGTTCAATTTGTCTATTTTTTACTTTGATTTAAATTTGATGCTTTATTAGTTGTTAAAATTTATTAGGAAGTTGTGTAGTAATAGGAGGTGAAGTCTAATTGTTCTATTTTTTTGTCTTTTTCATTGAACTTCGGTGATATAATTCCTGGTGAGATCACTACTTTTCATTACTTGTAATGCATTTTTGAATGCATAAACAAATTTAGAGCCCCCAAAAACCCTGAGGGCACACAACCTATACAATTTTAACAACTCAAATATGTTATTACAACTATTTTTTTTCTAGATATTGAGCAAAATGCATTAGAAAATATGACCATAAAATAGCAAAAACATAGAATGTTTAGACTACATGATAATAAGATCGCCACTATGTGGTTCATGCCTTTGATATTTTGGGTAAATTCCTTGCTTTAGAAGGTAGATAATGGTAGGGAGGTGGCACCATTTTTTAGAAGGATAGTTTTTCCTCCGACCTAGGGTTTTTTACTATCAATTCCTTTGCAAATCATAAACTTCCTCACAAATGATTTTCCTTTCGAGCCTTACGTTTTTGTTATTGGGCATGAGGGATGAAAAACTCAATGTTTTTTCTAAGGATCCTTTCTACAGGGTCCAAACCTAGGCTATAGACCCCCCACGTAATTAATCAATCACATCACTAGGATTATTATGGTATTTATGATCTATTGAATTGGTTGCAGATTCAAGGGAAAGGCCATTCCCGTTTTTATCACCAACTACTGACAAGCCCCATTTGGACCTTTGGATACTAATTCCCCCTTGTCACAATATCGTTGGTGTGTACCATGTCCCACCATAATCCTGCTCCCATTCAGGTACCTTTAGAGTTTTTTCCCTCCCTTACCCATGATACCTTGCAATGTTCCTCCCATCATTTCCATAGTTTCTCCCCCTCCACCATTTTCCACACTATAGTTATTGTTGACCAATAACTCTTAGATAATTTCATTAGTAGTTTCCTAACCTTGGCCATGTTTACCAACAAAACTAACATAGCTTTGCACAACTCGCCAAAAATTGACCAACATGTTTCACTTTTCAAGGCCCTAGCTCAAAATAAGAGGAAATGTGTAAATTGTGAGGTGAAGGAACTAAGCCTTGTATTTAGTGATGGAATGAAACTAAACAACATTCAACAGATGGAAGACTCCACATTTGCGGGACATTTTCCTTGCAAATGTATGTTAATGGAAACCCTCAATAAATGGAACAACCAATTTTTTTTCCAGTCTCCTAGTTTATTTTCCCTATTGTCTAATACTTTCTATAGTATGCATGGTACGGGTGTTGACATCGAGGGAGGACACTCAAAAAATTATATAGAAGTGTTTGGTTTTGGGCACATAATCATTGTTCATGAAACGATGGAAAATCAACTTTGACACCTGCTTAGAAAAAATGGAGGTAATATCAATATGGGTTCAGTTGCCTAAATTACCAATGTCATTTTTCTATGGGGATGTTTTCTCGAAAATTTACAAGACACTTTGGATTTATTATGAAGTTGATTTATCCTTCATGGAGATCGAAGACATGGGCATGGTGTGTATTCTTGTTGGAATGAACCCATCCAAAGGGTTTGTAGATTTCATTTCCATAAAAGTAGGGAGTATCTCCATTCACCAACCCATTGAATTTGAAGTCATGTTGTTCAAATGTGGAAAACGACATGCATATGGACATTTAGTGAGAAATTTTCAAAATGAAAACTAAATAGTTGCAGTGATAGATTTATCTCTCCTACTTATTATTTCAATAAGTTATTATTCAGAAATATTCTGGCAAATATCGAAATAAATACTAATGCATCATTCACAAATATATATGCAGAGAAATAAACAGTAGGGAACATAAGCACGAGAATCAATCACATGTACACACTTATTTTTGGACAATTGTTCCCGGAAAAACCCAATGCGGGAAAATTGGTGCAACAGATGAGGGTTTTATTAATTCTTCAGCAAATGAGATATTTATAGGAAAATATAAAAGCAGATAAATTCTAAAACACTTGAGACTGAATTTCGGCTTCCTCGGACAACTCTTTGACACCCTGATCAGCCCCTGCAAGCTCTTGTGTTTGTCTGCATGATTCACTACGCATTCCCATTGCTATACTGCATAAGTCTGTGTGGAGACTGCGTGGTTTCTCTGCGCTACAACCTCAGGTTGCCTCTAGTGACCCATTGTTGCCCTCCATCTCTGATCTCGATCACTAATGACTCCCTCCTCCTTCTACTTTTGTAAACTACTCGCCCTCCAACTCTCCCATAGAAATCGAATTCTCTTACTTCAGAATCAATCTCCTTCGGGTACTGAGTGTATGCCCGGTTTATAATCTTCCTGTTGGAGAACGAACGACCCAGATTAAAAGATTAATCAACGGCTAAGATTAAAATTTGAATTGATCCATGTTTTCTGGAAGATTCACACTCTGACTTATTAATACCCTTTAATTATTTCATTTCCCTAAGTTTAGACTTAGGTTCTTCATTAAAATAATTAATTATTTTAATAAGTCATGAACCGAGTGGAATTTTCACAAACTATTTATGGGTTATTTGGAATGTTGTTGTCCAAGCCTCCCTACAAAGTTTGAAACTTGAAACACTTCCGAATGCTACAAAAATCAACATTTAGAACTATATTCCTTCTCTTTTCCAAGTCACAACACTGAGTCAAGAAGAATTCACTGTAGCAACAATAGTTTACCCCTCAATCATCATTGGACTTGGACCCATAGCTATCAATCTATTCTCTATTAGGTATCTCCTAGGCCCCATATGATATACTCATCCCCCCTTTGGTCATCAATGGTGCTTCACCACCATCTACATCAGTAGCATCCCCATATCCTCTTGTTGCTTCATCAAGAATGCTCCCTTCCCCTATTTTTAAATCCTTCATTTTAGTCTCGTTGGTCACTTCTACTCCTTTGAATGACTCTTAATCATTAACTTCACTTATCAATTATCCCAATTTCCTATCAAAACTTAGGGGATATCCATGTCACTCTTCCCACTGAACATTCCACTTTCCATTTTCCCTCTAAGGGAAAATCCTATGCCCCCCTTAGTTTTTTCCCCCCTAACCCCTCCTTGCAATTATAATTACTCCTCAAAATCCTCAAGCACGGGACATTCATACAATATATCCTTAAAAAATAAAGGGGTCTCTCTCTCTCGGATCTTACTCATGTGGACGAATTACCCCTAAGACATAACATTATTGGGCACCTATAGTCTTTGGATGACTGAATCCCAAAATTCCTAGTTTAAGGCCACAAGTCACTTATATCTTTAGCTCAACAACAAGAAAACATGGGAACTTGAGTTAGAAAAAAAAAATCAATCTTTGGGGCCCTGAGAGCACCTACCCATACGGGGGGTTCGAAATGAAACTAATTTCTCTTAGTTGTAGGGGCCTAGCCAATGCCAACAAAATCTGGTAATTTGGCACCTAGTGGAGGTGCATAGCCCTCAAATTTTATTTTTATAAGGAACTATTCTTGATGGGGTCAAATAATCTTAGATATTATCATAATACTTACCTGGATGGCGTTTCCTTCTGATTGATGGAAATGGAAGATTGAGAGGTTTGGTCATTGATTGATGGAAAAATAGCTTGAATCTCCATAATGCATGGTTGATCAAATCTAGTCAAGTTGTAGACCTTTTCACCAAATAATAGGATATGAATTTCCTTTGTTTGAACATGTATGGTCCATATGTGGATAAAAAATATTTATAGGATGATACTTTACAAAACCCACTTTTATGGGAAGGTGGAGTGATTATCAAAGGATGTTTAAATTTTGATCCTGGGGCTAGTGAGCCTAGGAGCATACCTGGACACCCTCTCTGATTTCCTTCTCAATCTCCTAGAAGGGGAGAGGTTATAGACATCCATCTTGTAAAACTTACTTCCACTTGGACTAATTCCTCTTTTTTGAATCCCTCCTCAAATACAATCTTAGAATCTGCCAGTGGAAGTCAGTGGGAAGTGACTCATGTCATTGTCCAATCTTATTGGAGATATATCCCTCCAAAAACAAGCCTCCAAGCCCCTTCAAATTGAACCCCCTATTGGTTTGAGGACCCTTCTATTTTACAAGCTATAAATGATGTATGGAAATATTACAACCCATATGCAAGGGCCTCCATGTTGATCTTGTTCCAATAAAACCTCAAGCATTCCAAATTTGTAGCTATATCTCGGGAAAAGTTTTAAAAAATATAAGGATTCAAAACTCCTCAAGGACATTGAAAATAAAATCAGAAAAATCACGAGGGTGATAGTCATGGTTACTCATTCATCAATAGTAGGGATATACTAAGATATCTTGAGGGAAAAAGACAAAAAAATCCTACTAGATAGAGAAAAATAGTGGCAAATGAAAATTAAAGTTCTTTGGCTACACAACCGGGTGAGAAAACAAAAATTTGACACCACCTTTCCAATGATAGGAAAGCTATAATTTGTATTTGAGAAATATCCTAATCTAACATATTTGAAGCTACTTCCTTCTAGGATATAGCAGTTGATGGAACCCTATAATTTCAAAATCTATTCAAGGAAAAAACAAGGGAAACCATAAAAAATTCCAAATGACCTCACACTTCTCCAACTTCATAGACCAAGAATGGAACAACCAAAGGAGAAAATTTAGGTTCAAATGGGTTCCCAATTAAATTTTTCCAAGGTTTTTTTTTAATTTTTTAGGTGGCGACCTTCTAAAAATGGTTGAATATTCCAAGACCTTGGGATGGATTCTCCCCCCCCTTCAATTCAACCTTCATTTCCCTTGTTCAAAAATTTGACAACCAAACTACCTTTGAATAGTTTAGGCCAATCTCCCTTTGTAACTCTATATACAAGATCATCTCTAAAACAATTCCCCTTCACATCAAGGACTTTCCTTTTTATCATATCTCTCCTGAAAAATTGGTTTCTTAAATTAGAGGCAAATACATGATGTTATTAGCCTAGCTTAGGAAGGCCTTCACTCGACTCAAACCCACAACTAGAAAACAATGGTTTTTACATTGGACCTCTTACATGATTTTGATAGATTTGATTGGCCATACATTCATTTGATTCTCATCCATCTAGATTTATGCCATCAATTCATCTATTGGCTATTGAATTTCATTAGTTTGGACTCTTTCGTATATCAGATTAATGGGGAAACCACCCCTTTCTTCCATGTGGAACAAGGTTTGAGTTAGGGATGCCCTCTCTCCCCACTTATTTTCTTCATATTGTTGAGGGCCTCAGCAAGCTCATCGAGGTTGCCTCCATTAGAAATTTTTGTAAAGGTACTTTATTGGGAATAACAATCACCCTCTCTCAACAATTTTTTATTAATAACATTTTGATACTCTATGAAGGAAATTTGAGAATCTAGAGCATCTAGAGACCCTTATGGGCAATTTTTTCTCTATTATTGTGATTTCCATTAATAAATCAAAATCATCTATATATTCTTATGGCTTAACTCATGAAGAAAAACATTTTGTTTCAAATTTCAACTCTATTCAATTAGTGGATGTTGGGAATGGATTCAGATACCTGGGGTTCAATCTCAAGCCAAAAAACTACTTGAAGGGGGACAGGTTTTGGGTTTTTTTAAAAATAGAGAAAATAATTCATACCTAGAGTAATAGATATATTTATTGTGCATTTCATCTAGTCCTAGTCAAATCTATTAGAGAATCCATTCTAATATATTGTTCAATATTGGCTTGGGTTCCAAAAGGAATATTGGATGAAAAATAACAACTTTCCACCATGTTCCTCTAGGTAGGACGTGAAGAAAGGTGTCCTCTATTTCTAGCATCCTGAAAATAAATTGTCGTTTGAAAGGCCCAAGGCATATGGGGCCTCAAAAACATTTTCATTTTCTCAAAATCCCTTGTTGTAAAATGTTTGTGGCCCTTGATTCAAGGGAAGGCCTTTGGGCTTGGATGACCAAGGAAAAATACATTAGAGGATCCCAAATTTTGGATTAGATAAGATCCCCAATTAAATCCTCTTGGAATGGCTCTATTTTTTGGAAATAAATAATTTGGGTTTTTCCCTTAATTATCCAAGCCTACGCTAGAAAATAGGGGATGGATCTAAAGCTCTCATTGGGAAGGACCCATGGATTAAGAGCTTGGACAATCACCTTCTCCGGGATGATGTTATCAATAGGATGAAGATGGATGGTTTTTATTTTCTCAACATAGTGGCCAAACAAGATTTATTTGGTGGCATCACCGAATGGATGACAAGTATAGATCTAATCCTAAAAGGAGACATGGATAGATTGTGGGACCTCTACACCCATGCCCTAAAAAACTCCTTTATTTCTTAGATTAATAAGCTTGACCTATAAATTTAGGACCCAAATTATGCTAGTATATACACATCAAAATCAAGTTATATATCTCTAGTTGTGGAGAACTGGTTGCTCCCCCTCGACGAGGAAATAATTTATGGAAGCCTAAATGCCCTACAAAAGCCAAACTATTCATGTGGCTCCTACTTAGGAACAAAGCACCAACTTATAACGATTTGCAAAAATGATCCTTTCAAGCCCCTAAAGTTTGCATATTATGTGGACAAGATCCAAAGTCCATCTACCATTTGTATCTTACTTTCCCTTTCATCCAATCATTTTATTCATAAATTTGTGAAGGTCGTGGCCAAAATTACACTTGGGAAGGGCCCTCCGTTGATATTTCCCTCTCAAACTGGCTCCCTACTCATCATAATTTTTTTTACAAAGCACTTCACCTCATTATCACATGTGGAGTTTGGCTACATTAGAATCACGCTATATTTGAAAAAAAAGGAGCCTTTTTCACTCAAAAGATCCATCCATAGTGCAACATAGTTCAACTCTTTCAAACAACCTCCAAAACCCGTCTCTCGCTCTCACCAATCTGACACTCATATTTAAATAGAACTCCCCCTCAACATTTTTTTATAGTGTTACACAAAGAGACTTGTATTAGGGAGGCATTGATGGGATCCTCTTCATCTCAAATTCCTTCCATATCTTTATTTATAGGCATTCGAGCAAACTCAAATAATTTAGTTGAACTTAAGGCTTTAAAATTGTTACTTCACATTGTTTAGGATTAGGGCCTCATAAAATTGCGCATATATGGAGATTCAATATTGGTCATAAAATAGATGAAGGGTCTCTTGAGAATGCACATGTATTATCTTTAGCCACTTTCCCAAAAAATTTAGTATTTATGTCATTCCTTTAGTCATATCACTTTGACTACATTTTGCACGAACATGAACCAAGATAGAAACACACTCTCAAACGATGGGTTTTCACTGGATAGAGGCGTATGGAAAATAAAAGAAACCCGTCATGGTGCCTAAACAAAATATATTTAGGATGCTTGTATCCACATAGTCTCTTATCAGTTGATTAGAGACATGCAATTTTTCATAGGGGAAATTTTAGGGACTAATATTCGCAAGTGGGCTAATTTTCCATGTTAAAAAAAAAAAGATTCACCAATTTCCAATTTTCTAAAAATGATTCTCCAAAATTTAAACTATAAAATTATTTTACCATTAAAATCGAAAAAAAATTATAGGTACACTACAAAATATTTAGAAATTTGAATATTTTAACAAAAAAATTGCCAAAATGTTCACAATTTGCATAATAAGGACTAGTACGATTCACCAAGGTTTATAAACATAAAGATAAATTTCCATGCTTAAAATTTTCCCTGCTTTTTTAGTAGCTTTTTGTCTATTGACAACACTTTTTTGTTCTTAAATAGTCTAATATAGATGTACTCTAACAACAACTTATATTCAATTCTTATTATGGCTGTTTTGTTTTGTATTTTTCATTTCTATTGTAAATATGTAGGAGATATTGTATCCACTTTTGTTGGACTTTGTTTTAGAACCAAGTTTCTTTGAAGTGCCCATAAGCACTTAAATATAATTTTGTCATCTATGATTTAATAAAATTATAATTTTTTTTAATGGAAAAAAAAAAACGATCTCCACTATGTTACTCTTATTTTTATTAGGTAATCACATTCGCAAATGATAATTATACTTAAAAAAAAAAAATGTATGGATATTTACAATGATGTAATAATTTGAACCTTAAGGTTTAGTGTCGACTGGAAATGATTATGGTCTAAGCATAACAAATAAAGGAAGAACATGTCCACTAGCACCTTGTTTACAAAGCTTATCTTTCAACCATGTATAGTGGGTGCAGCACTACCACACTTTTTGTTTTCACGAATACTCAAGTGTATAGACTACGCCTATCTTCAACACTTAGACAATTTTCCAATCAAGTGTTATTAACAATGCAACAAAATAACATTAATCTTAAATATTTAATCTTTCAACAATTTAACATTCACATTCATCACATAAGTACATCCATACATACTTGGGAAGGGAAACTCTCGAAAAGTCTACCCAATAATATATATGTTCAACAATGTACAGTTTTACAATAATTATATAAGTTTCCCCAAATCCGTGCAGTCACCTGCACACCTTGTCGATTCAGTCCAACACTTGTTTTTTGCGCAGGGCACCAATGCCTCCCAACAACACTCCAATATGCTGGAAACCCCAAATTTACCTTCGAAATCCAATTTTGAACCCGAAATTCGTGCAGCCTGGGTCACCAGGGTCACGCTCTGCACATTTTTTTCCCAACTCGACCTGCTCCCATGTAACTCAGGTCAATCAGGTCATGCTCTGCACGCATCATGCCCAACCTCGACTTGTCCGCACTTTTGCCTGAACGTACTGTGTTCTACCCAGCGGGTCACCCGGCTCCACCCGATGACCTCTAGACATTCGTTCCAACTGCCACTCGACTTTGCGCGCAGTAACCTGCTTGTGATGCAGGCACATGGTCTACAAGACCTACGACCTGACTCCACCCAAAACACCCCTGCACAAGTTCTCCTACCGACTGCCTTCTTTTTCTCAACCCCTTCACTCGATATGTTCGCTGCAACCTTCGGTGTTGCTTGAAATCCTTGCTTAGTGATCGAATTTGTTGATGTCTTACGAACTCTCCATACTGCCAATATATATCCAAGGTTGTGGTCGCGTTCAACTAGGTCACGACTCTACACGAGTCAGCCCATTCACTACATGTATGCTTGCATGCATTATCCATGTGTCGGCCCCTCCATAATAATACGTCGGCCCAACCATAAAATAACTCAACCACGCCTGTATAAAATCTCCAATGCTTACACTGCCATCACATTATACTTTTCCACCAATGGGTCGCTCAGGTCACTTGAGTCACCGAGGTCAGCTCGACCACCTATGCCCGATGCACCTAACTCGTCCAACCACTACACTGGCGCACCTATATCACTGAACGCGCTCACCAACACGACTTTGCCTAGCTCCTTTGACTCACTAGCCCGCTATGGGCACATGCACGCCTAGCGCCCATGCTCACCGCGTTCACCCAAAATGCACGACTTTGCCTGCCGCTACACGACTCGCCCAAGGTGGGCGCTTGCCAACACGACGCACTTGTCGCACTTCGTCGTTGCACATGCCCGAGTTGGGCGCCCATCGTGCCCGTCACCACTCATTTGCATGACTCTAACTTGGGGGCGTGACATCCTCCCCCACACTAAATAAGGTTGTCATCCTTGAAAACTACATCATCATCATTGCAAAGTGTCGCTAGCTCCAACATATCCAAATTTTCCATGTTGCCCATCTCTAATCCAACATCACAGAAACCACGAAGGTTCTTGACTACATAAAATAATGTGTCAATGGGAACATCTCCTCAATGCATGATCATCAATCACACCTATCACAAACTCTACATGCTGCCTCCATCGTGGAAAGTCAATCTCCCCAAATCAAGCTACATGTTATCTCTACAACATATCATGTCAACCCATCACATACCACCAATATCATGTGAATCTCCTCTCAATATAATCTAACATAATTCAACATATATCAATATATGTCTCCGACAAAACTCCATTGCCTCTAGCACAATTCTGCACACTACTATCCCCCATGACTTGAATTAGTTAGGTGATCAATCCAACCATACACTCTCATCATGAGAATTCACATCCTCATGCCATCTTTCAATTGTTTCTCCTGCATGATGTCATATCATCAACTCGATCAAGAATCCATCCCATCAAAATAATCCATGTTGAGGTCCATGAAGTAATCTCCATCTAATCTACAACATGATGTCCATTAAGTGTCGAATAATCCATATCCAAGTCCATGAAGTAGCCTCCACCTCATCTACAATATGTTGTCTATGATGCTAATATCCATGTGCTATATGAGGTAAAACACCAAAGTAGCCACATCCATCCAAGGTTCATCCATAAATGTGTGAGGGAAATTTACCCAAAGGCCCCTTTGTGAGGGCGGTGTAGTCCTTCTATGTCAAGGCACCACACACACCCATATCCAAAGGTTTACTGCAAAGCAAGGGCTAGGAATATTCCTCCCTAGCTATCATCCATGCAAGTATCACATTGATGTTGAGTTTTGAAGTACTCATGCATGACATCAATCTCCTCCTGAGTACATCCAAGCTTTCCAAGCTTCGCCCTTGTCAACTGAAAATCATATATGCCCATAGCATATCTACAAAATTCCACAATGCCAGCTGGGTCTCTGCCTGTATAATCCTTCCCTGGGCCTACATAATAAGCACTCAAGCCTCCTCTCTCCACAACATCGTCTTGGTGAATATCCTAAGTAGAAGTCTCAACTACATGTATATTAAGTGAAGTCAATCTTCCACCTCCATCTTTCTTTTCTTTCATGGCTCTTACAGCAAGGTAAATCATGCACTTCTCCCTTTGTTTTTTGAGTCATACATCCAAGTTCCTCGTGTTCCACACAATCATGTCTCACATCAAGGTCCTTTTCATATACAACCAATGAAGTGAGTTCATAAATTTTTCTCAAAATTCAAAGTGATAGAATTAGGTTTAAACTATAATGGTTATGTAGAGCTCGTCTTCTTGATTCTGGCACCGTGAACGGTTCAAAAAATCGATGTCGTATGAGGGAGATATCACGTTCTGATCGAAAAGCCAAAGAGGTAAATTTTGTGACAATTTGACCAGGGTTTACTGGGATGCACAGTCAGCAAAAGGAAAATTTTGAGGAATATTATTTCCTTAGATCCAACCGTAGGATGACAAGTGGTGCAATATTATTGGTCAATGGTTGTACGCTTATGTTTTTGGGCCAATAAGAGGGTGACACGTGGCCAGCCCTGAGGTCGCCATGTGTCCCCGAAATGGTATACTAAACTTTTGGTGAGGTTCGCAGGGCTCGACCCCGCGACCTCCGGTAGAGCACAAACCCATCTAACTACCCGAGCTACACATGAATCTTAACCTATGTAGGATTTGGGTTTATGTCAAAGTTGAATGAAAATCAAGTTTGGGGTTGGAACCGCCGGCGGTCCCAACCCGCCAACGGATCCGTTGGTGTGTTTACATTGCAAACATTAAAACGTAATATTTAACAGTTTGATAACCTCTATAGACTCCGCAAACATTATTTTTTTCACATGACATGTTTTAAACAGTTAAACCCTCCGCGCAGTCTTCGCTTAACCACGACTTCAACTCCGTCTTGACCCTATCCACCATGGTTTCCACCTATAGTTCCGCCGACGATTAGAAGACCGCGGTTTGGGGTTGGCATGTGGCCACCCTAACCGAAACCATTAAATGTGATGGTTAAAACGACGGAGGTTTGGCCAATGCACCATTTTGGACGAAATTGGCTATTTTAACTCTAGATAAGTGGAGTTCTCCACTTTTAGTGGAGTTTTTCTAGATGTAACTGGGAAAAAGAGTAGGAGACTCAATTTTCTCCCATTCAGAGTGAATGAAGAGTCATTTTTGACTAATTGGAGCATTCTGGAGCCATTGGTGTAGAGAAAACAACCATTAGAGGCTTGTAACTACATATATTTGCAATTTTTTTAGCATAACGAAAGATGGACATGCCATTGGGAGCTAGACCAACAGATGTAGCCCAGGAGGGGTGAACTACTTCATCATTCCTGCTGTGTAAATTATATGTGGTGACTTATTTATTTGTTTTAAAATATTTTTCATTGTTATTTGTGCTTATTTCATGCTTCTAATTCACTAAAAATCATCTACATTTCATGGTTAAAATCCTCAATCCTTAAGCAAACTAATGAGACAAGTATGCACATGTTTATAAACTGAAAAGACACTTAGCACAGCAAAACTAATACAGTTATTTCAGATCAGGATGGTATCAGAGCTAGAGTTTATTCTCTAGTGTTGTTTTGTGCAAAGAATTGTTTAACTATTTACAAGTTTTAGATGCTTACAAGGCTCAAGCTCAAGAGAGGAGAAGGAAAATTGGTGGGAGCAGAAGGGTCTCAAGAAGAGCCAAAAGGACAGCAAGATTGCCACAATCTCCACCACCTATTTCACCTCCTAAGGAAGCAAAATCTACATTAAGCGTGCATCCAGAGGAAGGAGAAATCCATGAATATGTTGATCCCAAAGAGGAAGAAAGAGTGTTCAGGAAAGAATTTCTTGACATGATTGAGATGGTTAGAATCCTTTATCAAGAAAGGAATGAGAGATTAGAAGGATAAGGATCCAAACTTGACAAGGAAGGACAGGGGTCTTCAGGAGGTCACAATAATGAAGAACAGTCAAAGAAGTGAAATGGAGGAAATGGAGGCAATGGAGAGCCATCATCATCATCCTCTACTTCTTCTTCAGTACATTAGCCACACAAGTCAAATAACACTGGTAAAAGTCCTTTTTTAAAACTTGATGTTAAGTTTGAATTTCCAATGTTTAATGGTGAAGTCAATGCAGAAAATCTTGATAATTGAATTAGGCAATTGGAGGTATATTAGAGAATTCAGAACCTTCAAGATGATGATACCAAAATCCAATTAGCTTCATTGAGAATGGAAGGTGCAACACTTGTTTGGTGGGAAGCTAAGACAAAGGAGGAGATCAAAAAACATGGTAAGATTATTCTATCATGGTCAAATTTCATTATTTCTATAAAACAACAGTTTTATCCATTAGCTCATATGAAGAAAGCCATAATGAACTGGCGGAACTTTAAACAATTAAAGGGACAAACTGTGCAAGAATACACCCAAGAATTAAGGAGAAGAGCTCTTTTATTAGGGGTGGATTTGCAGAGCCAAGATACTTTGCTCAAGTACATAGGAGGCTTACATAGCTACCTAAAACATACTATTCTCGTGTTTAACCCCACTAGTCTAGATGAAGTATGTGTTCAGGCCACACATATAGAAGCTAGAAAGAAGAACATTTCTGAAGAGGGGAGAAAGAAACATTTTAAGGGTAAAAACAAGGAGAATACCTCAAAAGGTAAAAGCAAAAATAATGCATCTGTTAAGAAAGAGGGAGAAAAAGTGGTTTGTAAATATTGTTCAAAAGAAGGCCATGATGAAACTCATTGTTGGAAATTACATCCTGAAATGAGGCCAAAGAAACCTAAATAACATGAAGGGAAAATAATTTGAAAATAAACCCATTACTAGTATATCAAACTGTCACATACATGCTCCAAATGAAGAAGAAAGAATAAAATTGTTTCATGTGAGGGTCATATCCAAGCATACCAAGATTGACACATTGTTTGAGAGTGGGTCACAAAAAAACTTAATATTTGAATAATTGGTCAAGCAACTTAACCTTGAGACCATACCACATCCAAAACCATATCCATTGGGTTGGATTTGTAAGGATGCAAATTTACAGGTTTCAAAGAAATGCATATTGTGGTTTGCAATCACTGCATGTTTTGTTAACACATTTGAATTAGATGTGGTTCCACTTTACATAACCAGTATTGTTTTGGGGATTCCTTACTTGTGTGACAGGAAATCAATCTTCCATCGCCATGAGAACAAATATCATTTATTCAAAGATAGCAAGGAGTTCATTGTTAGAGCACATCGCAAGAAGACAAACATTGCTATAGTAAATGTTGGACATGTAAAGAGGCTGGTAAATTCAAGTAAGAATTTTGTTCTTCTAAGGATTAAGCCTAAAGTTGATGTTAATCATGAATCATTTGAGGGATGTGATCCTAAGTTGAAATCATATTTATATGATGTATTTAATGCACATCATGAGATTTTTCATGAGCCAATAGGATTGCCTCCAAAAAGGGAGATTCAACATGAGATTCAGTTGCAGCAAGATTGTCCTCTTCCAAACATCGGTATGTATCGCATGTCGATAATGGAGAATGTTGAAATAAAGAGGCAAATCAAAGAGATGTTGGACAAAGGGATCATAAGGCCAAGCACCTCGCCATGTGGTTCACCCATAGTCCTGATACCAAAGAAAGATGGGACTTGGCGCATGTATGTAGATTTTCGAGATTTGAACAAAATTACGGTAAAGAATCGTTACCCACTCCCAAGAATAGATGATTTTCTTAATCAGATGAAAGAAGAATTTTTTTTCACTAAGTTAGATTTACAAAGTGGATATCATCAAGTAAGAATTGCAGAAAGCGATATATGGAAAATTGCATTCAAAACCAAACAAGGACACTTTAAGTGGCTAGTTATGCCATTTGGTTTCTGTAATGCACCAACAAATTTCATGCATGTTATGGATAGTGTTTTGTGTCCATTTCTTGATGACTTTGTGATTGTGTACTTATATGACATATTTATTTTCAGCAAAACAAGAGAAGAACATGTCTTGCATGTGAATAGAGTGCTTGATATTTTGAAGAAAGAGAAATTGTTTCTTAAGATGTAAAAGTGTGAGTTTGGAAAGACTTCTTTGGTCTATTTGGGACATATTGTAGGAGGAGGAGAGTTGAGAATTGATCCTTATAAAGTGGAAGCCATTGTGAATTGGCCCACACCCAAAACAGTTACCGAGGTAAGAATTTTCTTAGGTGCAACTCAATATTGGAGAAATTTTATTGCTAACTTTTCTTCCATCGCAACTCCTATGCATGCAGTGACAAGTGTGAAGAAAGCCTTCCAATGGGGAGGAAAAAAACAACAAGCTTTCAAAAATTTAAAAGACAAGATCAGTTCAGCTCCAGTCCTTGCATTACCAAATTTGAGACAGTCATTCGAGATTCAAACTGATGCTAGTGATTATGCCATGGGCGTAGTTCTTTTGCAGCATGTTAAGCCTATCGCTTTTCATTATGAAACATGTAATGGTGTTGTAACTAAGTATCCTACATATGAGAAAGAAATATATGTGTTGGTACAAAGTATCAAGAAGTGGAAACACTACTTGATGGGTAAAGAGACTATTGTACATACGGATCACCAACCATTATAGTACTTGTAGTCACAAACAAAATTGCAGCAATCAAGACATTACAGGTGGATGGGATTTCTTCAAAAAATTCACTTGGTTATAAGGTACAAGAAAGGTATTTTCAATAAAGTTGTTGATATGCTTTCAATACCAATTATTAGTGGTTCTACTTTACTCAAAAATGATTTTATTGGACATGAGAGTTACAAAGAACAATATGCATATGACATTGATTTTCAAGATGTGTATGTTAGTTTGAGTGAAGGGAATCAAGTTGAAAAAAAATATTATCACATGCATAACAATTTTTTGTTTCATTTGGGCATGTTGTGTATACCACAACGAGAGAGGCTAAGTGTCATGAGAGAAGCTCATTCATCTCTTATTGCTGGACACTTTGGGGTAAGAAAAATAGTGGCACATCTATAGAGGTATTGCTATTGGCCTCGCATGGTAGATAGTGTGCCGCATTTTATAAAAGGTTGTTCTATGTGTGCAACAAGCCAGCCTAGTAATAGGAAGCTTGGGTTGTACATGCCACTACCGGTACCATCAAGGACATAGGAGAGTGTCTCCATGGACTTTGTTGGAGGTCTACATATGTCAAGAAGACAACATGATTATCTTTATGTAGTTGTGGATAGATTCAGTAAAATGTGTATACTTATGCCATGTAATAAAACCATTACTGCTAAACAAACTTTTGAACTTTATTTTCAACATCTTGTGTAACCAGCTCCAAAAATAGAAGAAAAGAGATATCAACGTCTTAGAAATAAGCCACTTTGAGGGGGCAACCTCCAATACATTAAATAAATGAACAATTCTTGGATGATACAATTTACAAAACCTCCTTTCTATATATAGGAGTCCATGGGGCCATAATGTAATCCTAGTGGGCCACAATGTAATCCTAGCTGACCTAACAATAATAATTTAAGGGCACAATAATAATAAAATCGGGGTTACAAGGGTACAATAATAACAATAAGGGGGTTACACTAACAACAATAAGGGACTATACTAGTAATATAGGGACCTAACATGCCCCTCTCCTTCAAAAAAGTGTTGTCCTCAACACTTGAGTAGCTCTGGGTGCTTCTGCATAAAATTCTCATCCTCCCATGTAGAATCTTTAGTGGGTAAGTTCTTCCACTTGATGAGATATTCTGAAATTAATCGATTTCGTAGTTGTCGAGTTCTTGTTTCAGTGACCGCTTCAGGTTCCAATATGATTTTTCCTTCCTCATCAAGTTCTGGTAATATTGTTTGAACTGGAAGATTTTCACCGATAACCTTCTTTAAGCATGAAACATGGAAAATTGGATGTACTCGCGAAGAAGCAGGAAGCTCCAATTTGCATGCCATAGTACCAATCTTTTGCAACACCTTGTAAGGACCATAGTACTTTGGCGATAATTTATTATCCTTCTTAGCTGGCTTGAGGGACATTTGTTTGTATGGTTGTAGGGACTTTTCATTCCTTAATGGCTTTAATTTTGTTAGGGTCTACCTTAACACCCTTGTGAGATACAATATGACCCAGATATTCCACCTCTTGTACTCCAAAAAAACATTTGGATGTTTTTGCATATAATTGTTTCTCCTGCAATAGTTTGAGCACCTTGTCAACATGTTCAACGTGATCCTTCCAAGACCTGCTGTAGATTAATATATCATCAAAAAATACTAGCACAAATTTTCTAAGGAAGGGTTTGAAAATGGAATTCATCAACCCTTGAAATGTAGAAGGTGCATTGGTAAGGCCAAAAGGCATGACCAAAAATTCATAATGACCCTCATGAGTTCGAAATGTTTTTTTTGGAATATCTTCGATCTTCATTCTAATTTGATGATATCCTGAACGAAGATCCAACTTGGTAAAATAAATTGCTCCATGTAATTCATCCAATAATTCATCAATCACAGGAATGGGAAATTTATCTTTAATGGTGGGCTTATTGAGCTCCCTATAATCCGGACACATTCGCCATGATCCATCCTTCTTGTGTACCAATACTACAGGAGCAGAGAAAGAACTTTGACTAGGTTGAATTATACCCGCCTCTAACATTTCTGCAATCATACATTCAATTTTGCTCTTTTGGACATAAGGATATCTATAAGGCCTGATGTTTGGAGAAACACTTCCTGGAATCAAATGAATAGCATGATCATGATCACGAATAGGTGGGAGTCCTTTGGGAGTTTCAAACACCTTGGAATGATTGTCAAAGACTTGTTGGAGATCTGCAGAAATAGATGATTTTGATGTTGGAACTTCTAGTGAGCATAATTGTGCAATTACGCCTCGTTGTTCTTTCTTTAGAAGCTTTGTCATGACATTAGAGCTTATTATACTTCCTGGCTTCCCCGCAATACCCCGTAATTCGACTTCCTTTCCTTCTGAAAAAAATTTCAAGAAAAGTTCTTGAAAATTAAAAGCTACCGTCCCAAAAGATTGTAACCATTGTACTCCTAGTACAACATCAGCACCTCCCATAGGAATGGAAAGCATTGGACTAGTCAATACATATTCCCCCATGGTTAGCTTGATATTATGGCATTTCCGAGAGAAATTTATAGTTCCTCCATTTGCAACCATCACTTGACATTCTGGTGCTGGGTATAGGAAACAATTCAATTCCTTGGCTACCTTACAATGAATAAAATTATGGGTACTACCTGAATCAATCAACACTATTACCTTTTTCTTCTTGATGTGTCCTTCTATCTTGAGAGTTTGAGGAGTGGTAATTCCTGCCAATGCATTACACGATATGGTCGGACTCATTTCTTCCGCTTCTTGGGTTGGTTCTTGGTGTATTTCCTCTTCTTGTTCATTTTCTTCTTCCTCTTCACAATATATGTAAAATAATTTCTTCTCAGCACACTTATGACCTTTAGTTTATTTTCTATCACAACTATAGCAAAGCCCTTTTGGTCCTTTTTCTTCCAATTGTTGTGGTGTCAACCTTGTAGGTTGTGGAAATCTAGGAGTAGCAACACTTCCCTCTTTATAGAAGTGAGTGGTAGGTTTCCTTGTCGCCATAATTTTACATTCAATTTTTCTTGCCAACCTGAATGCCTTCTCCAATGAATCAGGTTCCAAAACACGAACTTCATGTTGGATGTTATCCTTTAAAGTATCTATGAAGAGATCTATCCTGTGTTCCTCTGGAATATCAATTACCCTTATATTCAATTTTTGGAAGTCCTCAATGTGCTCCCCCATTAAACTCTTTTGTTTGAGATTTATCAATTGGCTAAAGAAGGTGTTGCTCTTTGTATCCTCATAATGTGCTATCATTTCCTCCGTAAAAATTGACCAAGTGACAATTTTTTTACGGGAGCAAAGCCATCGATACCATACAAATGTATTTGGTTCTAAATGTAAAGTTGCAATGCGTACCTTTTGTGTGTTTTGCACATTATGGAGATCAAAATATTGCTCCATCTGTAGTATCCATGTTACAGGATCCTTTCCATCAAACTTCCTCATATCCATTTTTTGAATATGGTGGTTCTTCCCGCCAACATTAGAGTTTATGAAATCATGATTAACATTTATTTTGTTCTCATCATGAGTTTCCTCTACTATATTTTCACCATTAGGAAACATTTCTTGTATCAACTTTTCCAAACCTTTGATGTCTACTTTTAGATCCTTCTTCATGTTTTCCATGTTGTCTTTCATTTTTCATCGATCTTAGCTTCCATGTCATCCATCTTAGCTTCCATGCCCACTTCCATGCCATCCATCTTAGCTTCCAAACCATTCATCTTAGCTTCCACTCCTTTCTTCAAACCATCCATCTTAGTTTCCATGCCTTTCTTCAAAACTTCCATTTCATTTTTTGTTGTTCTTTGCGAGAGCGAAATTTGTTGCACTTGCTCTTGTAATTTTGATATGTCATGGTGCCATTCTTGGTCTTCTTGAGTCATAGTAGAGCCTTCTAAAGGATTAATGGGTGTTGAATTCTTTTTAGGGGCCATTTTAGAATCCAATACTGATATCTATTCTACAATATTCCCTTGGAATCAATTCAACTTGATTCTTCAAACAAGACTTATGCAATTCGGAAAGAAAATACACACCTTTTACTTGCTTTTGAGGAGCTCGATATTGAAATTGAATTATCTTTGTAATTGTGGATCTTCAATATCTAAAATTTAGCGCTGTAGTATCCCTCTGAAGCTTCTTTCAAATTCCACAGGTCCGATCTGATTTGGATTCTTCAAGACAAAGTTATGTCCAAACTCCCACAATGACCCAATTTTGGACTAGTTCAGTAGAGCGAACTTGTACGACTTTCCACGTGTCATTGTTTCATCCTTCGGCTCTAAAATTGATAGCCAAAAAATTACAGTCCATTTACTTGTGACCACTTTTTACGTCACTCCAATCCGATGCTTAGAGAGAGAGTTATGAATCTTTTCCCACGGTGACCTCTTTGAGATGAAATTCGGGAGCCTGAAAAAGCATTACCTTCCACAGATCATATCTCCAAAAATATTGCGAACCAAGCTCTGAAATTTTTTGAACAGTTTCCTCAGGATTTCTGCTTTGCACCCTAAAAATTTCAGATTCTGAACCTTCGTAGAAAAAAATTTATAACGCTAATTCCACAATGACCTGTTTAGAGCAGCGAAACCCTAGAATCCAATGCTCTGATACCAAATGTTGTGTAATCAACTCCAAAAATAGAATAAAATAGATATCAATGCCTTAGAAATAATCCACTTCGAGGGGGAAACCTCCAATACATTACATAAATGAACAATTCTTGGATGATACAATTTACAAAACCTCTTTTCTATATATAGGAGTCCATGGGGCCATAATGTAATCCTAGTGGGCCACAATGTAATCCTAGCCGACCTAACAATAATAATTTAAGGGCACAATAATAACAACATGGGGGTTACAAGGGTACAATAATAACAATAAGGGGGTTACACTAACAACAATAAGGGACTATACTAGTAATATAGGGACCTAACATATTGCTGGACACTTTGGGGTAAGAAAAATAGTGGCATATCTACAGAGGTATTGCTATTGGCCTCGCATGGTAGATAGTGTGCCGCGTTTTATAAAAGTTTGTTCTATGCGTGCAACAAGTAAGCCTAGTAATAGGAAGCTTAGGTTGTACATGCCACTACCGGTACCATCAAGGACATAGGAGAGTGTCTCCATGGACTTTGTTGGAGGTCTACCTATGTCAAGAAGACAACATGATTATCTTTATGTAGTTGTGGATAGATTTAGTAAAATGTGTATACTTATGCCATGTAATAAAACCATTACTGCTGAACAAACTTTTGAACTTTATTTTCAACATGTTAGGGTTCATTTTGGATTGCCAACTTCAATTTTTAGTGACAGGGATTCCAGGTTCATTGGGAATTTTTGGTCAAATCTATGGAGTATGATGGACACAAAGTTGAAAAATAGTACTGCTTTTCATCCGCAAACCGATGGAAAAACCGAGGTTGTGAACAGAACCTTTGTACATCTATTAAGAGGATATTGCAACAAACATCCTAAGTTGTGGGATGAAAAACAGCATTACATTCAACACACTTACAATCGGGCAAAGCACTCTTCAACTCAAACATCACCCTTTGAAGTATGCTTTGGGTATTTTCCAAAGTCACCATTAGACTTCATCTTTGGGAAGGATGTTGCAATTGATGGTCATAGTGACATTGATAAGGCTCAAAACTTCATTAAGAAAATTCAGATTATACATCAACAAGTTCAAGAACAACTTGAGAAAAGTCAAAGAAAATACAAAGAGGCATGACAAACATAGAGTTGATCACAAGTTTCAAGAGGGAGATGAGGTATGGTTGCACATTAGCAAAGAAAGGATGCAAGAGGAAGGTAAAAATTTCAAACCCATTCGCTATTGTCCATTCAAGATCATAAAGCAAGTTGGTAACAATGCATTTCAACTTGACTTGCCCTCATATATGCAAATGTATTAAGTTTTTAATGTTGAAAAATTACGTTTGTTTGAGCCACCTTTGACCGATGATCAAGGAAGTGATGTTCAACTACCTTCTATTGAATATTTCTCGCCAGAATTTCTGGATGAGCTCAAAGAAGATACAATTCTTGACAGGAGGACAAGAGAATCCAAGAGGGGAAGTGTTGAATACTTTCGAGTTGGGCTCAAAGGCACTAAACCAAGCAAGGAAAAATGGATGGAGGTTGGAAAGGCGAGGGAGATGTACCCTCATCTACTAAACAGGTAATCAAGTCTTTTGGGGTCCAAAATCTTCCCAATGGGGAGGAGTGATCAGGAGTTCATAAAGTTTGCTCAAAATTCAAAGTTATAGGATTGGGTTGAAACCAAGATGGTTGCGTAGATCTCGTCTTCCTAATTCTGGTGTTGCGAACGGTTCGAAAAATCGATGTCATATGAGGGATATATCACGTTCTAATCGAAAAGCCAAATAGGTAAATTTTGCGACAGTTTGACCAGGGTTGACTGGGATGCACAGTCAACAAAAGGAATATTTCGAGGAATATTTCTTCCTCAGAGCCAACCGGAGGATGACAAGTGGTGCATTCTTATTAGTCAATGGTTTTATGTTTATGTTTTTGGGCCAATCAGAGGGTGACACATGGCCAATTTGGTGAGGTCTGCAAGGCTTGACCCCGCGACCTCTGGCAGAGCACGTGCCCATCCAAATGCCCGAGCTACACATGAACCTTAATTTGTATAGGAGTTGGTTTTATGTTAAAGTTCAATGAAAATCAAGTTTGGTGTGTTTACATTGCAAACAGTAAAACGTAACCTCCGTAGACTCTGCAACTGTTATGTCGTGTCACATGACATGTTTTAAATTGGTAAACCCTCCGCGTGGTCTCCGCTTAACCATGACTTCAACTCAGGTTCTACCTTATCCACCATGGTTTCCGCCTATAGTTCCGCTGATGGTTAGAAGACCACGGTTGGGGTTGGCATGTGGCCACCCCAACCACAACCATTAAATGCGGTAGTTAATACAACAGAGGTTTGGCTAGCATGCCATTTTGGGAGGAATTGGCTATTTTAACTCTAGATAAGTGGACTTCTCCACTTTTAGTGGATTTTTTCAAGGTGTAGCTGGGCAAAAGAGCAGGAGACTCAATTTTCGCCCATTCAAAGTGAATGAAGAGTCATTTTTGACTAATTGGAGCATTCTAGAGCCATTGGTGCAGAGAAAACATCCATTAGAGGTTTGTACCTGCATGTATTTTCAAAATTTGAGCATAATGAAAGATGGAAATGCCATTGGGAGCTGGACCAGTAGATGTAGCCCAGGAGGGGTGAACTGCTTCATCATGCCTGCTGTGTAAATTATATGTGGTGATTTACTTCTCTATTTTACACTGTTGTTCAGTGTTATTTGTGCTTATTTCATGCTTCTAATTCACTAAAAATCATCTACATTTCATGGTTAAAATCCTCAATCCTTAAGAAAACTAATGAGACAAGTATGCACATGTTTATAAACTGAAAAGACACTTAGCACGGAAAAACTAATACAGTCATTTCAGATCATGAAGTAATACTTGGTTGATAACCCAAGTGACTCTTCTTTGTCATAGGAACAAGCATGGTCTTCTCTCCTGCTATAATCAAGTGTATATCACGGTCCACCATCGGTATGGCTTGTGTTGTAACCATAAAGTCTTTCCCCAACACCATAGCATGATCATCCATGTCAATCACTCTGAAATCCATCTGTCCAAACCACGAGCCTACTCTCATATGTATTTTCTTCATAACACCAGCCACATCTTTCATACCAGAATTGATTACATTGAAAGCATCAACGCTTGCTCTGTCTCAACCTTCTTCTTTCTAAAAGATGAAGCTTCCATCCAACTAAGGAAACTATGAGTAGTGCCCATGTCTACCAAAGCTGAAAACTTATTTCCATGTCTGGTTACCTACACAAAAATCAATTCCAAGGAACTTTCATCATTCAATAGCTTGGTCTTGCGCCTTATCTCCGCAACTTTCTTCAATAAATCCAATTCAAAGGTGTTTTTCGTCTTACGCTTCGATCTGACAGTTCTCTTAGTGTATGGAATCTCTCCAAGTGGCTCACTCGAACCATCCAATCCTGGTCTAACTTGAGTTCCATCAAGCTTTTCCTTCTTCGCATGTTGTTCAAGTGCCCCTATTTGACATATATAAAACTCCTCCACTCGAAGTGCACCAATCTTCAACAAGTCACCCTGCATAGTCCGGTAACATTCTCCAAGTTTTTCAATATATGAAAGTTCTTCCTCTTCTATAACAACAGGTCTTCAATCAAGAAAGTCCCTCTTGATCTCATCTTCAAGCCCCTTGACTTTAGATTGCAACCTAACACTTTCCTCCCTCAAGAAAACTCTTTCATCCATGAGTTCTTAGAGTCTTTGGCTACCATGTTATATCTCCTCGTCAAGTTCTTCAAGTTCGGTAGACCTGCCATGAAGATTACCCAAATATTTTCTCACCTCCACTATTCCATTTCCAGTATGCCCCAAGTGTTTCCGCTCTTGCACAAGAGCTTCATAGTGTTGTTTCCCTTTGTCCTTCTAATGGCCTGTCATATCATCAAGCTTTTAATAAGCTCTCAAAACTGTCATATTTCCCCATTCAACTTCGACACTGACCATGGTCTTGCCCCTGCTCAACCTCCTAATGTCTCACTGAGACTAACTAATACAAGTCCAGGATTCAATACCAACTACAACCTTGCAAATGTATTTCTATTTCCTGAATAATAAACGCAACTCGACTCACCCTGAATCAACTTTGATACCATCTGTCATGGCCCTATACTTGTGGTGCTATTTCAACCATGTATAGCAGGTGCGAAACTACCACACTTTTTCTTTTCACCAATACTCAAGTGTATAGACTACGCCTATCTTGAACACTTAGTCAATTTTCCAATAAAGTGTTATTAGCAATGCAGCAGAATAACATTAATATTCAATATTTAATCTTTCAACAATTAAACATTCTCATTCATCACACAAGTAGGCCCATACATATTTGGGAGGGGAAACTCCTAAAGAGTCTGCCCAATAACATATATGTTCAACAATGTATAATTTTACAATAATTGTACAAGCTTTCCAAAGTTCGTGTAGTCACTTGCACACCTTGTTGATTCAATCCAACACTTGTGTTTTGAGTCGGGTACCAATACCTCCCAACAACAATCCAATATGTTGGAAACCCCAAATTTACCTCTAAAATCCAATTCTGAAACTCTGCCCAAAATTTGTGCAGCCTTGGTCACCAGGGTCATGCTCTGCATGCGTTCTGTCCAACTAGACCTATTATCGTGCATCTCAGGTCAATTGGGTCATGCTCTGCACACGTCGTGCCCAACTCCGACATGTCCAAGCTTTCACTTGAACGCACTATGTTCTGCCCAAAAGGTCACCCGACTTCACTCGTTGACCTCTACATGTCCGTTCCAACTGCAACCCGACTTTGGCCGCGCTCTGTCATGTCCGCAGTAACTTGCCCACGATGCGGGCACATGGTCTGCATGACCTGTGACCCGACTCTGTCAAGAACTCCCCTGCATGAGTTTTCCTGCCGAATGCCTTCTTTTTCTCAACCCCTTCGCTCGATCTGTTTGCTGCAACCTTCGATGTTACTTGAACTCCTTGCTTGGTGATCAAATTCGTTGATGTCTTATGAACTCTCCACACCGCTAATATATATCCAAGGTTGTGATCTCGTTCAGTCAGGTCACAACTCCACATGATTCAACCTGTTCACCACATGTCGTCATGCACGTATAATCCATGTGTCAGCCCCTCCATAATATTACGTCAGCCCAACCATAAACTAACTCGACCACACCTGTATAAACTCTCCAACGCTCACACTACCATCGCATAAGACTTTTCCACCAGTGGGTCGCTCGGGTCGCCTGTGTCATCTCGGTCACCCATGCATGGCGTGCCCAGCTCGTCCAGCTGCTACACCGACGTGCTCGTATCACCAAACGCACTCACCAACATGACTTCACTCGACGCCTTTGACTTGCCCACCCGTTATGGGTGCATTTTCACCTTGCGCCCACGCTAACCATATTCGCCCAAAACGCACGACTCCGCCCACTGCTACACGACTCGCCCAAGGTGGGCGCTCGCCAACATGGCACGCCCGTCACACTTCACCATTGCACATGCCCGAGTTGGGCGATTGTTGCTCTAAGGCACGCCCGCCACCACTCGTTCGCACAACTCTAACTCGGGGGCATGATAGGTACTATGTCAAGTGGGTTGATCATAATTGATCCCAAGGGTAATATAAAATTGTTCTTTTCTCATGGTTTAGGGATTGAATTTAACAATGAAGCTAAATCTTGAACCTTGCTTCAAGATTTCATATTTGTAAAAGGTAAACACATAAGTCTAATATTCATAGCTGGAAACTTGGCCCTAATTATTGATTCATAGAGTATTGATAGTTGGAGACTTGGCCCTAATCGTTAACGTTAAATATAATTATTGTTTTGGCATGCTTATCATTCATTTCTATAGGCGGTTCAAGAAGGATTTGTGATAGATAGTAATATGGCGACAAGAACGGTACATGTCAAACAAGTTCATAATTTTTTTGGAAGACATCAATTTTTTATTCCATTATTGTTGTAAACATGTAGATAAGCATTCCATGGGAGATTCATTGTTATTATGGTGTTAGTGCTTATATAGAAGGTTGTTATTTGGTTTTTGGTTTCAACGGACAATAGCTTAAATGTGAAGTGAAGAGTCAAGCCAATTTTCTCTCCTTTACTTGTATTGCACAACTGATTTGGCTACACTATTTACTAATATAAAACTAATTGTTACAGTGGAAAAACAAAAGAAAAAGAGAAGCTTGTTATGTTGTGTAGGGTTATTTTGTTGCTTAATCAATTTAACCAATGATATCCTTGCCAAGTTTTAGTAATTATAGGAAGGATAGAGGCATTGAGAGCAAGGATGAATAATGTTATATTTTGGACATGTGGCCAAGGCCATGTTTAATCTCAAAGTTTACTTGTATTGCACAACTTATTTGGCTACACTATTTACTAATATAAAACTAATTGTTACAGTGGAAAAACAAAAGAAAAAGAGAAAAAAACAAAAGGGTAAAAATGCGAAGATGGGTAACACTTTTGTGAGAATCGGGGGTGGAAAACTTTTTTCCTCAATAGTTCATTCAAACTTTCAAAATTAGTTCGGTCGAACTCGTTCTGTCGTTTACATTAACGGCGTACTGATGGCAATGGAAAACAGATTTTTGGTCGGAGATTGGAAAACCGGCAACAAAATTTTGACCGAACTAATAGTTTGGCCGAACTATTATTTTATAAATATATCGCCCGCAAACTATTGCAAGTTTCTTGTTCACATCTGTCTCATGCAACGAGGTCTTGTTCGTTGATTTTAGTTGATTTTATGTCTCGCGCGATGAGGTCTTGTTCATTGATTTTAGTTGATTTGGTGTCTCACGCGACAAGGTCTTATTCGTTGATTTTAGTTTATTTGGAGGGGATTTTTGTTGATTTGTGCCTCGACAAGGAGGGGAGTGTTGTTGATTTGTGCCTCGACGCTGAGGTAAATTTTTTTAATTTGATTTTATTTTTTGTAATTATTTTTTGTTGTTTTTTTTTTTTTTTTTTAATTTGAATTTTTTTGGTTCGCAGGAATTTGGTTGTCTTCCACGACGTCTTTAGCATCTTCAGGGATCTCCCATATTCGTCTGTGAATTTCTACGACTTTCCAGGTATGTATCATGAATTCACTGTATTCTGTAATTTATAGAATTTATAGAATTTATAATTCTATTCTGTAATTTATAGAATTTTATGTACTTATTATTATGTAATTTATAGAATTTCCTATAATTACTATTCTGTAATTTATAGAATTTCCTGTATTTTGTAATTGCACTAGTTACTATTAAGTAATTTATAGAATTTCATGTGATCTATAAATTCAATTTACAGCTACTGTCTAACACAACCTACTTACAATCCATTGGGCACCCTACCAGCCCTCGCCTTCAATCAATTACACTAAGTCACAGTCAAGGGATTCCTCCTACTACCAACAAGAAATGACACCCGGAATCCACTCAAGACCAGAAGTCACAGTCACTCGGATTCCTCCTACTACCAATAAGGAATGGCACCAAGCTTTATGACTTCTATTCATAGTCACTCGCTCTGGTTAGAGAATTGAGCACGAAGCCACCGCCTTGGGGCCTCCCATTCCTTAATGCCTTTAGCAGTCATGGAAAAGATAGGATTATACATCACTAGGTCGATGGGAAGTGGCATGTATGTCTCAATTTTAATTTCATTAATCAGTAAGTGGGTAAGTTTCTATATTAGCAAGTGAGTGAGGGGTGAGTGAGTAAGTCTGAGTTGGATGAGAGGAAGTGGGTGCATGGATAGCTCGGGGCTATGACTTACTTACATTGCCTAGATGCAGCCACTCCTTTTTTAGACTATACCCACTCATAACCAGTAGGCACCCTAGCCTGCCTCCTCCATAGCCAGCCAGAAAAAGCCAGCCAGTAAACTATTGTTAGTTGCGCTGATCTTTCACTGAGGATCCAGCCAGTCAGAACAGTCAGATCAGCCAGTTTGACTGACGCATAACTGACTCCTTTTGTTTGGGGTTGCACAACCTGTTGTGATTTTCCCAATTTTTTATTGACGCATTTATCTGTATCATCGACCTGCTGCCTGCCTCTACTATTCTTCAATTTACAACTATTGTCTGTATTTATATATATGCACATAGTATTTAGAAACAAAAAGTGATTTGATACAAAACATAGGTTTTAACCTTATATTGTTAATTGTTTTGAAAATGGATTCTTAATAAAATGAACAATTCAATGTAAAACACATGCACATTAACATATAATTGTGATATTTTCCCTTCTTTCCAACTTAGTCCATCCTTCTAGAAATATCCATTTCAATGAAGCAAATACATTCATAGTGATCCACTGATATTTGTTCACCAATAACTATTCCATTTTGGACTTATATATCTTAAGACTATGCTCATTGAATTTATGCATTTATATCTTTAAACTACTTGAAACTATTTTATTTCACCATTGGAATCATTTCGATATGTCTCCCATTTTAATGGGGTGTATCGCATTTCGAGAAAAAACACATTAGCCATAAAAGTTTCCCATTGAAACCAAAAGTGATTTGATACAAAACATAAGTTTTAACCTTATATAGGTAATTGTTTCAAATAGATTCTTAGTTTAAAATGAAAAATATTCAATGTAAAACACATGCATTAACATATAATTGTGATACTTTCCCTTCCTCCAAACTTAGTGGACATCCTTTTAGAAAAAACCCTTTTAATGAAGCAGATATATCCATAGTGATCCACTGATATTTGTTCACAAACAACTATTCCGTTTTGGACTTTATATCTTAAAACTATGCTCATTGAATTTATGCATCTGTATTTTTAAACTACTTGAAACTATTTTATTACACCATAGGAATCATTTCGATATATCTCCCATTTTAACGGGTTGTATCACATTTCGAGAAAAACAAATTAGCCATAAAAGTTTCCCATTGAAACCAAAAGTAATTTGATACAAAACATAGGTTTTAACCTTATATAGTTAATCGTTTCAAATAGATTTTTAATAAAATAAAATAAAAAAATTCAATGTAAAACACATGCACATTAACATATAATTGTGATATTTTCCCTTCTTTCCAACTTAGTTGAAATCCTTCTAGAAAAATCCCTTTTAATGAAGCAGATATATCCATAGTGATCCACTCATATTTGTTCACAAAAAACTCTTCCATTTTGGACTTATATATCTCAAAACTATGCTCATTGAATTTATGCATCTATATTTTTAAACTACTTGAAACTATTTTATTACACCATAGTAATCATTTCAATATATCTCCCATTTTAATGGGGTGTATCACATTTCAAGAAAAACACATTAGCCATAAATGTTTCCCATTGAAACCAAAAGTGATTTGATACAAAACATAGGTTTTAACCTTATATAGTTAATTGTTTCAAATATATTTTTAATGAAATGAAAAATATTCAATGTAAAACACATGCACATTAACATATAATTGTGATACTTTCCCTTATTTCCAACTAAGTGGACATCCTTCTAGAAAAATCCATTTTAATGAAGCAGATATATCCATAGTGATCCACTGATATTTGTTCACAAACAACTCTTCCATTTTGAACTTTTATATCTCAAAACTATGCTCATTGAATTTATGCATCTATATTTTTAAACTACTTGAAACTAATTTATTACACCATAGGAATCATTTCGATATATCTCCCATTTTAATGGGCTGTATCACATTTTGAGAAAAACACATTAGCCATAAAAGTCTCCCATTGAAACCAAAAGTGATTTGATACAAAACATAGGTTTTAACCTTATATAGTTAATTGTTTCAAATAGATTTTTAATAAAATGAAAATTTTTCAAAGTAAAACACATGCACATTAACATATAATTGTGATATTTTCCCTTCTTTCCAACTTAGTGGACATCCTTCTAGAAAAATCCCTTTTAATGAATCAGATATATCCATAGCGATCCACTGATATTTGTTCACAAACAACTATTCCATTTTGGACTTTTATATTTCAAAACTATGCTCATTGAATTTATGCATCTATATTTTTAAACTATTTGAAACTATTTTATTACACCATAGGAATCATTTTGATATCTCTCCCATTTTAATGGGGTGTATCACATTTCGAGAAAAACAAATTAGCCATAAAAGTTTCCCATTGAAACCAAAAGTGATTTGATACAAAACATAGGTTTTAACCTTATATAGTTTAATTGTTTCAAAGAGATTTTTAATAAAATGAAAAATATTCAATGTAAAACACATAGTATTTAGAAACAAAAAGTAATTTGATACAAAACATAGGTTTTAACCTTATATAGTTAATTGTTTTGAAAATTGATTCTTAATAAAATGAAAAATATTCAATGTAAAACACATGCACATTAACATATAATTGTGATATTTTCCCTTCTTTCCAACTTAGTCCATCCTTCTAGAAATATCCCTTTTAATGAAGCAAATATATCACTAGTGATCCACTGACATTTATTCACCAACAACTATTCCATTTTGGACTTATATATCTCAAAACTATGCTCATTGAATTTATGCATTTATATCTTTAAACTACTTGAAACTATTTTATTTCACCATAGGAATCATTTCGATATGTCTCCCATTTTAATGGGGTGTATCACATTTCGAGAAAAAACACATTAGCCACAAAAGTTTCCCATTGAAACCAAAAGTGATTTGATACAAAACATAGGTTTTAACTTTAAATAGATAATTGTTTCAAATATATTCTTAATTTAAAATGAAAAATATTCAATGTAAAACACATGCATTAAAATATAATTGTTATACTTTCCATTCTTCCAAACTTAGTGGACATCCTTTTAGAAAAATCCCTTTTAATGAAGTAGATATATCCATAGTGATCTACTGATATTTGTTTACAAAAAACTATTCCATTTTGGACTTTTATATCTCAAAACTATGCTCATTGAATATATGCAGCTATATTTTTAAACTACTTGAAACTATTTTATTACACCATAGTAATCATATCGATATATCTCCCATTTTAATGGGGTGTATCACATTTCCAGAAATACACATTAGCCATAAAAGTTTCCCATTGAAACCAAAAGTAGTTTGATACAAAACACACGTTTTAACATTATATAGTTAATCATTTCAAATAGATTTTTAATAAAAATGAAAAATATTCAATGTAAAACACATGCACATTAACATATAATTGTGATATTTTCCCTTCTTTCCAACTTAGTGGACATCCTTCTAGAAAAATCCCTTTTAATGAAGCAGATATATCCATAGTGATCCACTGATATTTGTTCACAAACAACTCTTCAATTTTGGGCTTATATATCTCAAAACTATGCTCATTGAATTTATGCATCTATATTTTTAAACTATTTGAAACTATTTTATTACACCATAAGAATCATTTCGATATATCTCCCATTTTAATGGGGTGTATCACATTTCGAGAAAAACACATTAGCCATAAAAGTTTCCCATTGAAGCCAAAAGTGATTTGATACAAAACATAGGTTTTAACCTTATATAGGTAATTGTTTCAAATAGATTCTTAATTTAAAATAATAATAAAATATTCCATGTAAAACACATGCACATTAACATATAATTGTGATAATTTCCCTTCTTTCCAACTTAGTGGATATCCTTCTAAAATAATCCCTTTTAATGAAGTAGATATATCCATAGTGATCCACTGATATTTGTTCACAAACGACTCTTCCATTTTGGACTTTTATATCTCAAAACTATGCTCATTGAATTTATGCATCTATATTTTTAAACTACTTGAAACTAATTTATTACACCATAGGAATCATTTTGATATATCTCCCATTTTAATGGGGTGTATCACATTTCGAGAAAAACACATTAGCCATAAAAGTTTCCCATTGAAACCAAAAGTGATTTGATACAAAACATAGGTTTTAACCTTATATAGTTAATTGTTTCAAATAGATTTTTAATGAAATGAAAAATATTCAATGTAGAACACATGCACATTAACATATAATTGTGATATTTTTCCTTATTTCCAACTTAGTAGACATCCTTCTAGAAAATCCCCTTTTAATGAAGCAGACATATCCATAGTGATCCACTCATATTTGTTCACAAACAACTCTTCCATTTTGGACTTTTATATCTCAAAACTATGCTTATTGAATTTATGCATCTATATTTTTAAACTACTTGAAACTAATTTATTACACCATAGGAATCATTTTGATATATCTCCCATTTTAAAGGGGTGTATCACATTTCGAGAAAAACACATTAGCCATAAAAGTTTCCCTTTGAAACCAAAAGTGATTTGATACAAAACATAGGTTTTAACCTTATATAGTTTAATTGTTTCAAATAATTTTTTTATTCAATGTAAAACACATGCACATTATCATATAATTGTGATACTTTCCCTTCTTTCCAACTTAGTGGACATCCTTCTAGAAAAATCCATTTTAATGAAGCAGATATATCTATAGTGATCCACTGATATTTGTTCACAAACAACTCTTCCATTTTGGAATTTTATATCTCAAAACTATGCTCATTGAATTTATGCATTTATATTTTTAAACTACTTGAAACTAATTTATTACACCATAGGAATCATTTCGATATATCACCCATTTTAATGGGGTGTTTCACATTTTGAGAAAAACACATTAGCCATAAAAGTTTCTCATTGAAATAAAAAGTGATTTGATACAAAACATAGGTTTTAACCTTATATAGTTTAATTGTTTCAAATAGATTTTTAATAAAATGAAAAATATTCAATGTAAAACACATGCACATTAACATATAATTGTGATACTTTCCCTTCTTTCCAACTTAGTGGACATCCTTCTAGAAAAATCCCTTTTAATGAAGCAGATATATCCATAGTGATCCACTGATATTTGTTCACAAAGAACTCTTCCATTTTGGACTTTTATATCTCAAAACTATGCTCATTGAATTTATGCATCTATATTTTTAAACTACTTGAAACTATAACTATTTTATTACACCATAGGAATCATTTCGATATATCTCCCATTTTAATGGGGTGTATCACATTTCGAGAAAAAAACACATTAGCCATAAAATTTTCCCATTGAAACCAAAAGTGATTTGATACAAAACATAGGTGTTAACCTTATATAGGTAATTGTTTCAAATATATTCTTAATTTAAAGTGAAAAATATTCAAAGTAAAACAAATGCATTCTTATACACCCTTATGTCTATGTAAAGTAGTGTGAGTGATTCCACGATTCCTTTACACCCTTCATAGAGTATAATTAGGAGAGGTAGTGTTAACTTCTACAAGTTCTATAGGCAGAGTCTGTAAAGGGCCGGGTAGCCTCTGGATCTCATCTTTTATGAAATTTGACATATCTAGTAAATGCCCCTACAGTCAATCTCTAGAATAGATCTATATAGAAGTTCTTCATTTTAATATCCATAAAACACAACCACTTTAAGACAAACTGTGTACATGTGTCATTTCTCCCATAAATTCTTAGGCAAAGTTTTTAAAGCATACATGTCATGTTGGCTTTCTCCCATTAACTTTAAATATTGTTTTTTGTAAGTGCATAAATTTTTTTTGCAAAGCATGTAAATTTCATTTCTCTCAAGCTTTAAGGCCTAAAAATTGAACCTAAAGTGGCTAAACTCTCATAGAATTTTTAACTTCGATAGGATTTTAGTCTGTCTGTTGAGTGTTAACTTCTACAAGTTCTAAAGGCAGAGTCTGTAAAGGGAAGGTAGCCTTTGGATCTCATCTTTTCTCAAAGGTGACACATCCAGTAAATTCCCCTACAGTCAATCTCTATAACGGATCTAAAAAGAATTTCTTCATTTTAATATCCATAAACCTCAACCACTTTAGGGAAAATTGTGTACATGTGTCATTTCTCCCATAAATTCTTAGGCAAAGTTTTTAAAGCATGTACATGTCATGTTGGCTTTCTCCCATTAACTTTAAAGCATGTTTTTTGTAAGTGCATAAAATAATTTTGCAAAGCACGTAAATATCATTTCTCTCGAGCTTTAAGGCCTAAAAATTGAACCTAAAGTGGTTGAACTCTCATAGAATTTTGAACTTCCATAGGATTTTAGTCTGTTTGTTGAGTGTTAAATTCTACAAGTTCTAAAGGTAGAGTCTATAAAGGGCCAAGTAGCCTCTGGATCTCATATTTTCTCAAAGGTGACATATCCAATAAATGCCCCTACAGTCAATCTCTGTAACAGATCTAAATTATTTATTTATTTATTTATTTTTTTGCAGGGATAAGAAAACCATTAAATATGGTTGGAAAATGGAAATTATGCATATAAGTTTCTTGTTATCCCAATCCATGGAAAGCAGTGATTACATATGTGTTTTCCAATATTGTGACTAGCAAAGTCGTCCAAACGAAAATGAATATACCGGGAAGAACAAAAAATAACGAGGCATATTATATTGGATTGATAGAAGGCTTGGGAACAACTATGGAGTATGGATCAAATGGAATTGTAGTTTTCACCAATTTTGAACTTGTGTGCAACCAGATGAATGGTGTGTACCAAGTTAAGAAGGAAAGGCTAAAAGAACTGCATGGAATAGTAAACAATATTGTTAGCCAATTTCAATTTTTTAGTATAAGACATTGTACAAATGTGAATAAGATGTCTGCTGATATATTGTGTGGGGAAATGCCAATTCAGGATTCATCTATCAAAGATGAAATAATAGATGAATTAGAATTATATGGGGCAATGCCAATGCAAGATTCATCTCTCAAAGATGAATTAGTTTGAGACGCTCTTCTTCAAAAATTCAAGATTCATCTCTCAAAGATGAATTAGTTTTGAGACGCTCTTCTTAAAAAATTCAAGATTCATCTCTCAAAGATGAATTAGTGTTGAGACGCTCTCATTCAAAAGTTATAGATGTACATTGTAACATATCTTGGATATGTGTGTGTTTTGTACTTATAAATGTGTCTTTTTTAATGACCATGTGTTTTTCTCAATTATATACCAACTGTGCTCGCACCACACCATGTAAAGCGCAACTTGGTGAACTTCACATTTGCAACAAGTGGTGAAATTCATTTTTATAAAATCAAAATGCGAGGAGTTCAACAAATTTTTGTTTAAATGGAGTTTCACTTCTTTTTTAATGACAATGTGTTTTTTTCAATTTTATACCAAGTGTGCTCCCACCATGTAAAGCGCAATTTGGTGAACTTAACATTTTTATAATTATTTTTTGCCTAAATTGAGTTTCACACATGTTCAATTAATGCTTTGAAAGTTGTGTTTTACATAATTTGTGTACACTAAATTACATTAATTTTCTTAAATTTATTTTGAATTTATTTTAATTTAGTCATTTAAAAAAATAATTGTAAATGTCCACCGTAGATATATATATATATATATATCATGGAGGATGAACGACGAAGATCAACAGAATCCCATATCTCTACAAGAAAGGGGGATCAGGGATCGAGGGATGTTCATGGTATTTAAATATAATATTAAATCTCCATACATATACATACATGTGTGTACATATGGAATTGTTTTTTTATCAACTTTGTGAGTTAAATTAGTTGTTAATAAGTTTCATTTTTTATTTTTTAGGAGCTAAGAGGAGAAGGGTCTCTACTCCATCAATGGAGCATGCTCATGGTTCACCCAGTCGTGGTATGGTTCACACAATTTAATCAATGAATATGTACGTGTATTTATATGTATGAATGTATTTTTCAATTGATTATAAATTCGTATTTGTTTATGAAGCTTCTCTCTCGTCTAGAGAGGTTGGCGGTGGTTCAAATCTCCTTAGAGGGCCATTAATAAGTGCTAACAGGTTGCGTGAAGGTGGCGATATTTATTCCCCCGGAGGCCAATCAACGGATGGTGGTGTTGGTTCTTAGCAGGGTTGTTCTAGTTCTCAATAGTTTCAGGGTGGGAAAGATGCTAGCCAACCACATTGAGGTTGCCATCAATTTGAATATTTTTTTCATTCAATTTGTACAAATTTGTTTACATGTGTTTTTTTTAATACACAAAATTTTATATATTGATGCAGAGGTTAAAAATGCTCCAAATGTTGGTTAAAAATGACGTAGGGCAGAATGCTTCATTCAAGAAGAAGGTTTTCCACCCACCACGACTTATCTGATCAACATTTTCGATATGTCGTGGGAAAGAAACATGCAACAATGCACCTTAGTAAGGTGTCAACAACTTCATGCAAAATTGCAGAGAGATCTCGTGTCTTTGACTCTACCTGTTGAGAGTCGACAAAGCTTGGAAATAGTTACACATTATTTAGACCAACTAGTAGATGTGTACCAAAAGCTTGGGCCAACCACAAATACTTTTGTGGATGTTATGAGAAAAAGAAAGGAAATAGTGATGGGTCCCGATAAATGAAAGGTTGTTAAAGAAAGAGTTACAACAACAATGGAAAAGTATATGTTTAATTTTAAAGAAGGTCCGAAAAGAAAGATGTTGAAGGTGCAATATTTCAAGTATCCTGATATAGCTCACTATTTGTATGATAGACACCTTGTGGCTTATGGAAGACTCTCATGGAACGACAAGGTTCCACTTTATTTCACAAAATTATTTTATGTGGAATTCTTTTTGCAAATGAAACTCAATTACAATGACCTTCCCTTTGAATTTTTTGGTCCTGGCAAAGGTCGATTGTGTGACCGTAGGGGCGCTAGGCGTGATGCTGAGTTGCCTCGTCTTAAGCCACCATTCGTTAGTCGACCTATTCGTGTTGAAAATTTGTGGTCAGAGATGGAAGCCACTTCTCAAATTAGTCAAGAAGCAAGGGATGCCATCATCGACAATGTTCACAGTGGATTGGGTGGAGTGTATGTTTGTCTGAATCGACAAAGAGCACGTGAGAATGCACGTGCCAATTTTTCATATTATACAGATGAAGAGATTGACAACATGAGTGTTAAAAATCTCAAAACATATGCGAAAAATTGTCGCAATGGTTGGCATTACCTAATTGTTCATGAGGAAGAGGGTATGGGAACGGTATCTGTTAATGGTTAGGGTTCAATTATTTTAACACATACATATAATTTTTAATAAATACATATATACATACATTTATTTGTATGTACATTAGTCTAACAAAAATGTATCATTATATGTTAAAACCATTTCCAGTTGTCACGCTTGATGAATGAAGAAAATGTTAATATCACATTCGGAGCCTCTGGTTCAAACAATCAAGATGGGTCTCACCATAAAGATATGTTGGCAAATGTTAGTGTTTTTTAAACTTGATATTTTTAAAATAAATAATTGTGCACACATGTACATTTTCATGTATATATAATAAAATGTTTTAACAGATTCCAATTCTGTCCGATGTTTTTGGGATGGAAGTACCTTCTTCTTCCTTGGGAGATGTACCTTTTACTTCCTTAGGAGATGTGCCAGATTCACAACAAGTATGGACAATTTTTCACTTTTAAAATTTATGTTTTTAAGTTATATATTCCACCTCAAAAAGTTCCATTAAAAAATGAGATATATCTATATCTTGAGTTATTTTAAATTTTTTGAATTTGAGATTTTTGGAGATTTTCTTTTGGAGCCTCTCTTAGGAGATGCGCCAAATGCACCTGCAGAAGTATTCAATTTTTCACTTTTAAATATATATGTTTTTAATTTATAATTTATAAATTGAAGTTTAAAAGTTTTATTATAAATTGAGATCTTGATCTTGAGTTATTTTATACTTAAATTAATTTTTTTAATTTTAGGTTTCTATAGAGGATTTCTTTTCTCCACGGACTCTAGCAATGGAGATAGGAACATCCAGAGCATTTCAACCATTTGAACAAGTTTTCTAATTTTTTTTTTTAATATTATTGAAAATAAGTTTACATATATGCATTTTCATTTGAAATTTTTTAATATATATATATATATAATTGTACATGTATATTGTATAGTTTACTGTTGGAGATGTTTCCATGGGGGAAGTTGTAGCAGACGAGCAACAAATGGAGAGGGAACCTCATGAGGTATTGCATGATTTTTTTTTATATTTTGTTTTTTACATGAAGTTCTATATATTCTCACTCAATTTTAAAACATCAAATTTTAATGTTTGTACGTGCATTGTGTACAGGTTCCCCATGCTTCACAGGATAGCTCGCGAATTGAGCTTTGCTAGGAAAGACACTACATCCATCTGTATTTGATGGATGATTTCTAGATTTGATATAGATTTCTAGCCTTAAATTTACTTTTTTATATATTATCTAGATGCAATCATATATAACTTGATACTTGATACTTTTGAGATCTACAAATTTTGGACATAATTTATGTGAATTGCATTTGGTACAAGTGAATGTGATATACAATGTTTTTAAAACTTAAGTTTTGGATGGTTAAACTACATTTGGCATGTGAAGTAATGTTGTGTTATAATTTGTTTGGTTTTTAAAACTAAAGTTTTGGATGGTTGAACTACATTTGGCATGTGAAGTAATGTTGTGATTTTTTGCTTTTGAACTACATTTGCATGTGAAGTAATTTGTGTTATAATTTGTTTTGCTTTTAAAACTTAAGTTTTGGATGGTTGAAGTACATTTGGCATGTGAAGTGATGTTGTGATCTATAATTTTTTCTTAAATTAAAACTTAAGTTTTGGATAGTTGATCTACATTTGGCATGTGATATAATGTTAAATGTTTTTATTGGATAGTTGAACTACAATTGGTATGGCATGTGAAGTAATGTTGTGATATAATCAAAAAGTCTTTAAAACTCAAGTTTTGGATGGTTGAAGTACATTTGGCATGTGAATTAATGTTGTGATCTATAATTTTTTGTTGAATCAAAAATTTTACGTTTTGGATGGTTGATCTACATTTGGCATGCGATATAATGTTAAATGTTTTTATTGGATAGTTGAACTACAATTGGCATCGCATGTGAAGTAATGTTGTGATATAATCAAAAAGTTTTTAAAACTCAAGTTCTGGATGGTTGAACTACATTTGGCGTGTGTGATTATGATATTATGTTTTGTTTTTAAAATTCAAGTTGTTGTTTTCCAAACAAAAAAAAGTTCACATGAATATAGATGTACATGTAGAAATCATTTTACACATGTTTGAATATATATGCTAAAATAATTGAAGTACAATATATATATATATATATATATATATATATATATATATAAACAATCATAAGAATCTAGGTATTGTTAGATGTGTTGAAAACAATCATAAAATTTTAAAAATGCAATCTATAATGTATATATATCCAGTATTTTTCATCAGTACACATGTATAGAAAAGATGCTTTTAGTTAATTCCATTCTAGAACATATATATCTAGTGCGTGCAAAATTTTTCATCAATGTACATAGAAAAAACTATTTGAATAGTTAATTTCTTTCTTGAACATATTTATCCAGTAATTCAACATTTTTCATCAATGTTAATAGAATTAAGCTACTTTTCATCAATGGATATAGAATTTAGCTACTTTCAGTTAATTGCATTCTAGAACATATATATTCAGTACATGAAACATTTTTCATCAATGCACATAGAAAAGCTACTTTCAATTAATTTCCTAGAACATATCTGACCATTGGATAGACAAATTTTGTACTAGATTTTCTATGAGGAATAGAGAAGTGGGTCAAATCCCACCAAAAGTCGGAGAAGTGCTCTGAGTCTCTTGTCTGAAAGGAATCTTCGCACAAAACTATATTGTGGATGATTTATTTACATTGTGGATACTTTTTACTAGAAAAGCCCACGAAAAAAACTGAGAACATTTAGTCCATGTATATATCTAGTACGTGCAACATTTTTCATCACTGCACATAGAAAAACTACTTTCAATTAATTGCATTTTAGAACATATATATTCAGTACGTGAAACATTTTTCATCAATGCACATAGTAAAACTACTTGAACAGTTAATTTCATTCTAGAACATATATACATGTATCCAATACATTCAACATTTTTCATCAATGCATGTATAGAAAAGCTACTTTCAGTTGATCTTAATGTGCATGTACCAAAACAATTTGTGTGCAAACACTTGCACAGATAACATAATAAGGCAGCTCAATTTTTAGTTGAGTTATGGAAGTTCTAAAACATAATCCAAAGAGAAGAAATTGTTGGGCAGTTCAATCAAAACAAAATCCAATGGAATGTCATCTTCAATGATTCATTCATGATCAGATTTAGAAATTTTCCATTTCTTAATTTTTGTTTTTTTCTTTGATTGAACCTCTATAAACTTTAAGTGTGCTGCACACACCAAGTGACTACATTGAAAACTTATGACATCAGTTTCATAGTCTTCAAAGTAAACAAAATCCCCACTTTGATTAGTTTGTCTAAAAAAATAACCTTTCAGTATAATAGATCCTCTTTCATATGGAAACCCGTGATCATTATAGTTTTCTAATAATTTCATTTTTCGTTCAATGCAACGCATCAAATAATACTGCACATTTTCATCGTTGTCATTAGGTGCAATTACGACAAAAACATCTCTTGCACAATAAAACAAACTTAACAAAATTATGTATTTAAATTTATTTCTAGATCTTTATCATTTGAAAGCAATTCAAATGTTACTTTCTCTAACAAGATCAGAAACTCGATCACCATCGGATGATATTGTAGTCTCCTCTGACTGCATTTCTTCAAACATTGCAATGAACATTTTTCCCTTTGTATTTAGCTCTGTATGTTTCCAATATTTTACATACATTTTGTTTTCACAAACGTCATTGGATTCTGTGTTGTCTATGCAAACATGACAAAAACAAGAATATTTTCTTTTATCCAATGCAAACACATTTATGGACAACTTTGTTTTAATTGAATGCAATTTTCGAGTCCCTTTTATTATTTCAACGTCATTTCCAATTGATCTATCTACTTCTTCGATCCCAATATGCCAAAAAAATTTATATGAAAAATTCAAAGAAGAATGTAAATATGATATCAAAATACAAAAGATAATCAATCAAAGATAATCAAATTGTGATAAATGTACATTGTTTAAAATTAGATATCCAATAAAAATTAAATTGAATGTACCTTCGCACTTCCCTTGATTGGTTAGTCTCATGGCTTAGAGCATTGATGCACCATTCAACAACTTCTTTAGCATCCACAAGTCGGCTTGCAGAGGGGTTCATTTGATATCTTCAAAGTGCTCGTTTTATGCATGCCCTTGCATCGTCATGTTCTCCTTTTCCATGACTAGTCTCAAAGAAATTCCAATAATATTTAATGCAAGTTTTCTTATGAAGACAACACAACCAAAAGAATGATCGTGCAGATTTGAATTGACCTGCGCATCCATCTGACCATATCCTATTTTCATTGAATGTTATTCCACGACTTTTCAAGGAGTCATACATCTTTCCAAAACATTGTTGTACAAAATATGTATCATGTATACGATCATCACTGATATAAAAGTGATATTCTTTAATAACATGTCGATTTTCATTGGTGCTTTCTATATGATCGACGTTTTGTTCAACATGTCTATATAGAATATGGACGAGCATGTAGACTTGGTCAAAATGATAGTATTCATTCTGAATTTCTTTTTGTGCAACAAATGTGTAGTTTTATGCAAAATCAATCACTGACAAAATGGTCCCTAGTGGAAAAAATTCACGGGATTTTTTGAATTGCAAGTATTTCCATCGAGCTCTATGGGAATGCTTCGTGTATTTATAAATTTCTGCCTCAAACTTTCTCAAAAAGTCTATCACAAAATTTTATTCTTCTCGTAATTCAATTCTTTTAGCACTATTTGCAACTTGAATCGATGTATGGATATATTCATATCTCTTCCATTTCACTTTCATGTTGGACAATGATTGATCATTTATATCAGTACGATATTTGTTTCAAAATTTAGTCAAATTTCCACAATCATCACATTTTTTACCACCAACACATTTATTTTCGTAAAATAGTTCATCTCTTTGTCTTTCACATAGAATTTGAGATATGAAATCACAGATAGTAGAAGGAGGAGGTGAATCATTCCAAAATGTTCTACCAAAATTAAGGAATGTGTCATAATATAACTCAAATTCCACATGATAATGACAACAACAAGTGTCGCGTACGGTAATAGGTTTTACAAACCATGTTTTTTGTTGAACAAAAGCACTGATTGACACATGAATTTCACGATTTTCTTCTTTGAACTTGTTGAACAACTCTGTCTGAGGGGTTTCCAAGAAATGTTTTTCATGTTGTTCGTACTGATTTCGTGCTATTCTTCTTTGCATCACATGCTTTGCAGTTGGCGAAACACGCAAATTGTTCTTCCAATATTCATATATTATTTTTTTAACATTTTATCCAAGTCTATCTTTGTATGGTTGCCTACAAATAGCTCTTCAACAAGCGATTTCATCATTTACATCTATTTGCAACTGAAATTTCTGATGTTTATGCAAAGTTTTTCGTGAGGTTCCTAATGCTCGTGCCATAGATTTTACCAAGCGATTCTCTTTAGTACTTGATGAAACCACTGCCATATGTATTGCTCTGCGTACAACTGAAACATTTTTCTGTCTAGATCTTCTAATTGAATTTATAGCACTGTTTATATTTTGTATCACATTTTCCTTCATTATTTTTTTATCTTCGGTTGATTTTCGAATACCCAATAAAGTCGTAGCTTCTTTTAATTTCCTTAACGATGGAAGACCCTTCAACATTTGGGCTAAAACTATCACATTTTCCTTTATGAAGTATGTATAAAAAATGCAGTTAACATGATATCGTATATAATGGTCAGCTCTTTTATCTCCATATGTGTGAGTTTCAACATTTTCTAACATTTCATCATCGACATTAATTTCATCTGTACATATTCAAATGAATAGTACATAAGTTCATATATTCAATAAATAACTAAAGTAATAAATATATGTATAATTTCAATAATACGTGCATGTGTTCAACATATATATATGTATATTGTGATTCAATTTCTTCACTTGAATTTCTTTCAACATTTTCACCATCTTTAATCATTGGTTCAATATCTCTTTCACTTTCTCTTTCAAAATTTTGTATTTCATCATCAATGTTTTGAGGAATATCTCTCTCTGTTTACACTGCAAAATATTTTTCAGATTAGTTCATCAAATAAAAATTAAGTTTCACATTTTACACTAGGAAAATTTTAAATATATCAACCTCATAATATTTACATTTACATACCTGTTTCAACTTCTAGTTGAGGTTGATTTCCCCCTTCAATATTTGAGAGTGCTTCTATCTTTCTTTTGCGAGATTGTCTCGTCTCTTCTCTACGTTCCTTAGGGTTTCTTTTTTTATCATATTTTCTCGTACAATTCCTTCGATTTCCCATGATAATAGAGTATGAAGTTCAAAAATTTAGACAAAAACTCAATTAAAAAAAACATCACAAAAGATTTAATTAAAAAAAAAAAAACTGATTTTAAATTTTTTGCAAAAAATACATACTTCAATACAAAACACTTACTTTAAAAAATCCGAGAAAAAAATGTCTTATAAAAATGAAACGAAGCTCAAAATATTTCCTTCCAAGTCCTACAAAAAAAAATTATTTAAAAAGTTAGACAAAAACTCATTTTAAAAAATCATTATAAAATATTTACTTCAACCCAAAACACGTACTCTAAAAAAATGTCACTTCAAAAAATGCCTCCAAAAAATGTCCATTGAAAATTAATTCCAACTTCTTAAAAAATGTCACTTGAAAAAATACTTCAAAAAAACCTCTAAAAGAATATCACTTTAAAAAATACTTCAAAAAAATGTTCAAAAAATGTCCTTTGAATGTTAAGTCTAAAAAGAGTCCTTTCGAAATTAAGCCTAAAAAGAGTCCTTAAAAAAATTAATTCCAAATCCATACCTTCAAAAACAATGAAAATTACGCCCAAATTCATACTTTCAAACAAATGAAACCTAAAAAACATCCAAAAAATGTATCACATACCTCCAAGAAATGTCCTTTGAATGTACCTCCAAGAAAAGTCTTTAAACCCAAAACAATCATTTGTAAAAATGTCCTTTGAATGTACCTCCAAGAAAAGTCCTTAAACCCAAAATAATTCTTTGAAAAATCAGACCAAGACCTTTGTAAAATCAGACCAAATGTGCGAAAATATGTGAAAATAATTAATGCTTTCGCGGCAATTTATATTGCCGCGAAATGTTTTTTTGGAGGGGCTTCGTGGTATTTTCCGGCCGATGGAAAATTGAGTAAAAGTTCGGCCGAACTTCTATATCGTTAAACTTGACGGGCCGTCGACGCAAAAAACAATTTCACTGAACTTTGTTTAAGAGTTCGGCCGAACTAATGCGTCAACAATTACGCATAACCAAACTCTGAATACATATCTTCAACTTTAGACTGATTAAACTCCATGAAACATTATGAATTAACTGTCGAAGCCAAGACAAGCATTTTCAGAATTCAATCTACTTTCAGGAAATACAACTTTTATGGAATTTCATAAATATTTTCTAATTTTGAATTAATTTTGTAATAAAACGGGTGCAAAAAATTTCTGAAGGTCATTATGATTCAGTGAAAACATAATTTTGTATCTTCCAAAATACATTATAAAAAAAATTGAAAAAAATATGGTGCATTACATTGGTCTGTTGTCTCTAATGGGTAGTTTTTAGATTTTTAGTTTATAACCTATATGTTAAGAAATTTCTTGCGTCGCGAAACATATTCAAAATATGCAGATTTTCATATTGGACCAGTTCAAAAAATTCTAGTAATTATGATATGCATCCGTTGACTTTGTAAATATGACGAAACCGAAGTAGACTCTGTCTAGATTGTTGTAACACATTTTGTTTCTCAAAAACACAAAGTTTCAAAGAATACAACATTGCATATTAACATGACTTCTTATGAATCCTTTGATTGTTAAAAAAACACACACTCAAGGAAACGATAAGTTGACATATCAAATGTGTATTAAAAAATTTCAAAAAATAAGTAATAGAAAGCTAATAAAATTTCTGACAATTTTAATTTTCATCACAAAATGAAATTCTAAACATAAAATTTGTTTTAGCTTGTGGAAGAAAAAAAAATAATAATAATAATAATAATTTGAAAGTTTTTTCTCAAAAAATGGCAAAAAGTGTAACCCAACTTCACATTTTTGTAAAAGGGTTTCAATTTCATATAGGAACGTTGAAATCCAAAGCAAAATGAAACAAGTTTTATATCCAATGTAGTCTTTGCTAATATTTCAAACATAATTTTTAAAGATATTTATGAATTTATTGTAAAATAAATTTGTAAAATGTAAAAAATTTATTATATTAATTTTTTTTTTTTTTTTCCAAAAATAAGTTATTATGTTGAGTATGGTATTTGTTGAGAAAATATTTATAAAAGGAGACCATCTATTTCCTCTTTAGTATGTGTTAAGCTCGATTGCTTGACTTAATTAAATCAAAAAATCATGTTTTTTTCTTCTTCTTTAGAAATTTAATTGAATAAGTTCTAAAGACTGAACGAGTTATGCTACAATTTCATGGAAAAATAAATTAAATGTTATTATAAATACTTTGTATTAACCAATGATTTTAATTAAAAACAAAATTATATGTCGATAAGTTTCATAAATTTAAATCTACACAACCTAGTATAGATTGGATTATTTAAAAGTATCCACTATAATGATAACCAATAATATATATATATATATATATATATATATAATTGTGTTGAGAGGCGCATTCTACAGCCTAGTATGACCTCGATATGTAAGTATGTCGGAAGCCAAAAAAAAACTTTTTTTTTTTTAAATATAATATGAATAATGTCGGCGTTAAAAATAACTTACACAACCATATAAATAAACAATTAAAAATAAATTTAAAATATGAGGAGTATTCTACAGCCTAGTATAACATCGATGTGTAAGTATGTCTAAAGCCAAAAAAAAAAAAAACTATTTTTTTAAAATAAAATATGAATAATGTCGGCTTTAAAAATAACTTACACAACCATATAAATAAACAATTTAAAATAAATTTAAAATATGAAGAGTTTTACGAACACTCAAAAAAAAGATATGGTAAATAAAAAAAATATAAATAAACTAGAGGTATGGTAAATAAATAAAACATATTTTTATATTTACTCCATAAAGCCTTTATATTTACAAAAACTTAAAAATAAGTTTTATTTAGGTAAAACCTATGGGCCAAATACCATGGGACAAATTATTATTAATACCATGGGCTAAATACCATATTTATAAAAGAGGTATAAAAAAGTAAGGTAAATAAATAAAAATATATCAAATATGAGTAAAAATCTACATCTAATTATATTTGAAGCCTATGGACCAAAAACCATGGACCAAATTAATAATAATACCATGCAAAAAAAACATTATTAATCCTAACATTAATATTAAAATATTAATATTATTGTTTTTATTATTATCACTAAATCTAATATTGATATTAATATATTATAATATTAAAAATATTAAATCTAATAAATTTATATTAATACAATATTAAATTTGTTATATATATATATATAAACTCTAGATATATATGGGAGGGAAGAACAAAGACATATGATAGAGGTGGAGAAATAGGGAGTGACAAGGGAGAGATTAAGATAAACTGAAGGAGATGGGAGAGGAGGAATGAAGAGAGAGAGAGGGAGAGGGGTGAGAGAGGTAGAGAAGGGTAAGAGGGAGAGGGAGACATAAATATGGAGGTGGGAGAGAGAGAGAAGGAGAGAGGGAGAGAGAAGGAGAAAGGATTGGAGGGGAGAGAGAGAGGGGGGGAGGCAGGTAGGAGAGAAAAGGAGAGAGAGGAAGGATGAGAGAAGGATAGAGGGAGGGATAAAGAGACAGAGTTAGAGGGGGAGAGAAGAAGAAATATATAGAGAGTGAGATGTGGAGAGAGAGTGAAAGACAAGGGAGAGATGGGGAGAGAGTATTTATTTTTAGGGGTAAGAGAAAGAGATATAGAAGGAGTGATGGAGACAAGGGGAAGAGAAAGAGAGAGAAGAATAAAGGGAGGGATATAGTAACATAGTTGGAGAGAGAGATGGAATGATGGGGGAAGAGAGAGGATTTGAGGGTAGAGAGAGGGGGGGGTGAAGATAGAGGGAGGGAGGTGATAAATGGAGAGAGAGGAAGAGAGTAATGAGGGAATATAGAGTATTGTAGTGGAGAGAGGGAGAGAGAGAGAGAAAGATGGGGGAAGAGAAAGGGAGGTAGGAGAGAAATGGAGAGAGAGGAAGGAAAAGAGAGGGGACTTGAAAGATAGGAGGAGAGAGGGAGGGATAAAGAGATGGAGCTCAATGGGGAGAGACAGAGGGATAAAGAGATGGAGTTGGACGGGGGGAGAGGTATGGATAGAGAGATGGAGTTGGATGGGGAGAGAGGGAGTGAATAAGAAAGACATAGAGAGTAACAAGTGGAGAGAGTGAGGGAGTGACAAGGAAGAGATGGAGAGAGGGTGTGTATGTTTGGGGGTGAGATAAAGAGACAAAGAAGAAGAGATTGAGAGAATGGGGGAGAGAATGAGAGAGAGAGGCATATATTGACAAAGTTAGAAGGTGAAGAGAGAGAGAGAGAGAGAGAGAGAGAGAGAGAGGTGGGAGAGAAAGAGTGGAGAGAGGTAGGGAAAGAGAGATGGAGATGCAGGGGGAGAGAGAGGGAGGTAAGAAGAAATACATAGAGAGTAAAAGTTAGAGAGAGAGAGAGGAGTGATAAGGGATATGGAGGGAGAACTAGAGAGGATAGCAAGAGGGAAGAGAGATAGAAGTGGTGGAAAGGGAGGGATGGGAAAGAGAGAAAGAGAGAGAGTGAGAGCAGGAGGGAGTGATAGATAGATATATTGGAGAAAGAGAGTGTATGTTTTGGGGTTGATATAGAGAGACAAAGGAAGATAGAGATATAGATAGAAGGTGAAGAGAAAGAAGAGATAAATGGAGACAGGGAGGGAGGGACAAGGAGATTGATAAATATGGAGTGAGTGTCTGTGTGTTTGTGGGGGTGAGACAAAGAGACAAAGAAGGAAATATGGAGGGACATATATATATATATATATATATATATATATAGATATATATATATATATATATATATATATGGAGGTGGGAGAGAGGGAAGATGATTCTTTCAATAGATGCATTGATTTCAGTGTAGATGGTGATTCTTAATCCTATTTGATTGCTTGCACTAGATGCATTGATTTTAGTGTAGATTTGGATTTCTAATGATATTTGATTACTTGCACTAGATGCAATGATTTGAATGTAGATGATATACAATTATATTTTATTTCTTGCACTAAATGCATTGATTTCAGTGTAGATGGTGATTTCTAATCCTATTTTATTATTTGCACTAGATGCATTAATTTCAATGTAGATGTTGATTTATAACTATATTTGGTTGCTTACACTATAGGCATTTATTTCAATATAAATGATTTCTAATCCTATTTTATTGCTTGTACTAAATCCATTGGTTTCAATGTAGATAGTGATTTCTAATCCCATTTGATTGCTTGCACTAGATGCATTGGTTTTAGTGTATATGTTGGTTTCTAATCCCATTTTCTTACTTGCACTATATGCATTGATCTGAATTTAGATGTTGATTTCTAATCCTATTTGATTACTTGCATTAGATGCATTGATTTTTGTGTAGATGCTGTTTTCTAATCTTATTTGATTTCTTGCATTAGATGCATTGATTTCAGTGTATATGTTGATTTCTGATTTGAAGTAATGGGATGTATGATGGTACATTAGTTTTAAAGTCATTGGATTAATAGTGTGCATTGATTTCAGTGTAAGAACAAAAAATTATTGACAATGTAGAACTATTTTTGTGTTATATTAATTAAACGCAATAATATTGGAGAGCAAGAGAGACAAGATATGATGTTTACTACAATAGCTCGAGCTAAATATTTAAATGGTTTATGATTTATGATTTCTACTTTATTTTTCATATAATCGATATGGCAAGATCACAAAACTAACAAGGGTGACAATAAGAATAGTAGAAGAAAATATTTGAGATTGATCATAATGAAGCTATTTTTAATTGACAACATTTTTATTATTCACATTTTCTGTCATTCAATATTATTACGTATTATTACATTGTCACTTTGCATTTAAAAAATGTATTTCATCATTTTTTATCATTAAAGATATTTTACAATATTTTCATTTCTCAACAAGTAGGTAACTAGAGAATTTAAAATCAAAATGGCTGATAAATCTCAAACATATTTAGCATATTTAAAATGGTTATATTAATAATAGATGTGTTACATATTATTGATAAATTAATCATATCTATATCTCTCTCTGCCTTTATATATATATATTTAAACACACTCTCTTTCTCTGTGAATATATCTTTCACTCCCTCTCTCTCTCTCTTCCCTTCCCTCCCTCTTTTGCTTTGTCACTCTTCCTCATTGATTTAATTGTGATGGTGATTTCTAATCGTGTTTGATTGTTTACTGATTTTGATTTTTAACGATATTAGTATGATTTTTGATTTCTAATGATATTTGATTACTTGCACTAGATATGTTGATTTCAATGTAGATGATAAATTCTATTTTATTGCTTGCACTAAATGCATTGATTTCAGTGTAGATGGTGATTTCTAATCTTATTTTATTACTTGCACTAGATGCAATAATTTCAATGTAGATGTTGATTTATAATTATATTTGGTTGCTTACACTATAGGCATTTATTTCAATTTAAATTATTTCTAATCCTATTTTATTGCTTGCACTAAATGCATTGGTTTCAGTGTAGTGTAGATGCTAATTTCTAATCCTATTTGATTGTTTGCACTAGATGCATTGATTTTAGTGTATATGTTGGTTTCTAATCCTATTTTCTTACTTGCACTAGATGCATTGATTTTAGTTTATTTCTAATCCTATTTGATTGCTTGCACTAGATGCATTGATTTTAATGTATATGTTGGTTTCGTCTATTTTCTTACTTTTTCGATGCAATTATTTGATTTAGATATGCGATTTCTAATCATTTGATTAATTGCATTAGATGCATTAATTTTAGTACTATAGTGGTTTCTAATCATATTTCGATACTTGCACTAGATGCATTGATTTGAGTTTAGATGTTGATTTCAAATCCTATTTGATTACTTGCATTAGATGCATTGATTTCTGTGTAGATGTTGTTTCCTAATATTATTTGATTTATTGCATTAGACGTAGATATTTCAGTGAATATGTTGATTTCTGATTTGATGTAATTGGATGTATGATGGTACATTAGTTTTAAAGTCATTGGATTAATAGTGTGCATTGATTTCAGTGTAAGCACAAAAAATTATTGACACTGTAGAACAATTTTTGTGTTATAGTAATTAAACGTAATAATATTGGAGAGAAAGAGAGACAAGGTATGATGTTTACTACAACAGCTCGAGCTAAATATTTAGATGGTTTATGATTTATGATTTCTACTGTATTTTTCATATAATCGATATGGAAAGATCACAAAACTAATAAGGGTGAAAATAAGAATAGGAGAAGAAAATAGTTTGAGATTGATCACAATGAGAGCTATTTTTAATTGACTACATTCTTATTATTCACATTTTCTATCATTCAATATTATTACATATTATTACATTGTCACTTTGCATTCAAAAAATTTATTTCATCATTTTTTATCATTAAAGATATTTTACAATATTTATCATCTCAACAAACTAATGTAACTAAGAAAATTTAAAATCAAAATGACTCAATAAATCTCAAACATGTTTAGCATATTTAAAATGGTTATATTAATATTAGATGTATTACATATTATTGATAAAATTAATCATATGTTCCTCATATTATCGATAGATTTTCCTTGGTTGCACACGACTGAAACCAACCTAGATCCATCTTAACTACGAATCTATCAAGCGTTGAGAGGGATCAAATCTCTCGAGGTGCAAACCTTTCCTCAATTTTTTCACTCAAATTAGAGGTTTGCACGTCTAGAGATTTGAGATTTGATCCCTCTTGGTGCTTGATAGATCCATAGTTAAGATGGATCTAGGCTGGTATTATGAAGTGGCAAGATTGGAATGCAGATAGTGTCAACTATATTGAAAAAAACATCAATAAAACTCACATAAAAAGTAAAAGAAAAATACACTTTCCAAATTTTCTCTCGTCTTGGAAAGAATCGTGAATACTTGAAAAAAAACAAAAGTGAGAGAGGCTTTGATAGTACACAAATAACCATAAAGAAAGAACACTACAATTCCTGTTCCAATTCCAAACTCCATTATTTTATTTGTCACTTTTGTTTTTGGAATTTTACTTTTTTTCTTATCTTCCAGTACTTCTTAATCTCCTCACGATTTGGTATAAGTATCTTGCCAGTAAACATCGACCACTTGCAATTTCCACACACACATGATGAATTCAATTCATCTCTAGAGATTTCAATCTAAGCACCATATGAAAAGAACTACTGAGAATTTTTATAGTTAAAAAAGTGCGATCTTTGTAACTCAATACATCAATACATAAATTATGTGAATCCAAAGATGGAAACATGTTGCGGGTTTGAAATTAAATTTACAACTCAGGTCACAACATAATTAAAACAAGCCTATTAACTCAATACATCAATACATAAATTATCTTGCGGTGTTCTACCCATAAACTTACGGGTGAATCCAAAGATGGAAATATGTTGTGCATTTGAAAATAATTTACAATGTTGGTGACAACATAATTAAAACAGGCCTAGAGAAAACATTCTTAGTTATAATTTTAAAAATCAAATATTTTCATTTTGTAGATGCCTTGCTTCCTAGTGTTCACTGTTTAGAGAGTAAAATGAAAAGATTCCAGGGACCCATTCTATTAATATCCATGCAAACTCATGAAATTTTAGATTATTATATATAGAATATAGAATATCTCAAGGAAAGTGTATGCATGATGTTAAAATTATAGTGATCCAGGGTAAAATCTCGATACCCCTTAACCAAGACCTTTTATTTCGGTTGATAATTAGAATTGCATTTAATTAAGACGTTAAAGAACTGAAATGAACAATTGTAGTTGTAAATAAAAGGAACATAAATGAACAAGATCAGCAATCATAAGAACACGTCATTTGATGACGGAGTTCGTCCAAGAGGGACTACATCTCCAGGCTTCGGTGTCAAGATGGTGTAGGCCGCTGAATTATGTGTTGTATGAAGAAGATGTACATGGATGTGTTTTCCTATGACATACAAGGAAAAATGCCCTCACGCAGGAGTGGCTTGACTTCTTTAAGAGATGTTCCACCGCAGAACTCTCATACATAAAGAAAGACTCATATCAGTATGACCATAGCTGACATGTAATAAATAAGAGTATCCCGCCAATCCTGGAAAACAAGGGATCTCAACAATGCACATATGAAAAGGATCATCCCACCAATCTGGCATAAAAGGGACTCATACATGACACAAATCCATAACTGAAAGTACATCAATAACAGCACAAAGCAAGATCCCATGACTCATGTATCAACCGAGATCTGCAAGACATAATGCATCTCAAACAGAAATAAATAAAGAAGTACATGGAATCCACATCATATACCTCATGCTACCATTTTCTGAAGGCTGAGCAGCTCTGTGGCTGAATCTAAAAACACCATCAATCTTGTGGCGTCGAAAAAGGTGAAAACGACTGCTCACATGTGGAAATATCACACCTGCATAACCTACTTCCAAAAGCGGCTGAAAATTTGAAAACTCAGATGCAGAAAATGAGCACGCCATCAGAGTCATGGCGTTGAGTAGTGCTGAAACAACATAAAATTTGTCCCATTTGGACAAAGTCAAAATTTCGCCCTCCTGAAAGTTGAGCTCAATCAAGGTTCCGCCTCCCTCTTTTTTGGCTCATGGTTCCACTGCACCTGCAATAAAAAATAATAATAAGCTCAAACTGCGTGTGCGCTCTTCGCTCCTCCATGGCCTGGCGCACTTCTGAAAATCTGAGTTTATATTAAAATCGCGGGCAAACTTTACAAAGCAAACTCCGTTGGCACGTTGGTAAAAATGGCATATTGTTTTAGAGCGGGGGATCAAATCCCGCCCCTCCCAACATAGCGCGATATGTTTTTTTATAAGGTGCATTTTATTTTTTATTTTTATGGAGTGGTTCAGGCCCGCATTGGGCGGCCCGCCCAACCAACTGCACGGTAATATATAACATATACTCCATGGTGCTATCTATTTTGGGTTCCATGGAAATGTCATGGGGTTCCGTTGTGGTGAGGAGCTGCCGCATGGGTGGGGCCGGCCGCGAGTTCAACACCCACCAGCTTCATAATTGTTCCAACAAATATATATATTATAATATATATGTCGTGGAGTGTGGGTCCGATGGGGGTGGCAGGGGTCACGGCCCCCACCCCCCTTTTTTAAACATTTCTTTTGTTTTCATAAGTAATTGGGAATTTTCGAGAAATTTGATTTTGACCGTAGGAGTCAAATTAACTAGGCGACAATTTTGCCCGGAATCGGACCTGAGTGTGCTGGAATCCAGTGGTCGGGTTTGGTCCAATTTGCGTCCTTCTTAAGGTTGCCTAGTCACCAAGTCAACCCAAAACTTTAACCGCTCCTAACTCCTTCATACAGACTCGGAATTGAGTGTCGTCTGCGTCGTTGGAATCAGAAAGACGAGGTCTACAACATGAAGCTAGTTCGATAACAATCCAAACACTTTGATTTTTGAGCCCTCTGTGCTGAGCCACTTGTACTTGTACCTGTTTAATCCACCTGGATCATATAGATCTTAGATGGCTAAAAGAAACATATGTAAAGGTTGTAGAAGACTTCAATGTCACAGAACCGGCAATATTGAATTAATCTAATCATGTAACTTCTCATAGTTGCAAGAGAATCTGACCTTGGGTGGAAATGCATAGATATGTTTTATTTATCTACTCATATATCATTGTATGAGTTCTTTCATGCTCACGATATACAGTTTGTAAAATATTTTATTGTTTATTTAACATGTTATTCAACCAATAAACAAAAACAAACCACACTATGTCTACAAATACACATGGTTATGCATGTGTTGATTAAAACAATTTCCAATGTCTAATACATCAAGCAAAATAAAAAACACCACACAATGCATAATACATAAAAATAAAAAATGGTGTAAAGCTTCCGACTAGATTCACTCTATTCACAGACATGATAAGACTTCGGGGAGGGCTTGATTATACAATAATAATGAGAAAGAAAGAACATTGCAATAAATAAAAACATTCAATTAAATTGTTTTCCTGTGCCAAACTCCAGACTCCATTATTTCATTTGCTTGCCTCCTATGTGTTTGGAATTTTCTTACTTTCTCGACTTGCAATACTTCTCAATATTCTCAGCGATCGTCAAGGTATCCTGCCAGCAATCAACGACCACCTGCAATTTCATATATATATGAGAGAGATGATGAATTAAATCCATCCCTATAGATTTCAATATAACCACCATATGAGGATTGGGCAAAATTGATTAGAAATAACTATTGGGTCTAATTATAGTGATGGAAGTTGCACAAACTTCGACGATGATATAATCTGGCTCAAAGAATGATTATTTCATTGCACCGAGAGGCCCATTCGATAGCCCCAGCATGATCTTGATGTGTAAGTATGTTCGTCCATCATCAAAGTTGAAATTTTGCTCATGTCAACCAAAATATAATACAATTATCTCATGTGTTTTATCATATAGGTTGAATTAGAATGGATCATAAATTTACTTTCAACAATTTTTTTACTACATTAAAATTTCAAATTAGGTAAAATTTTAAAAATCTTTACTCTTTACTCTTTGCTAAAGCTAATACCATTTCTTAAGTCAAACTAAAAAGGTTAATTCAACACAAAGAATAATTTTTTTTGCTCCAAAATATTTTAATTAAATAGTTAAAAGGAAAACCATATCCTATGGACATATTAAAATATTTAAAGACATAAATATTTCTATGTCAAAGTTGTAATATTTGAAAATATTAATTTGATGTATTTATTATAAATTTTGTTATCATTCCATGTAAAAAATATCATTAAATCTAATATTAATATTGAAAGATTAATATTCATGTTAATATTATTATTAAATCTAATATTAATATTAATATTATTAAATTTAATAACTTTGGATTGATACAATATTAAATTAAATATAATATTAAATTTGCTATATTGTAATATATATTAATATATTATGATATATATTAACTCTAGATATATATGGGAGTAAAGAACAAAGACATTGAGTGATAGAAGTGGAGATAGAGGAAGTGAGAGAAAGGGAGAGAGAGAGGGCTTCTGAGACATGAGGAGAGAGAGAGGGATAGAGAGATGGAGATGGAAGGCGAGAAAGGGAGGGAAGAAGAAATACATAGAGAGAGAAAATTGGAGAGAGAGAGAGAGGGAGTGGCAAGAGAGAGATGGAGAGAGAGCGTACTATGTTTTGGGGTGAGATATAGAGAAAAAGAAGAGGAGAGAGAGAGAGAGAGAGAGAGAGAGAGAGAGAGAAATGTGGAGAGAGGGAGAGGGAGTGATAAGGGAGATGGAGAGAGAGGGAGAGAGGAAAGGAGGGAAGAGAGATATAAGGAGGGAGAGAAGGGGAAGAGAGGGAGGAGGAGGGCGGGAGAGGGAGGGAGGGATAGATAGATAGATATGGAGAGTATGTTTCGGGGGTGATACAGATAGATAAAAGAGAGACATAGGGGGATAGAGATATAGATGAAAGTGAAGAGAGAAAAGAAGAGAGCAATAGAGAGAGGGAGAGATATATAGATTTGGAGAGACCAAGCATGTGTGTTTAGGGGGGTGAGATAGAGAGACAAAGAAGGAGAAATGGAGGGAGATATAGATATAGATGGAGGGGGGAGATAGAATAATATTTCTTGCACTATATGCATTGATTTCAATGTAGATGGTGATTTATACTCTTATTTGATTGCTTGCATTGAAGGAGATAAAATGAAGGAGAGGGGAGATGAGGAATGAATAGAGAGAGAGAGAGAGAGAAGGGAGAGAGGGAGAGAAAGAGAAGGAGAGAGGGAGGTAGGAGAGAAAGGGAGAGAGAGGAATTGAGAGGGAGGAGGGGAGAGGGAGGGAGAGAAGGAGGGAAAAAGGGACGGTGTTGGAAGGGAGAGAGGGAGGGAAGTGTTGAAAATTCATCAAGAAATGTGTGTCTAATTTAATTTTTCCTTAATTAAATTGGACAATAAAATGTAATCTTATCTCATAATCACTTGTAATAGTTAACTGAGTGTGATAAACTCAATTAGCTCATGAATTTCGAGTTGAGGGTGGTTGGTGAGGCATGCGGAGTGATTTTATTAGTTATGGAGTTTGAGTTGCAGTTAGTGCATTAGTTAATGCATGAGAAATCAATTAACTCAATTTATTGAGTTAAAATCAGTTGAACTAGTTGTAATTGTTTGTTGCACTAGTGAGAGATCAAGTTAATTAAATCATATTTAATTCACATGCACTGATCTGCCATGCAACTGATGATTTACTATTAATATCTACATGCATGTCAATTCTAGTGGAGATCCGGTTGAGACAAAGGTTAAAGGAATGTTAACTATCAGTTGTATAATTAGTAGGTTGCCCGCATGTAGTAAGACAACCATAGGATTGCCCATGAGCATTGTGCAGTTTTGGAAGGATGAATTTCCTAAAGAATAGGGATTGTGTTCCACAAGAATTGTGCAAGCAAGGCAGGCTGATTAGAGACGGGAAATTGGCTAAGTGTTGGACGGTTTTATCTGGATCAGTGTGAGACAGTTGTGAGAGTGCAGGAGACTCTTGTGAGAAGAGTGCATTGTAATTGTTTCATGATTCCTTGATGAATATACTGTAGAAATTTGAATAATTTGCTGAATTATTCACCGAGATTATCCTGATTACACACTATTTAAGCTTCATGCATAATACATAACCTCTTCTATAATTGATCATCAATATGCAGAAATAGAAACAGTCGCATGCGCACATAAACACAATAGTCAAGCACACATAAACACAGTATGTAATGGGGAAAGCTTACAGCTGAAAACCCCCAACTATCTGTATATTATAATGATAGAGAACATGTAACAATCATAGTACAATACTCCTCACAAGTACTCAGTACTATCTCCAAAAGTTACACACAAAACTAGCTCAGATTTGAACAAGTCACAGGTTCAAATCTCCTCCACAAGTCTGCCTGCCTCTACTGCGCAATCCAAGATGAGAATGAATGAGATCCAAGTTCGAATTCCCTTGGCTTGTACTGCGCAATCCTCATTGGCAATCTCAATCAATGTGTGTGCAAATCTCATGCACAAGTATAGTCACAATTGATAGCCACACTCACCCTTTCACCCACCTCTAACACTGGTCTCCACTGAACTGTCCATGCATTGCAGTTAACTGATGTGTTCTTTAGTTGATTTATGAGTTAATAATTAGTGAATTAATTAATAATTAATTCACACCACTCATCACTAGTGTATTTATCGGTTAGACTAAATACAACTAGTTCAACTAAGTTAAACCGAACACAACTCCATCAACTGTCTCATCAACTCCACCAAACTCTGCCACATGAGTTCTAACTGAAGTCAACCATGCAATAGCTCAACTAACCCCTAGGAATAGCGTAATTCCTTCTGTCAACTGCATGTGCCACATCCAAGCATCAAACTGAAGTGCTCCAAGAGGATAAGATAATGTTTATAGTCTAAATATTATCAAGGGTTAATAATATTTGACTGTTCTATTTTTAGCCCGGCAGTCTAAAAATAGATTCCGCCCAATGTCTAAAAATAGAGGTCCATCTATTTTTACCAACATGACCAATCATCCATAAATAGCATCCCGCAACTCATAGACCATGATCCATATGTCTAAAAATAGACATAGTCTAAAAATAGACTTTGCGACAAAAATCACTTGTGTGGCCCCCACCTAGTTTAGGTGATCACTTTCCAACTAGGATCAGGAAAGATGTTTCAAGATGCCTCCTTCACTATTTCTTGTTGCAATCTTCAACACTCCCTCTCAACAAGAAAGGACTATCTTTGCATGCGACATGCAACTCCATGCATTCGCCCTGCAACCTTTACAAGCGCCATGCAACTCCATGCATCTGCTCTGCAACTCCTCTGAAACTGAATAGGCTCCAAACAACTCAATCAATCTGATGCATCTATCATCAAAGTCTTCAACTTCTGATGGTACCAACTACACATGTCATCAGGAACCACTGCACTGTTGAACTCTTGCACCCATGCACTCTGCACTTGTTGTCAACTCTGATTCGCGCTCCAGTATCCGACACTGTCACTTTGATCTGCCTGCATCAATCCAACTGATCATGCTACTGCTGCGCTGTGGGCACCTCGTAGCCAGGTTCAATTCATGAGATCCACACCATCTCATGAATCCTGCCCAGAAATCTCCTCTTGGGATTATTCATGCATGTCGCCCCACCTCACACCTGGTGGTATAGCTGCATGCACTCCCTCTGCCCATCTGGCACGAAATTTCTCTGCATGAGTGGTTTCTTCCACTCCATGATCCTCATCTTGTGGCTGCTCCACATCCCGAGGTTCACTATTACCTGCATTCAAAACTTGCTCCCTCTCAAGCATCAATTGCATGTCTTTCTTGCACTTCCCAACAGTAGGAAGCTCCGTAGACATCCCATCTACTTCAAGTCTGTAGAGATTCTTTGCTCGAATCCCAACCTTCTTGACTTGTCTTGTTTCCTTGTGTAGAAGGAAAACTTTTCCTTCATTGAAGACAACTTCATACCCTTTATCCTCTAACATTGCGACTGAGATCAAATTCTTCTTTAAACCTGGAACATCCACTACATCTTGTAAAAGAATGAGTTTACCTGACTCCCTCTGAAAGGTTATGGTACCAATGCCGGTCGCATTGTATCGTCCATTGTCGCCCAACTCAACATGCAACTGGAGATCTTTCTCCACCAAGTCACTGAAAATATTCACATCTCCCATCATGTGAAAGGAAGCGCCACTATCAAAATACCACCCCGATCCCAATGCACTAGACACCATGCATGCGATCAATGAGAAGTCCAGCTCAAATTGCGAGGCAAGAGCCTCACCAGCTGCAGCTCCAGCAGCCTGCTTGTTCTTCTTCTTCTGTGGACAATTCATGGCGTAATGTCCATGATCGTGACAGTGAAAACACTTCACTTTGGACATGTCACGCTCTTTACCATCTGCACCGGATTGAGAAGCATTCTTCTTGCCCTTCCCCTTCCTTGCTTTGGCAGCCAAAGCGCAATCTTCTTCATCATATGCCTTTGATGAATATCCATCCCTAGTACTCCGCCTTATCTCCTCTTGCACAAGATCCGACAAAAGTCGCTCCCATCCTGGCAATTTCTCCTGACCATTGACAGAGTCCTCATAGGAATGCCAACTCTTCGGAAGACCAAGGAGAGCCAAGCTCACCAAGTCCTCATCATCCCACTAACTCCTACACTCCCAAGCTCATCCCTGCAGTGGACAAACTTTGTCAAGTATACCAAAATAGTGTCATTCTTCTCCATCTTTATTTTCCTGAGTTTATCCTTGAGCGCCAACTTTCTCCGGTCGCTCTTGCTTTGGAACAATTCTGTCAACGCTTTCCACATCAAGTATGGAGAAGATTTTCCATGCAGGCTGGATACTATGTGATCCTTCACGCCCTCGAACAGAATCCTTCGACACCTTGTTGTCTTCTTTTGCCAAGCCTCAACCAAGGCTGCATCGCTAGGCTTTGGAACTTCAGCATCTATGAACTCCTTCAGCCCATTGTCATCGAGCACCGCCTCCATCCTATCTCTCCATGCAATATAATTTGAGCTACCTTCAAGAGCATACTCCAATCGCAATCCTTGATAAGACATTTTGACTTCGACACCAAGAAAACACTGCTGCAAAATTTCGAATTCCAAGCTCAAAACTAAACTGCTTCTGGATCTGTGAGAACAAAGTATTTCTAGCACAGAGATCGACTGTAGGGGAATTTACTGGATATATCACCTTTCAAAGAAAGGATGGATCCAGAGGCTACCTGGCCCATTACAGACTCTGTCTATCGAAATAATTGTAATCACTGTAATAGATCCGATGATCAATCTCGCTCCGATACCATGTAGAAATTTGAATAATTTGTTGAATTATTCACCGAGATTATCCTGATTACACACTATTTAAGCTTCATGCATAATACATAACCTCTTCTACAATTGATCATCAATATGCGAAAATAGAAACAGTTGCATGCGCACATAAACACAATAGTCAAGCACACATAAGCACAGTATGTAATGGGGAAAGCTTACAGCTGAAAACCCCCAACTATATGTATATTATAATGATAGAGAACATGTAACAATCATAGTACAATACTCCTCACAAGTACTCAGTACTATCTCCAAAAGTTACACATAAAACTATCTCAGATCTGAACAAGTCACAGGTTCAAATCTCCTCCACTGTTTGTCTGCCTCTACTGCGCAATCCAAGATGAGAATGAATGAGATCCAAGTTCGAATCCCCTTGGCTTGTACTACGCAATCCTCATTGGCAATCTCAATCAATGTGTGTGCAAATTTCATGCACAAGTATAGTCACAACTGATAGCCACACTCACCCTTTCACCCACCTCTAACACTGGTATCCACTGAACTGTCCATGCACTGCAGTTAACTGATGTATTCTTTAGTTGATTTATTAGTGAATTAATTAATAATTAATTCACACCACTCATCACTAGTGTATTTATCAGTTAGACTAAATACAACCAGTTCAACTAAGTTAAACCGAACACAGCTCCACCAACTGTCTCATCAACTCCACCAAACTCTGCCACATGAGTTCTAACTGAAGTCAACCATGCAATAGCTCAACTAAACCCTAGGAATAGCGTAATTCCTTCTGTCAGCTGCATGTGCCACATCCGTAGCTCAAACTGAAGTGCTCCAAGAGGATAGGATAATGTTTATAGTCTAAATATTATTAAGGGTTAATAATGTTTGACTGTTCTATTTTTAGCCCGGCAGTCTAAAAATAGAAACCGCCCAATGTCTAAAAATAGAGGTCCATCTATTTTTACCAACTCGACCAATCATCCATAAATAGCATCCCGCAACTCATAGAATATGATCGACATGTCTAAAAATAGACATAGTCTAAAAATAGACTTTGCGACAAAAAATCACCTGTGTGGCCCTCACCTAGTTTTTGGTGATCACTTTCCAACTAGGATCAGGAAAGATGTTTCAGGATGCCTCCTTCACTATTTCTTGTTGCAATATTCAACATATACAATATAAGATAGAGGGGTTTTGAATAGCAAGCTTTTCCCGAGAAAATAATTGTGTTGTGGTTTGATTTACTTATTCCTTTACTTGTTGTGATTAGTGGTCGTGTTTATTTTCCGCAATTGATTTGTAGAAGGATTCAATATATTGCTTTAATAGATCACATGATCGGATTGAATCCATTGATATACATATTGTTTGTATAATTTCTACAAGAAGAAGAAAAACAGAGAGAGAGAGAGAGAGAGGGAGTGACAAGGGAGAGATGGAGAGAGAGTGTGTGTGTTTAGGGGTAAGATAGAGAGACAAAGAATAAGAGATGGAGGGATATATATATATATATATATATATATATATGGCGGGGGAGAGAGCCAAGAAGATTTTTTGCACTAGGTTCATTGATTTTAGTGTAGATGGTGATTTCTAATCATATTTCATTGCTTGCACTAGATGCATTGACTTTAGCATAGATGTTGAATTCTAATGATATTTGATGTATTACAATAGATGCAGTGATTTCAATGTAGATGTTGATTTCTAATCCTATTTGATTGTTTGCACTAGATGCATTGATTTCAGTGCAAATGTTTTCTAATTCAATTTGATTGCTTGTACTAGATGCATTTATTTCAGTGTAAATGTTGATTTATAATTCTATTTGATTTCTTGCAGTAGACACATTGATTTCAGTGTAGATGTTGATTTCTAATTATATTTGATTGCTTGAACTAGAGGCATTTATTTTAGTGTAGATGTTGATTTTTAATCCTATTTGATTGCTTGCATTAAATACATTGATTTTCAATGTAGATGTTTTTTTTCTAATCCTATTTGATTGCTTGCATTAGATGCATTGATTTAAGTGTAGATGTTTTCTTCTAATCCTATTTGATTGCTTGTATTAGATGCATTGATTTTAGTGTAGATGTTGATTTCTGATTTGATGTAACTAGATGTATGATGGTACATTAATTTTAAAGTGATTGGATTAACAATGTGCATTGATTTCAGTGTAAGCGCAAAAAAATTATTGACAATGTCCATTGATTTTTGTGTTATAGTAATTCAACCTATTAAAATTGGAGAGCAAGAGAGAGAAGGTACGATGTTTAGTACAATAACTCGAGTTAAATTTTTATTTCATCATTAAAGTTATTAACAATATCTATCATTTCAACAACAAAATGAGCACAAAAAAATTATTGACAAAGTGCATTGATTTTTGTGTTATAGCAATTCAACCTATTAACATTGGAGAGCAAGAGAGAAGGTTTGTTGTTCACTACAATAGCTCGAGTTAATTTTTTATTTCATCATTAAAGTTATTAACAATATCTATCATCTCAACAAACTGAGGTAACTGAGAAAATTTAAATTTAAAACTACTCTTCAAGATATATTTAGTAATTCCTAGAGGGGTATTTTTAAGAATTAATTAGTTGTCAAAAGTTCTGATACCTAAAATTAAATGAAATAGATGCGTGCAAACTATTGACAAGATTGTCTCCCTCCTTGGTCACCAACTAGTTACTAGTAGACAATTACATACACATATAGAAATATAACACTAGCAGTCATAAACATTACCATCCAAATCCAAACGCATAACACACAAACCACTCAAAACATCCAAATAGAGATGTACAAATCATTCAAGGCAAGCAACATAGACTAAATTAAAGAAGCGAATGATATGGTCATGTCAAGCAAAGAAAACAAAATGTAAATTTCAAGGCATGAAGTTTATCTCAAAGATATACATAATAATGATAATCTAAAAATGTCACTCACATTTTTGCCCTCCCTTGGAACCAACCACGAACCATCTAATTCCAGATCTATCATGGATCAAATCTATCCAGGTGCAAAGGATCTCTCTGCCATTGATAAATCCATAATTAGATATATCTAGACTAGTTATAGTTATTCTCCAATGAATGAGTCGTGATGGTGAAAATAAAACCTTCACAATATAAGCCAATTGAAGGATTACAATTTTTTTTTAATAATATATATATATAAGTTAAACATTATACAATATATTTATTAATGAAAGGTCAACTAATAATTTATAAAAGAAAGAGTTGTCTTCTTAGACAACAGAATAGCCAGGACAGCAAGTTTTTGCTGGAATCCGGTTCAGTAAAATTAAAAAAATGACGTAGTTGCAATGTTTGGAATTCATTTTTTTTTAAATGGAAATGGGTTATTTTTTTGCCATTCTGTTACTTTTTTAAACTACGGCATTTATAAAAAAGCAAATGGATTGATAGAGTGCAGCCCAGTAATAATACAAGTTTAGGGCTAGCTTTCTCAAGCGACTGTTATTGCGGCGATAGACGTGTGGACGCAGACACGAAATTGAAAATGAGGGAGTTAGAGAAAGCCGCAGAGGAACTTGTTCTTTCCGTAATGGGCAAGTGGGATGCTTCCCACGATGCATTCCATGCTCTCAGAGTGCGTAAACTTGCGCTCACTCTCGCTGCTGAAGAACAATTACCTCCAGAGAGCATGGAAATCGTAAGCCCTTTAATTTACTTCTCGTCTACTTCTAATGGACTTTCCTCGTATTTGGGAATTTTTTTAATCTTTGCCATTGTTGTAACAGGTGGAGCTCCAATGTTGTTACATGACATTGGTGAGTCTTTCCTCTCCTCCAACATCATTAGTTTTTTGTGATATCTATAGTTTGTATCAGTGCCCAACGTCTCAATATTCTTATTGTGTTTTGATCCGTTTATGGGTTTTCATTGCCCCGCTCTTCACAGGTGATCACAAGTATGCCAGGTGAGTGTTATCACTTTTTATAAATGCAGTTTTCTGTTATCATGTTTTACTGCATTCATGGGACTTTAGTTGAAGATAGGGGGATACGACATGTGCACTAAATTTGTGCAGGGTCTAGCGTTTAGGGATTGATGGTTGATGCTCTATTTTTGCAGCGATGAATCCGAGTGTAAGGTGGTTGAGCGGTTTCTGGAGAGCCATGGAGTGGAGTCTGTGAAGAGAGACAAAATATCGAGCATCATAAATAGAATGGGTATGGTTGTATTTTTATATACAACGAAGCATGAAGCCTATGTCGAATTTCATGTCAAATTCCGAGTTGTTGTTTTCTTATTTGGAATTTCATGGTTATATTCTTAAGAAGTTTAAGGAATTTATATTTTTCTCCATTTGTGGACGTCGTTTGCCTAACAAAACGACTAATTCTTGGTTCTATTAATGCTGGTTTAAAAGTGTCAGATTCCTTAAACAGAGGGCTTTTCCAGCTGCAATTGGGTCCTTTTATGTCTAAATCTAACTGGAAAGAAGAAATTTCTTCAAATGGGTATATTTCCCAATGATACCAGTCTGTATGGTGTATTATTCAGAATAGGATTAGTGCTCTGGTGTTGTTGACAGGTTGATTTTCCTGAAAATTTAACCCACTTTGTTAGTCCTCTAAGTTATCTCTAACTTGAATGTGCCATGTCCATTCATGTTTTCCTTCCTTTTCCATCTGGACACTGCATCAGTACATTAGTATTCAGTTTTGTTTCGAGATACATAATATACTGTTGGAGGGAAGTTCATGTTTCTTATCCCTCAAAACTCTCTAGCCCCATTTTCTTGTGCAGTTCCCATTTCTGATAACGTAGTCAGTTCATCCTGTGGTCGTCTAGCTTTTTTTATATTTTCTAGACCACGGTAAATCGTAAGACTGTTGATTTTACAATTCCAATAGATACAACACTTATTTCTGAAACTAATAATTATTTCCAATTATAGGGTGATTATCTTTAGCACTTATAGTAAATTATTAAGCAATTATACTTCAGAATTTCAACCATAAAGCAGTAGGACAGTAGAGATCACAATGAAACAATGATACATAAAAACAACGCAAGATTTACCCTTGGAAAATCCATTTGGGGAAAAACCCAACAACCATTTCCTTAGAGAAAATTTTCAATTCAACAACAGATACAACTAATATTTTCTAGTCAAAATAAAGTCAAACAGACCAGCAAGAGAACCTTGGTCATACCTGGTCAAACTATCTTCTTATCAAGTCAAAATTCTGCCCAATAGACTCGGCCTGGTCTGGTCTACTCTACTAGGGCCAAATTTCGGCCTCCTTGTGCATGTGACCACTCAAACTAGCAGGGTGACCAAAAGGGAATCCTAAAGGGACGACTGTTAATTCAAGGGCAATGATGGAGACTTAGCCCACTGTCACCTCAGCTAAGACTCCCTACTCTTTATGGACTTTCACCGACGAGAGGAGACTCGGTATAGACTCTAGAGAGAGTCACTTATAAAGGATAGATCAAAAAATGGATATGAGTGACCTAATGATCCTTTCCTTGAAGAGGCTTAAGAATGGGACTTGCTTGCTTCTTAAGCAAGGTAAAAGGCTTTCTAGGAGAAGGAGGTGAGGATTTAAGGGCCAGATTAAGGGGATGTTACTTGTAAAGGAGTTTCCCAATCCCTAAAATCCTTGCAAAACTTGGATTCCCAAGTTGTCTTTGATAAGAAATGGGACTAGACGGGGCCAAGTGGACCCAGCCTAGGTTAAGGGGAGGGAATTTAGCAGCCAAAGATGATCTTAACCTAAAAAATGAAGGGAAGAGGATCAAAAAAATAATTTCCACTTAAAGATGCTAAAATGATCCTATGAGGTACTAGCCTAGGGAACACCGGGGTAAAGTTTGGTCTCAGGGCTAGGGCGTGGAACAATCCTATTGTCGGAATTTCTTCAAATTTGGAGGAGACTTGAGGACACACCAATGTAGGAGAGGCTAGGATGTAATATTCCCAAATTGGATATTTAACTAAATTTGCATAAATCACACTAACCCAACATATTACCATAAAATTTCTGAATTAATAAACAGAGGATTGCCATGTAAAATAGAACACATAAGCACTGCAATCTATCCACACATCAAATAGGAAGAATCTCAACATTTTATTATTATAGATAGTACTGGGGTTACAAATACATCTAACCCAAAGGAAGAGATGAGATGGGGTTACAAATACCTCCTCCATTTCCTTTATATATCTCTTGGAGCCTTCTAGAGCCTTATTTTAATATTATTTTATTCATGGAGCACTTTTCCCTTTTATTAAAATATTCATTTTAATGCAGAAAAGGGTAAATTGGATACCACGCCTCCTCCGGTCACTCAAACTCGTGTCCAACCATCCCATCATATAGGTATCCCCGTCCCGGTTCCAATGAGCTATTACACTAAGGTGTTTTATCATGTATTCCTCCCAGAATGCCACCTTGAGCGTAATCAGCTGAGTAAGCCCACAAATAACTCAAATTTCTGAAAGTTGTCGAAATGCAACGGAACGAAAGCCAAACTGCTCGGATGATGGAATATATCATGTGAATGCCACTCGACCACGTAGAAAATCCACAAAACTCCTCCAAAAATCCCTTGGGCCCGCTGATGACACCAACCTGTACCTGTGACCGGTCTGCTCCTAACTTTGATAGTCCATCCTAGCCCCGTCATAGGTGACACCAAAAAAGGGAATATTACATAGGAGATTGAACTTTTTATGTGGCTATTTTGTTGGGAAAATGATTCCCTATGTGGCCCAGCATGGCCAGACCTAGACAGAAAGGGAAAAGATAAAGAAAAAAGGGCTTTAAGGTGATCACCTTATGATGGATTAATGCCTAATTCCTTTGGGGATATGGAGTCAAGAAAAATGATGAGAATGGATTTTGTTTCTAGCTCAAGGAGGCTCTAAGGGCAACTTCATTTTGCATTAGGGCAAAAGAGAGTGACCTTAAAGCGTCTATACTTCGTTTGCAAATCAAGATGGCTTATTAAGATAACTTCGATCTCTAGGAAAATTCGTTCAACAAACATGGCACATACATAGAGATATGTTATATAGAAACATAATTCCACAATTAAGAAGTAGATGCATGCAACAATTATCCATATAATAGAAAAAATCCCATTATCAATGTATGTGACAAAGTAAAAAAAAAAATAACATCAAGTTCGTACTTACATGTAAGAGAATATATCCAACCATCAATACATCTACCAATCAAGAAGCTCCAAGATAAGAAAATATAATCCAAACATCAAAATTCATCCATGCTTCAACATTGTCTACCAAGAAGGAATAACGAAAATCTCAAGAGAGAGAATGATCCAATCCAAGCGATGATTCAAAAGAATTCATGTCACTCCTATTTATACACTTCTTAGGAGTTCGAATTACCTAATTGGGCCTACATTAACCCCTAAAATAAAATAATGTGTAAAGTAACTAACTTTTGGTGACAAGCCCACCAAACTGTTGAAAATGGCAACAAGAAACAGTGAAGGAGGCCTCCTGAAACATCTTTCTTGATCCTAGTTGGAAAGTGATCACCTAAACTAGGTGGGGACCACACATGTGATTTTTTGTCGAAAAGTCTATTTTTAGACTATGTCTATTTTTAGACATATGGATCATGGACCGGGAGCTGCAGTATTCTATTCTTGGAGGATTGGTCATGTTGGTAAAAATAGATGGACCTATATTTTTAGCATTTAGGTCGAAGTCTATTTTTATACTGGCGGGCTAAAAATAGAACAGTCAAATATTATTTACCCTTAATAATAATTGGACTCTAAACTTCAGTTTACTCTCTTGGAGCACTTCAGTTTGACCCCCGGAGGTGGGGCATGCAGCTGCCAGAAGGATTTACGCTTTTCCTATGGGTTAGGTGAGCTAATGCATGGTTGACTTCAGTTAGAGCTCAAGTGGCGGAGTTCGGTGGAGTTGATGCGACAGTTAATGGAGGTGGTGTTCTGGTTAACTAGTTGAACTAGTTGTATTTAGTTTAACTAGCTAATACACTAGAGATGAGTGGTGTGAATTAAATATTATTTAATTCACTAATTATTAACTCATTATTCAACTAAAGAACACATCAGTTTAACTCAGTGCATGGACAGTTCAATGGCGACAAGTGAAAGAGGTAGATGAAAGGGTTGAGTTAGCTATTAGTTGCGACATCAGTTGTGCATGAGATTTGCACCACACTTGGAGAAAATTACCAATGACAATTGCGCATTTGGAGCCAGTGAGATTCGAACCTGGATCTCTATTTAGACCAGCTTTGATTGCGCAATAGAGGCAGAGAAGTAGTGGGTGTGTTTTGAACCTGTGACTTGTTCAAAACCAAGCTAGTTTTTGTATAGCTTTGGGAGATAGTACTGAGTACTTGTGACGAGTTTGTACTATGTATTTGCTGCATGTTCTCTCCATTTATAATATACTATAGCTGGGGGTTTTCAGATATAAGCTTTCCCCATACATACTGTGTTAATGTGTGTGATGATTTGATGTGCTATCGCTTCTATTCTTTCCGCATGTGACAATTAATTGTAGAAGAAATTATGTGTTATGCATGCAATTCCATAATTGATGTGTGATCAGGTTAATCTCCATTGAATAAGTTATTTATTCAACAAATTTCTACATGGTATCAAAGCAATATTAATTGTCGAGATCTATTACGGTGATTGCAAACTTATTTCCTCGGACAGAGCCTGCATACGGGCCAGATAGCCTCCGGATTCATCTTTCTTTGGAAAGTGAAAGGTCTGGTAAAAGCCCATGCATTCAATCTCTGATTTGGAAATAATTTTTTCTCAAGTGTAGATTGGAAGCGATTAAGTTATCAGCTGGTGGTGAAATTCGAATTTGCAGATTTGTGTTCTTGGTGCCGAGGCGAAAATGCCTTTCAACGGTTTGCGACTAGAATATGCCTTGGAAGGCAGTTTGAATTATGTTGCATGGAAGGACCGCATGGAGGCTGTATTAGATGATAATGGGCTGTTGGAATTCGTGGAGAAAGAGATTCCAAAGCCTACTTCTAATGATGTTGCTGTTGTGGAAGCCTGGCGAAAGAAACAAGCAAAATGTCGAAGGATTCTGTTGGAGGGCGTAAAGGATCACATCGTATCCAGCCTGCATGGAAAGGCTTCTCCATATTTGATGTGGAAAGCTTGTGATTGTTAGACTCCTATACCAATAGGTGTCATTTTTCATGATTGTCTTGATTGAACTATGGAATATGTTCAAACCTTTTTCTTGGACAAAGGTGTTCCATATTCTTGAAAAACCAAAAAATAAAAAAATTTAAAAAATGTAAAGAGGGTATACCCTAAAAGAAAAATCAAAGGGTAAGAAAAATAAATTGGTCAAGAAAATGAAAGAAATGAACCCCAAGCAAAAAATAAACCAAGGAAAGTGTGCAAATCCAAATGCCACTACTATTTCATTTTTGTAATAAAGCAATTGTGTGCAGCTTGTCAAACTTTTGCCACAATTTATGAAGAGTCAAACTGTTTAAACTTGACTCATTCATGTTTCAATTTCATGTTTTAGAATAGAGAATAAATATATGACCAAACAGTTTAATCTTCGCAGATAAGTAGATAGGTAGAGTTAATAAAAGGTGCTCAACAGTTTAATGTGAGCCCTTGGATGTAATAAGGGTAGAATTAGATAGATTTTCCCTATAAAAGAAAAGAAGATTGATAAGGGTTTTCCAGTCTAAGTGCACCCTAATAAAGAAGAGAAAATGGCAGTGTAAAGTAGATAGGGTAGGTAGATGGTGTTGCAAAGTTTCATATGATGAATGATGGTGTTAAATGTGTTTGATCTTTAACTTTCATCACAAGTACTGAAGCAGGAAATACACTGGAAAATCACAGCAAGCAAAGTCAAAATCATTAACTTCCCTCATCACTTTCCCCTTAAGTTTTACTAATTTTCCCCAAAGTGCTAAGGTATTTGGAGATCAAAGGGGCTCAAGGCATTTCCTCGATTTTTGGAGGGACCGGACCCTCGGCCTAATGATCAAAAAGACTTAAATACTTGAAGTTATTTATCATTATAATAATTCACTTTTAACATTTTCCTAAGTAAAATCCAATTTTACTTAGGAAAATCATGCCATATTTCATAAAATACCCTCAAACTTACTTGCTATGCTATATTTAAGTGTTGAAATTAAGATGATATCATTTACTTCAGAAATCTTCACTTTCTTAGTTATAGTTAAGTGTTTGAGTTTACCATGTCCCTTTGTCATATTGACTTCTGATTTATTTACTAAATTCCTAGTAAAAAGTCCTTATCTTATAGTACTTAACTTCTTATATCTAATATCCCAAAAACCCATCTATTAAGATTTTAACCAAAGTATTTATTTCCCCCATGCATTCAACTAAAAACCCACATTATGTGCCCTTTGGTTAAATATATCATTATATAATAGTCCCGCCCCTTATGGTAATTAAATTGATCTAATTTCATTATCATATAATACAAATATGAAAAAAAAAACATTAAACATATAATTCGTATGTTTAAAGCAAAAACAAAAATAAACCAAAGTTTAATTAAAACTAAACTTTGGAGATCCCGCGCGCAAAGTTTCTTACCCCGACCCTTTATAACCATGGGATTAATTAATTAACTGGATTAATTAATAACCAACTTTTCCGCCTATCAAAGCACCCCCGGGATGATTAGTTAAACACTAATTACATCGGGCCCGCATGTTAACTTTCCCGTCACCTTCCCGTCTTGATAACCGTTGGATCATCCGCCTACAGATCAATGCTCCACAGTGATTCCGCTAGCCGTCCCTCGACAGAACTTTAACGCGTGGGGGCACGGTGGTTTTGAAACCATCCTCCGACCACGTGTCACTTTCCCAATGGAATCGCTGCCCTTGCGTTTAAAACCACCATTGCCCATAAGCGGTGCGGGAATTACCGCTTACCGCCCGACCCTTGCCACACGTCATCCCGTACTTCAAATGACGTCATTCCTCGAAAAAATAAAAATCCCTTTTAACTTGTAAATAAAACGAATTTCGTGTTTTTTATGTCATTTTCATTATTGAAAGCGACTGCGCCTTCCGCTGCGAAATTCAAATTTTTCACTGAGAATTACTGTTCTATCCAATTTCGCTCCAGAATTCCGCCGGACCAGTGTTCAAGCATCTTATTTCCACCACTTGATACCTGTTAAATCCCAGTTTGCCTCCGAAAACAGGTATTTATTCTATTGCGCCCCGAACTTCAAAAGAAACTCTGTGTTTCGTGTTTTTTCACTGGATTAGTGTTAAAATCTTATCGCTAAGATCATTCCCTGAGCTGTAAAACTGTGAATTGTTCCCCCAAACCTGCAACTGTGCCAATTTCCCTCATTAAAACTGAAATCACGACATTTCTGTGAAGAAAACCCAGAAACTTCCATTTTGAACACACAAGAACCAAAATGGAAGCCCCGGCAGCCCTAAATGTAACCCCATTGAATGCCCCCCACAGAGAATTAGAATATTTGCCCTTAGTGGATAAGAACTTCCAAATTAAAGACTTAGTGTTTGATGAAAGCCCCCTTCGAAGTTATTGTCGCTGCAGAGACAATTATTCGAAGGGATTGGATGTCATTGGGTTGTGGGAATCCAATTTCCCGAGATATCTCATCCCCTCAGTCCTCATTTTCCTAGAAATTATCCACTATTGCCATTCTAACTATGATCCAACTCAAAGAACAGCAATTTCCCCTGACCAGAGTGTTCTTTTCCCCATTACTCCCCAAGCCATCAATGCAATGCTACATTTTGAACCTGATCAAGAGCTAACTCCCTTGTCTATGGAAGAACTGATTGAAAAGTCTAATCAACTGTCTCCAGAAAAATTGAAATCCATTTGCCAAAATTTTATGTTGCCTGATCATCAACCTAAGAGGCCACCTCCATATGGTTTTGCTTACTTTAACAAGGTGGGCAGACTTATCCTCAATATGATATCCTTTGTTATGGGTTTCAATACAAGTGAATATGTTGATGAAATAACCTTGGTATTGCTGTCTATCTTTACTCCTGGGCAACCTCCTGCAGTAAAATATGATTTTGCATCCTTCATTTTCAATAAAATCCATAACCAGTTCATAAGGCTAGATAATGAGAAAGTGTTCAAATATTCCTCAGTTATTTATCATCTCCTCATCTATTATCAATCAGAGAAGTTCCCCTTCCCTGTTAAAAAGCTTGATGCCAAGGGAAATCCTAGATCAGTTATTTTTTGGTCTGCCATAACTCATTCCTCCTATGAGTCTCCCTATTCCTATGTTGAGTTCATCGATCTTTTTGTATATCTTGCAACTACCTTATTGATAGGAATTCCTCCTCCAAGGCTCAGTAATGAAATCAAGAAGACTTTGCAGCTTTCAAGGACATATAAAGTTGGAGACTGGTATTTATATCAAAACCATTCAGTCATCAGAATCTATGGATGTGAATTGCATCCATTCAAGTTGCCAAAATATGTGCCCATGAGACTTTTTGCCTTGGAATATTTCAGGCAAATGAATAATTATGATATGATTCATTTTTGTAGTGTGAAAAAGAAATCCCAACTCAGGATCAAAAGTCAATTAGGACCCTTCATATGCAACTCTAGAGATGCTGAGCGAGAAGCAGAAGATATACTACAAAACCATTGCAAGTTCCAAAGGAGTTTCCGTTGGGTTCCTTATGATCCATTTGGTTTCATCTGTGATAAAAGAATGAAGAACAAATCTTCCCCATATATTCACCACGGGATTCTTGATATAGAACAATATGCTAACCAAGATGAATGGGTGGAAGGAACACTAGTTGAGCAAGATAATGAAGAAGACAATATTATGAAAAATCTGGAAAAAGAGTTTGACCTAGAATCTTTTGGTCAAGTGCAGGTACCCCACATTGGCACCTCTTCAGCAGGAAATCTACAACAGGGATTACAAGAAAGCAGTCCATCTATTGCAGTAGAGTCAAAAGGCAAAGGAAAGGAACCTGAAATACAGGTCATTGAAACTTTTATCATGGCAGAGAAACCTCAAACCTCCAGAGCACCAAATCAATCACAAGTTTCTCCCACTCAGGTAAATCATCCTGAAGTTTCAGAATTACAAACTCCATCCAATATGGAAATAGGAAAGAAAAGGCAGATTCCAGATACTACTCCTCCCAAAGAAACCTCAGAGCTACATCAAGCCAAAAAGCAGAAATCCGATCCACTTCCAGATGTGGAAATCATTGATGAAATGTTTGATGATGGAAGAGAAGATAGTCAACTAACTGGTTCTGTTAGTATGACACACACAGATCAGAAAGGAAAAGCATTGCAAAAACAATTGAGTACCGAAGTATCTTCTTTTAAGCCACCAAAAACAGATACAGGTGATATAAAAAGAACTTTCATTAATATAAAGGCAAAGAATGATCCATTGAGAATGAAAGTATATGATCAATATCTAAAAATAGCTCCACATAATCAGGAAAGGTTAATGTCAGCATTTGACATTTCACAAGGCAAAATGATGATGAGCCACTTCAAGTCCAAGGTGCCAAAACCCATGACAACAGCTGATTATATTAGGACCAATTTTGAGGTCCTGGCTAAAGGCATTCATCCCTTAGACCAGATAGAGTTGCATAAACAAACTGGGGAAATGGTGTATTCCACTCTTACTGATAAGGCCATGACAGCCCTAAGGCTGCAAGATTCTTTAAATAACACAAGCACCCAATTGCAAGTTGAAAATGTCTCTTCTCAGGCCAAAGATAACAGAATAAAGTCTCTGGAAGACATAATTACTAGTTTGGGTCACAACCCCAAAGATATCAAAAGCATTGAGGCACTAATCAAAAAGAAAGATGATGATATTGCTGCACTAAGAAAGCAGCTGAAATTACCAGCCTCAAGACATCCCCAGACCCAAGAAGTTTTGAAGGAGAATTCGCAGGAAGAGATAATGGAGTTGCTCTTAAAAATGACTGAGCAACTGAGTGAAACAGAGAAAGAATTGGAACAAGCTTTACAAGAGAAGGAAGCTATCATGCAGGCATCAATCACAGAAGCTACTACAACTACAGGTACTACAACAACAGATCAACAAACAGAATCAGCACATGTAGACACTTCTGGTTTAAGTTCTGATGAATTGGTAAAACAAATGGAAAGTTTAAAACTCAGGGTCACAGAACTTAAAACCACAAAATTGCAGTTAGAAAACTTGGAGCAGAAATATGATATGTCTAAAAGAACTGTTGCAAATAATACCAGGGAAATTAAAAGATTGGAAAAATTGGTTAAGGCTTTAGAAAAAGATCTTTCATTAGAAAAGCCTTTGAGAGAAATAAATGAAATTCTTTGGACTAATATAATTGATTCAATAAAAAGTATTTGGACTTTTGTTCAAACAATCTTTGAACAAAATGACTTGATCAAAGTAGCTCAGGAAGAAATAGCCAAAACAAGAGATGAATTAAAGAACAGACCTGAGCAAGCTAGTCAACTTATACAGTTTCTGAACACACGGACTAAGCAACAACTTTCAAAGTTAGGAATTGATGACAGGACAGGCAGTATCTTAGAAATAAAAAGAGTTTTTACCAAGAGAACTCTTATGCAGAATTTGGAAAGGAAGTGCTCAGATATGCTAGAAGAAATCAATGCTTTTAAAGGGAAGTTTCAGGTTTTATTAGACAATGGGTTACCCAGTCCTATGCTAGCAGGTGACAAGGTAATGGACCTGGAAACCTATGTTACTAAAATAGACATACATGCTCATAACGCAACTGTTATTTCTATCAATGCATCACAAGCAACATTGCCAACAGAGAGGAACCTCTATGACAGATTGAAAAATTTGTTTCATCTGGAGCATGAAATAAAGTATTTGTTCCCTAGTCAGCCCACTTTTTACAGGTACACAGAGGCCGATGAGACATTGAGAAAACTCAAAATAACCGTAATAGCAGAAGATCAATAGTGGGACGACTTATTGGAAATTTTTTAAAATTTATCTTCAGATAGAGAATTTGATTTTTTTACCATCATGTAAAAAATAAATAAGGAGCACAGGTTAAAGAGTATCAGTTGAACAGGTTAAAGAGTATCCGTAGAAACAAAGAGTATCAGACAAGAAAATGAATTACTCAAAGGGACAACATCGAGCCCTATTATAGCACCTGCCTCCAGCACATCCACAAAGGAAGGAAACAGCACATCAACAGTTACTTGTTATTCTGTCTACGAGACCATTTGTCTCCTTTTTATTTGTAAATTACTCATTAGTCACCCTAGATTATTGGCTAGGTTAGTGTGAGATATTTTCAATCATTTTTTGTATAAATAAACCCTCAAAGAAAGTATTGAGGGTGGATTCTAATACTTGGCTGTGACATTGATGTTTTTGGAATAAAAAGTGTTTTGGAGAAATTTATTTGTGGCTTACTGGATGACAATTTGAAGCTCGGGACTTTTTGCAGGATTCATGTGTCGGACTGCAGTTCAATAAGTCTTTCTATCCTATGTTTTAAGTTTTATATCTGTTTATAATATCATTATGTCCATTTCTGAATAATTTACATAAATGATTGAATCAGAATTTACTTAATTGTACTCTGATTTCATATGTGATTATTCTTAATGTTTTCCTCTAAATTGGTTATAAGCACGAATTCTTAAATGCTCTTGCTTTGCTAATTTAAACATTCTTGATTACTATAATAAAGAATTCTTCATTGCTCTTTATTTGTAGTCATTTCATTTCTTTCTTTTGAACATGGTGAAATATTCTTAGCTGCCTTTCATCCCTTCAAAATCATCCCATCCACTTTAAATTTTAAGGATTGTTCTCTGTCTGGCTCTCTTGCCCTGCAAAGCCATCTTGTGTGTAGAATAGAAATCCAGTAAAGCCATCCTTTGACTCCATAGCCCAATGGACTGAAAATCTTCAACCTTGCCCCTAGTTTGCGGATTCCACCATTTTCAAACAAATTCTTGGACTTATAACTAGCCTAAAACCTTCTAAGAACAAAGATAAATCATAAAGATAGAGCCCTCTCTGGATGCAGATTGGCTAGATTCTGCATCTGAAGGTTGGTTTGTGGTTACCTCGGGTATACTTTCCTTTTCCACAACTTCAAGGAAAACCTGAGTGATAACATAGTGGCGACCATACTGGGGATCTGAATCATTTTTATTTGTTAATATTGTTCACTTATAAGCTATAGACAGAGTCTGAAGATCAGCCAGGTAGCCTTTGAAATTGCTTTTGCTCTGCAATTGCAAAAGTAAATGAAAGCTACTTCAGTCTATCTCTGATTTAGCTTATATACTGAACCTTAGTTTCAAAATGTTTAATCAGACTCTCTAGTTCAATAAATCTTTGAGACAGTTTTAATCACAAATCATTATTTCTTGAAGTATTTATAGAAGTTGTATTTATTTTTCAATTAAAACCAAAAATCCAAAAACACTTAGTCTAAGAAAACTGGCTTCAGAAAGGATTTGTCATACTAGGTCAAATTCTGACCCCAATCCACCAACGATATTTGAAAATCCAAATCTGATTCCTAGGATTCTTAGAAGACAAGGAAGTCAAGAAAGTTCTGAAAGAGGAAGTCAAGAGAGTTCTGGAAGTTCCAGACCTCTTTCTAGATCACAGTCTTGCCCTGTCAAGATAATATATTTTGACGAAATCCCTTTTGATGAACGATTTGAAACATCCTTATTTGTAAATTTTTCTGAAACTGAATTATTCAGATTAGTTCCAGATCCATTGTTTTTTGAAGATTTACAATTCAGATTTGTTTCATATCACCTTGATCGACAGTTACAAGACTCCATTCAATCTGAACAAACCTTTGAAGAAAGTTCAAACATCTCTGTAATTACCGAAGCTTCTCCAAGTTTAGTTACTTTTTCTCAAGCTTTTCAAACACCTGTCACCCCTTCTACTCCTCCATCTCCTCCTGCCAGACCATCAACTCCTGTTACCCCACTATATCTTCCAATGGCCAATAGATATGCCCCTTTAAGGTTGCCTAACAACCCTGTTGCCTTGCCTCGGGATTATCAGAGTAAGATTACACCTTTTGATGGATCAGGTACTTATACAGCTCAACAACATACCAAAAGGATGACTGATTACTTTGAGTTCTATGAAATTGACACTGATGATGTCCGAATGAGAATTTTCGTTCAGAGTCTTACTGGAGAAGTTAGGACATGGTTTAGGGCCCTTGCTCCAAATAGTATTGCTGATTTACCAGCTTTGTATAGGGAATTTTTGAATAGATGGGAGAAGAAGAAAGATCCTCTTCAGATCCTGTCAGAATTCGAAAAATTAAGAAGAAGACCTAACGAAACAGTACAAGATTACATCATTAGATTCAATGAAGCATATAATGTTGTTCCCCAGAACCTCAGACCCCCACCTGACTCTGTATTAGTTAAATTTCCAGATGGTTTTGACTCTGACATAGCTTATTCACTCAGGGAAAGAGCTCCCCAAACACTAGAGGAAATGCAAAGTATAGTGGTTAGTGTGGAAGCAAATCTGATAGAAAAACGAACCAGAGCTAGGGCAGAAAGAAGAATGCCTCTGAATGAAGAACCTTCAGCTTTTGAAAAGAAGCTGGATGCAATCATTAAAGGTATGGAAAGATTAGGAGACAGAGTGGAAATAATCGAAAGAAAATCTACTAGTGATAATATTGTAAGAAACCCAAACTTTAGAAGAAACCAGAACCAAAATATTGGAAAGAATGTCCCTGACCAAAACATTAGGCCACCTTTCCAAGAAAACTTTGTTGAAGGTTCAACTTCTGAAGAACCTACAGAAGATGTAGAAATAAACAATGTAACTGAAGACAAAAATGAACCACAAGTTTTCCTATCCCGGGATGATCAAGAGAATCACATCCTTGAAACATTCCAAACTCATTCAGGTGAAACTTTTGATTTTAAGGAAGGCTATGACACAGCAATTTATGAGGTTCATAAACAGTACAATTTAAGAAGCAGACGGATTGATGTGCCTGAGAATAGCAAACAGAAAGCTGCAAAACAAAATGTCAAAGGTAAAGTTAACATCCCTCCTGTACAAAACATTCCCCCTGTACAAATTCTGTCTAGGACAACTCCTAACCCTTCAAATCCAATAATTGAAGATGTGTCTGACAACCAACCAAACAATAAACAACAATCTAATACTTTTCCTCCTGTAGGAAATGTAGAAGAAACAATAGAAGTTAGTTCAGAAACACCTTCAAATCAAAATTTCACTCACGAAAAAGAGAAAAACGTTGAAGAACAAAAAAATAGAGAAAACCCAACTGTGCAAAACACTAAAACTCAAACAGAAAAACCTTTCAATTTAGAGGCTGAAATAGGAAAACTAAAGATAGTTGTTCCTTTATCAGAATTGGCTAAACACGATGTCTATAGAAGTCAAATCAGCAAATCTCTAAACATTAACATTACCGGAATGGATGATTCAGTGAATATTCTTGATGATCAACCCAAACTCCTTTTTGGCCCCGAGGTAAATGGCAAACCAGAAAGTGGAGGAACTCCTCCATTTTATGTAAGCCTGAATGTTCATAACAAGATACTCCATAATGCAATGCTTGATTCTGGAGCATCTCATAATTTGATGCCAAAAGCAGTGATGGAAAGATTAAATCTACACATTACCAGACCGTATAAAGATTTGTTTTCTTTTGATTCTAGTCAAGTAAAATGTCTAGGTTTGATTAAAGATTTGTGTGTTACTTTGGTGCAATATCCTGCTAAATCTGTTTTGATGGATATAGTAGTGGCTGATATCCCTCCTAAATATGGTATGTTGTTGTCTAGATCCTGGGGTGCTAAACTTGGAGGATCTATTCAACTGGACATGTCATATGCCACTATTTCAGTTTTTGGTCAACCTAAAAGACTTTACAGAGAAACATTGATGAAATATTTAGTCAGTAGCCATGAGAAGCCTGAAAACTTCCCTGTCTATTCTATACATTATGATATGGACTCTTTTATTTTATACAATGATGAATTGGATCTTCCCACTGAAATAGAAGCTCCAGAATTGGAAACTACAAACAAAACTATTGTGAAGATTGAAGAGATTTCTGAAAACAAGGAAACACCAGATGATCAAGAAATATCAGAAAAAACTAAACAACTAGCTCCTATCAAGAAACATTTTAAAACAATTGATGAAGATTATGAACATGAAATTCTATGGCATTTAGAATTTGATGGCTCAGTGAACAAATTAGGAGCAGGAGCTGGGGTTTGGTTACATAATGTTGAAAATAAACATGCTGAAGGTCATGCTTATAGGTTGAATTTCAAATGCACTAACAACATGGCAGAGTATGAAGCTCTTTTATTAGGGCTTAAACATGTCAAGAAGTTAGGAGCTATCAGAGTATCAATCATAGGAGATTCCGAGCTAATTATTCAACAAATTAAAGGAGAATGTTCAACAAAAGACATGAGATTGAAACAATACAGAGAAACAATTGTGGAAATTCTCAACACCTTTCTACAAGCTCAACTTGCCAAGATTCCCAGGAAACAAAATTTGCATGCTCACAGTCTCGCAATGTTCGCTAGCACATGTAAGTTACCTTTTGATCCTAATCATCAGTTTTCAGCTGAGATTAGACATAGGCCTGCTATACCAGACAATCTTTTGAATTGGCAAGTATTTGTAAATAATAATCAAATCAATAGTTTTTTGACCCTTCAAAATGAGTTTTCTAATTGTAATATAGATGAGGACATAACAATTAGTGAATCTGATCAAGAAAAAGAACAAAAAATAGATATTTCGAGAGAGAATGAAATTCATATGCTACACCCAACCACATTCACAGAAAAAGACATGCAGGATTTGAAAAACATAGAATCTGATGAGATCATAGAAGATGAAACTGAAATCATCAATTTGAAAGACAATCATTTGCCCAAAGGTTTAACTCCTTTGGAAGATATTTTTGATTCAAATGACATTCCATTCAGACCTAAAATGGAACCTGTTAAGGCTGATATTGAAGAGTGTAACTTAGGAACCCCAGAAAATCCCAAAATGGTTAAGTTATCCAAATCTCTACCAGAAGATCAAAAGGTTAAATATGTTGAACTCTTAAAGGAATTCCAGGACGTTTTTGCCTGGAGTTATGAAGACCTTAAAGCATATGATACATCCATAATTCAACACACTATACCTTTGAAACCAGATCAGAAACCTTTTAAACAAAAAATTAGAAGGATCAATCCTGTTTTGCTACCTTCAATTGAAAAAGAAATTAAAAGGATGTTTGAAGCAGGGATTATAGCTCCTATTAGGTTCTCTGAATGGGTTTCGAATCTAGTACCAACAAGGAAGAAGACTGGAGAAATTAGATTGTGTATCGATTTGAGAAATTTGAATAAAGTTTCTTTAAAAGATAACTATCCTTTGCCTAAAATGGACCATATTTTACAAAGGGTAGTGGGATCTTCTAGGATATCTCTACTGGATGGATTTTCAGGGTATAACCAGATTTTGGTTCATCCTGATGATCAAGATAAAACAGCATTTACAACACCATGGGGTACTTTTAAATATGTCAAGATGCCATTTGGACTCAAGAATGCAGGAGCTACATTTCAGAGAGCAATGGATATTTCTTTTGCTAAAGAAATACATGATTTTCTGGTAATTTATCTAGATGATTTAACAGTTTTTTCCAAAACAGATCAGCAACATTTAGATCATCTAAGGCAAGTGTTTATAAAGTGCAGAAAATATGGCATTTCTTTAAACCCTAAAAAGTCATTGTTTGGTTTGGAAGAAGGAAAGCTCTTAGGTCACATTATTTCTAAAGATGGCATTAGAATTGACCCTGAAAGAATACAAGCAATTTTGCAAATACCTCATCCCAGAAATATAAAAGAATTGCAAGCCTTCATAGGAAAGATTAATTTCTTGAGAAGATTTATTTCTAGCTTAGCGGAATTACTTAGATTGCTTACTAACATGCTTAAAAAAGATTCAAGCATTGACTGGACTGTAGAAGCCAAGCAATCATTTGAGGAAATTAAAATGGCTTTAACTAGGACACCAGTTCTTACTAGTCCAAAGTTTGATAGAGATTTCATTATTTTTTCATTTGCTTCTAAACATACAATTGCAGTTGTTTTACTACAAAAAGATGATCAGGGATGTGAAAAACCAATTGCCTTTTTTAGTAAAGCACTTAGAGATGCATCTTTGAAATACAATATCATGGAGAAACAGGCTTTTGCATTGGTAAAAGCAATTAAAGATTTCAGAGTTTACATATTATATTCTCATGTGATAGCTTATGTGCCTAATGTTGTAGTTAAAGATATCTTGACTCAAGATGGCATTGAAGGCAAAAGAGGTAAGTGGATAGCTACCATTTTGGAATATGATATTGAAATTAAACCAACAAAACTCATAAAAGGTCAAGGTTTAGCTCAACTTATGACTGAAACTAATTGCCAAGCCTTAGACATTAACGAACTAAATGACGAACAGTAGATTGCGACTCCACAGATCAGTCAAGCTTTCTTAGATTCACCCTAGTACACTGATATCATTCATGTTTTATTAAACCTGCAAGCTCCTCCAGGGTTGTCCAGAACGAAAAGAAGATTTTTGAAAATGACATCCTTAAAATATTGTATTTTAGATAGCACTCTATTTTGGAAAAATCATGAAGGAATCTTATTGAATTGTCTATTGAAAGAAGAAGCTGATAAAGTTCTTAATGAATTTCATGCAGGAGATTGTGGTGGACATCTATACTGGAAATCAACTGCAGACAAAATCTTAAGGGCTGGTTTTTACTGGCCAACTTTGTTTTCAGATGTTAAGAAATTTGTAACAACTTGTCATAAGTGTCAGATCTTTGAGGGTAAAAGAAAGTTGTTACCTTTACCATTAAGACCAATTTCCACAGAAAGACCCTTTCAACAATGGGGATTAGATTTTATTGGAGAAATCCATCCCCCTTCTTCCGGGCAACACAGATGGATTCTTACTGCCACAGACTACTTCACTAAGTGGATTGAAGCTATCCCATGCAGACATGCCAATGATTCTGTAATTATAGGGTTTTTAGAAACCAATATACTTTCAAGATTTGGCTGTCCAGAGAAGATTATAACAGATAATGCTGCTGCATTCAAATCAAAGAAAATGATTAGTTTATGCAATAAATATCATATTACTTTAGGCCATTCAACAGCCTATTACCCTCAGGGTAATGGACTGGCAGAATCCTCCAATAAAAGCCTTATAAATATCATTAAAAAATTGTTGGAAGAAAATAAAAAGAACTAGCACAAGAAACTTACCAATGCATTGTGGGCAGACAGACTTACAACTAAGAAATCAATTGGTACTAGTCCATATGAATTGGTTTATGGCATTGAAGCAAGATTCCCATCATCTTTAGGAATTCCTGTTATGAAATTACTTCAGGAGGCTCAAGTGGAACCAAATGATATTCAAAGGAGAATTAACCAAACAATTCACTTGCAGCAAACCAGAGAAGAAGTGTATCAATGATCCCAAGTCTTGCAGGAAAAGCTAAAGAAAATGTTTGATAAAAGGACTAAAGCAGAAGATTTTCAACTAGGTGATAAAGTCCTAAGATGGGTTTCTAGAAGAGAAGAAAAAGGGAAACATGGGAAATTTGATTTCTTATGGAAAGGGCCTTATATTATTCATGCCTTGCAGGGAAACAACACATACTTTTTGAAGAATTTGGACAATTCAGAAGCTGAGGAAGGACCAGTCAATGGTCGAATGCTGAAGCATTATTTTGATCCTATTTACTAGGATGTTTTGATCTTTCTAACTTGTACATAATATATCCTTTTCTAATGCAGTTTTGATTGGATGGTGACTTCTTGGAGTTGAAGCCCGAAGCGAAGGCCCTAAGCTTCAAAAGTTGCACTATCATATATACAATAAAGCTACCAGAAGAAGGAGATTACATGGTTTAGTTTGAAGACATTTTGAGGCAACTGACCTGTTGTTCTTGACTTTTCACAAGGAAAAGCCATCCCCAAGTGGAGCTAGTGTTAGACTCCTATACCAATAGGTGTCATTTTTCATGATTGTCTTGATTGAACTATGGAATATGTTCAAACCTTTTTCTTGAGCAAAGGTGTTCCATATTCTTGAAAAACCAAAAAATCAAAAAATTTAAAAAAATGTAAAGAGGGTATACCCTAAAAGAAAAATCAAAGGGTAAGAAAAATAAATTGGTCAAGAAAATGAAAGAAATGAACCCCAAGCAAAAAATAGACAAAGGAAAGTGTGCAAATCCAAATGCCACTACTATTTCATTTTTGTAATAAAGCAATTGTGTGCAGCTTGTCAAACTTTTGCCACAATTTATGAAGAGTCAAACTGTTTAAACTTGACTCATTCATGTTTCCATTTCATGTTGTAGAATAGAGAATAAATATCTGACCAAACAGTTTAATCTTGGCAGATAAGTAGATAGGTAGAGTTAATAAAAGGTGCTCAACAGTTTAATCTGAGCCCTTGGATGTAATAAGGGTAGAATTAGATAGATTTGCCTTGTAAAAGAAAAGAAGATTGATAAGGGTTTGCCAATCTAAGTGCACCCTAATAAAGAAGAGAAAATGGTAGTGTAAAGTAGATAGGGTAGGTAGATGGTGTTGCAAAGTTTCATATGATGAATGATGGTGTTAAATGTGTTTGATCTTTAACTTTCATCACAAGTACTGAAACAGGAAATACACTGGAAAATCACATCAAGCAAAGTCAAAATCATTAACTTCCCTCATCACTTCCCCCTTAAGTTTTACTAATTTCCCCCAAAGTGCTAAGGTATTTGGAGATCAAAGGGGCTCAAGGCATTTCCTTGACTTTTGGAGGGACCGGACCCTCGGCCTAATGATCAAAAAGACCTAAGTACTTGAAGTTATTTATCATTATAATCATTCACTTTTAACATTTTCCTAAGTAAAATCCAATTTTACTTAGGAAAATCATGCCATATTTCATAAAATACCCTCAAAATTACTTGCTATGCTATATTTAAGTGTTGAAATTAAGATGATATCATTTACTTCAGAAATCTTCACTTTCTTAGTTATAGTTAAGTGTTTTGAGTTTACCATGTCCCTTTGTCATATTGACTTCTGATTTATTTACTAAATCCCTAGTAAAAAGTCCTTATCTTATAGTACTTAACTCCTTTTATCTAATATCCCAAAAACCCATCTATTAAGATTTTAACCAAAGTATTTATTTCCCCATGCATAAATAAAAAACCACATTATGTGCCCTTTGGTTAAATATATCATTATATAATAGTCCCGCCCCTTATGGTAATTGAATTGATCTAATTTCATTATCATATAATAAAAATATGAAAAAAAAACATTAAACGTATAATTCATATGTTTAAAAACAAAAATAAATCAAAGTTTAATTAAAACTAAACTTTGGAGATCCCGCCCGCAAAGTTTCTTACCCCGACCCTTTATAACCATGGGATTAATTAATTAACTGGATTAATTAATAACCAACTTTTCCACCTATCAAAGCACCCCCGGGATGATTAGTTAAACACTAATTACATCGGGCCCGCAGGTTAACTTTCCCGTCACCTTCCCGTCTTGATAACAGTCGGATCATCCGCCTGCAGATCAACGCTCCACAGTGATTCCGCTAGCCGTCCCTCGACAGAACTTTAACGCGCGGGGGCACGGTGGTTTTGAAACCATCCTCCAACCACGCGTCACTTCCCCAATGGAATCGCTGCCCTCGCGTTCAATACCAACATTGCCCATAAGCGGTGCGGGAATTACTGCTTACCGCACGACCCCTGCCAGATGTCATCCCGTACTTCAAATGACGTCATTCCTCGAAAAAATAAAAATCCCTTTTAACTTGTAAATAAAACGAATTTCGTGTTTTTTATGTCATTTTCATTATTGAAAGCGACTGCGCCTTCTGCTGCGAAATTCAAAATTTTCACTGAGAATTACTGTTTTATCCAATTTCGCTCCAGAATTCCGCTGGACCAGTGTTCAAGCATCTTATTGCCACCACTTGATACCTGTTAAATCCCAGTTTGCCTCCGAAAACAGGTATTTATTCTATTGCGCCCCGAACTTCAAAAGAAACTCTGTGTTCCTTGTTTTTTCCACTGAATCAATGTTAAAATATTATTGCTAAGATCATTCCCTGGTTTTTAAACTGTGAATTGTTCCCATGAACCTGCAACTGTGCCAATTTCCCTCATTAAAACTGAAATCACGACATTTCTGTGAAGAAAACCCAGAAACTTCCATTTTGAACACACAAGAACAAAAATGGAAGCCCCGTTGTACTCGAATGCAACCCCATTGAATGCTCCCCACAGAGATTTGAATACATGCCTCATGGATAAGGACTTTTAGATTAAAGACTTAATGTTTGATGAAAAAGCCTCGAAGTGACATAATGCAGACAATTATTCAAGGGATTGGATGTCATCAAGTTGTGGGAATCCACTTCCCAAGATATCTCATCCCCTCTACCCCATTTCTTCTAAATTATCCACTATCACATTCTAACTAAGTGATCCAACTCAGCAAGAGAATGTCCCCCCGACCAAAGTGTTCTTTTCCCCATCACTCCTCAGGCCATCAATGCAATGCTACATTTTGAACCTCATCAAGAGCTAACTCCCTTGTCTATGGAAGAACTGATTGAAAAGTCTAATCAACTGTCTCCAGAAAAATTGAAATCCATTTGCCAAACTTTTATGTTGCCTGAACATCAACCTAAGAGGCCACCTCCATATGGTTTTGCTTACTTTAACAAGTTGGGCAGACTTATCCTCAATATTATATCCTTTGTTATGGGTTTCAATACAAGTGAATATGTTGATGAAATAACCTTGGTATTTTTGTCTATCTTTACTCCTGGGCAACCTCCTGCAGTAAAATATGATTTTGCATCCTTCATTTCCAATAAAATCCATGACCAGTTCATGAGGCTAGATAATGAGAAAGTGTTCAAATATTCCTCAGTTATTTATCATCTCCTCATTTATTATCAATCAGAGAAGTTCCCATTCCCTGTTAAAAAGCTTGATGCCAAGGGAAATCCCAGATCAGTTATTTTTTGGTCTGCCATAACTCATTCTTCCTATGAGTCTCCCTATTCCTATGCTGAGTTCATCGATCTTTTTGTATATCCTGCAACTACCTTGTTGACAGGAATTCCTCCTCCAAGGCTCAGTAATGAAATCAAGAAGACTTTGCAGCTTTCAAGGACATATAAAGTTGGAGACTGGTATTTATATCAAAACCATTCAGTCATCAGAATCTATGGATGTGAATTGCATCCATTCAAGTTGCCAAAATATGTGCCCATGAGACTTTTTGCCTTGGAATATTTCCGGCAAATGAATAATTCTGATATGATTCATTTTTGTAGTGTGAAAAAGAAAGCCCAACTCAGGATTAAAAGTCAATTAGGTCCTTTCATCTGCAACTCTAGGGAGGCCGAGCGAGAAGCAGAAGATATACTACAAAACCATTGCAAGTTCCAAAGGAGTTTCCATTGGGTTCCTTATGATCCATTTGGTTTCATCTGTGATAAAAGAATGAAGAACAAATCTTCCCCATATATTCACCACAGGATTCCTGATATAGAACAATATGCTAACCAAGATGAATGGGTGGAAGGAACACTAGTTGAGCAAGATAATGAAGAAGACAATATTATGAAAAATCTGGAGAAAGAGTTTGACCTAGAATCTTTTGGTCAAGTGCAGGTACCCCACATTGGCACCTCTTCAGCAGGAAATCTACAACAGGGATTACAGGAAAGCAGTCCATCTATTGCAGTAGAGTCAAAAGGTATTGCAGTAGAGTCAAAAGGCAAAGGAAAGGAACCTGAAATACAGGTCATTGAAACTTTTATCATGGCAGAGAAACCTCAAACCTCCAGAGCACCAGATCAATCACAAGTTTCTCCCACTCAGGTAAATCATCCTGAAGTTTCAGAATTACAAACTCCATCCAATATGGAAATAGGAAAGAAAAGGCAGGTTCCAGATACTACTCCTCCCAAAGAGTCCTCAGAGCTACATCAAGCCAAAAAACAGAAACCCGATCCACTTCCAGATGTGGAAATCATTGATGAAATGTTTGATGATGGAAGAGAAGATAGTCAAATGACTGGCACAGCAAGTGAAACACATACAGGCCACAAAGGAAAAGAATTTCAAAAACAGTTAAGTACTGAAGTATCTTCTTTTAAACCACCAAAAATAGATACAGGTGTTATAAAAAGAACTTTCATTAATATAAAGGCAAAGAATGATCCATTGAGAATGAAGGTTTATGATCAATATCTGAAAATGGCTCCACATAATCAGGAAAGGTTAATGTCAGCATTTGACATTTCACAAGGAAAAATGATGATGAGCCACTTCAAGTCCAAGGTGCCAAAACCCATGACAACAACTGATTATATTAGGACCAATTTTGAGGTCCTCGCTAAAGACATTCATCCCTTGGACCAGATAGAGCTGCATAAACAAATTGGGGAAATGGTGTATTCCACTCTTACTGATAAGGCAATGACAGCCCTAAGGCTGCAAGATTCTTTAAATAACACAAGCACCCAATTGCAAGTTGAAAAGGCCTCTTCTCAGGCCAAAGATAACAGAATAAAGTCTCTGGAAGACATAATTATTAGTTTGGGTCACAACCCCAAAGATATCAAAAGCATTGAGGAACTAATCAAAAAGAAAGATGATGATATTGCTGCACTAAGAAAGCAGCTGAAATTACCAGCCTCAAGACATCCCCAGACCCAAGAAGTTTTGAAGGAGAATTCGCAGGAAGAGATAATGGAGTTGCTCTTAAAAATGACTGAGCAACTGAGTGAAACAGAGAAAGAATTGGAACAAGCTTTACAAGAGAAGGAAGCTATCATGCAAGCATCAATCAAAGAAGCTACTACAACTACATGTACTACAACAACAGATCAACAAACAGAATCAGCACAAGTAGACACTTCTGGTTTAAGTTCTGATGAATTGGTAAAACAAATGGAAAGTTTAAAACTCAGGGTCACAGAACTTAAAACCACAAAATTGCAGTTAGAAAACTTGGAGCAGAAATATGATATGTCTAAAAGAACTGTTGCAGATAATACCAGGGAAATTAAAAGATTGGAAAAATTGGTTAAGGCTTTAGAAAAAGATATTTCATTAGAAAAGCCTTTGAGAGAAATAAATGAAATTCTTTGGACTAATATAATTGATTCAATAAAAAGTATTTGGACTTTTGTTCAAACAATCTTTGAACAAAATGACTTGATCAAAGTAGCTCAGGAAGAAATAGCCAAAACAAGAGATGAATTAAAGAACAGACCTGAGCAAGCTAGTCAACTTATACAGTTTCTGAACATACGGACTAAGCAACAGCTTTCAAAGTTAGGAATTGATGACAGGACAGGCACTATCTTAGAAATAAAAAGAGTTTTTACCAAAATAACTCTTATGCAGAATTTGGAAAGGAAGTGCTCAGATATGCAAGAAGAAATCAATGCTTTTAAAGGGAAATTTTAGGTTTTATTAGACAATGGGTTACTCAATCCTATGCTAGCAGGTGACAAGGTAATGGACCTGGAAACCTATGTTACTAAAATAGACATACATGCTCATAACGCAACTGTTATTTCTATCAATGCATTACAAGCAACATTGCCAACAGGGAGGAACCTCTATGACAGATTGAAAAATTTGTTTCATCTGGAGCATGAAATAAAGTATTTGTTCCCTAGTCAGCCCACTTTTTACAGGTACACAGAGGCCGATGAGACATTGAGAAAACTCAAAAGAACCGTAATAGCAGAAGATTAATGGTGGGACGACTTATTGGAAATTTTGTAAAATTTATCTTCAGACGGAGAATTTGATTTTTTTACCATCATGTAAAAAATAAATAAGAAGCACAGGTTAAAGAGTATCAGTTGAATAGGTTAAAGAGTATCCGTAGAAACAAAGAGTATCAGACAAGCAAAGGAATTATTCAAAGGGACAACATTGAGCCCTATTATAGCACCTGCCTCCAGCACATCCACAAAGGAAGGAAACAGCACATCAGCAATTACTTGTTATTCTGTCTACGAGACCATTTGTCTCCTTTTTATTTGTAAATTACTCATTAGTCACCCTAGATTATTGGCTAGGTTAGTGTGAGATATTTTCAATCATTTTTTGTATAAATAAACCCTCAAAGAGAGTATTGAGGGTGGATTCTATTACTTGGCTGTGACATTGAAGTTTTTGGAATAAAAGCATTTTGGAGAAATTTATTTGTGGCTTACTGGATGACAATTTGAAGCTCAGGACTTTTTGCAGGATTCATGTGTCGGACTGCAGTTCAATAAGTCTTTCTATCCTATGTTTTAAGTTTTATATCTGTTTATAATATCATTATGTCCATTTCTGAATAATTTACATAAATGATTGAATCAGAATTTACTTAATTGTACTCTGATTTCATATGTGATTATTCTTAATGTTTTCCTCTAAATTGGTTATAAGCACGAATTCTTAAATGCTCTTGCTTTGCTAATTTAAACATTCTTGATTACTATAATAAATAATTCTTCATTGCTCTTTGTTTGTAGTCATTTCATTTCTTTCTTTTGAACATGGTGAAAGATTCTTAGCTACCTTTCATCCCTTCAAAATCATCCCATCCACTTTAAATTTTAAGGATTGTTCTCTGTCTGGCTATCTTGCCCTTCAAAGCCATCTTGTGTGTAGAATAGAAACCCAGTAAAGCCATCCTTTGACTCCATAGCCCAATGGACTGAAAATCTTCAACCTTGCCCCTAGTTTGCGGATTCCACCATTTTCAAACAAACTCTTGGATCTATAACTAGCCTAAAACCTTCTAAGAACAAAGATAAATCATAAAGAGAGAGCCCTCTCTGGATGCAGATTGGCTAGATTCTGCATCTGAAGGTTGGTTTGTGGTTATCTCGGGTATACTTTCCTTTTCCACAACTTCAAGGAAAACCTGAGTGATAACAGACGGATCTGTACCAAAGCAAGAGCGACCAAAGGAAGCTGGCGCTCAAGGATAGACTAAGAAACATCAAGATGGAGAAAGGTGACAGCATCGCAAAATACCTCACGAAGTTCACTCAGTGCAGAGATGAGATGGGAAGTGTGGGGGTGACTATCAATGATGAGGACTTGGTTGACCTGGCTCTCCTTGGTCTTCCGAAGAGTTGGCACTCCTATCAGGACAGTGTCAATGATCGGGAGAAGTTGTCGGGATGGGAGCGACTATGGTCGGATCTCATGCAAGAGGAGATTAGGAGGACTACCAGGGACGGATCTTCATCAAAGGTAACTGATGAAGAAGACTGCGCTTTGGCTGCCAAAGCAAGGAAAGGGAAGGGCAAGGAGAAGGCTTCTCAATCTGGTGCAGATGGTAAAGAGTGTGACATGTCCAAAGTGAAGTGTTTTCACTGTCACGATCATGGACATTACGCCACGAATTGCCCAAAGAAGAAGAAGAACAAGCAGGCTGCGGGAACTGCAGCTGGTGAGGCTCTTGCCTCGCAATTTGAGCTGGACTTCTCATTGATCGCATGCATGTTGTCTAGTGCATTGGGATCGGGGTGGTATATTGATAGTGGCGCTTCCTTTCACATGACGGGAGATGCAAATCTTTTCAGTGACTTGGTGGAGAAAGGTCTCCAGATGCATGTTGAGTTGGGCGATGGTGGACGATACAATGCGACCGGCATTGGTACCATAACCTTTCAGAGGGAGTCAGGTAAACTCATTCTTTTACAAGATGTATTGCATGTACCAGGTCTAACAAAGAATCTGATCTCAGTCGCAATGTTAGAGGATAAAGGGCATGAAGTTGTCTTCAGAGAAGGAAAAGTTTTCCTTCGGCACAAGGCAACGGGACAAGTCAAGAAGGTTGGGATTCAGGCAAAGAATCTCTACAGACTTGAAGCAGATGGGATGCTCACGAGCTTCCTACCGTTGGGTATAGAGAAAGACATGCAACCGGTTTCTGAGAGGGCAAGTGTTGTATGCAAAGTAGAAAGACATGCAATTGAAGTTTGAGAGGGAGGCAAAAGCCAGATGTGTGTGATAGTGAACCTCGGGATGTGGAGCAGCCACAAGAGGATCATGGAGTGGAAGAGACGACTCATGCAGAGAAATTTCATGCCAGACGGGCAGAGGGAGTGCATGCAGCTATACCACCAGGTGAGAGGTGGGCGACATGCATGATTAATCCTATGAGGAGATTTCTGGGCAGATTCATTGAGATGGTGTGGATCTCATGGATTGAACCTGGCTACGAGGTGCCCACAGCGCAGCAGTAGCAAGATCAGTTGGAGTGATGCAGGCAGATCAAAGTGACAGTGTCGGATACTGGAGCGCAGATCAGAGTTGACAGCAAGTGCAAGAGTGCATGGGTGCAAAGAGTCAACAGCGCAGTGGTTCCTGATGACATGTGCAGTTGGCCAAGCAGAAGTCGAAGACTTTGATGATAGATGCTAGATGCATCAAGATTGATTGAGTTGTTTGGAGCCTATTTAGTTTCAGAGGAGTTGCAGAGCAGATGCATGGAGTTGCATGGCGCTTGTGAAGGTTGCAGGGCGAATGCATGGAGTTGCATGTCGCATGCAAAGACAGTCCTTTCTTGTTGAGAGGGAGTGTTGAAAATGGCAACAAGAAACAGTGAAGGAGGCCTCCTGAAACATCTTTCTTGATCCTAGTTGGAAAGTGATCACCTAAACTAGGTGGGGACCACACATGTGATTTTTTGTCGAAAAGTCTATTTTTAGACATATGGATCATGGACCGGGAGCTGCAGTATGCTATTCTTGGAGGATTGGTCATGTTGGTAAAATAGATGGACCTCTATTTTTAGCATTTAGGTCGAAGTCTATTTTTAGACTGCCTGTCTAAAAATAGAACAGTCAAATATTATTTACCCTTAATAATATTTGGACTCTAAACTTCAGTTTACTCTCTTGGAGCACTTCAGTTTGACCCCCGGAGGTGGGGCATGCAACTGCCAGAAGGATTTACACTTTTCCTATGGGTTAGTTGAGCTAATGCATGGTTGACTTTGGTTAGAGCTCAAGTGGTGGAGTTCGGTGGAGTTGATGCGACAGTTAATGGAGGTGGTGTTCTGGTTAACTAGTTGAACTAGTTGTATTTAGTTTAATTGGCTAATACACTAGAGATGAGTTGTGTGAATTAAATATTATTTAATTCACAAATTATTAACTCATTATTCAACTAAATAACACATCAGTTTAACTCAGTGCATGGACAGTTCAGTGGCGACAAGTGAAAGAGGTAGATGAAAGGGTGGAGTTAGCTATCAGTGGCGACATCAGTTGTGCATGAGATTTGCACCACACTTGGAGGAATTTCCCATGATGATTGCGTTGTCAAGCCAAGGAGATTCGAACCTTGGATCTCTATTTAGACAGGCCATGATTGCGCAATAGAGGCAAGAGAAGTAGTGGGTGTGTTTTGAACCTGTGACTTGTTCAAAACCAAGCTAGTTTTTGTGTAGCTTTGGGAGATAGTACTGAGTACTTGTGAGGAGTTTGTACTATGTATTTGCTGCATGTTCTCTCCATATAATATACAGAATAGCTGAGGGGTTTTCAACTATAAGCTTTCCCCATACATACTGTGTTAATGTGTGTGATGATTTGATGTGCTATCGCTTCTATTCTTTCCGCATGTGACAATTAATTGTAGAAGAGATTATGTGTTATGCATGCAATTCCATAATTGATGTGTGATCAGGTTAATCTCCATTGAATAAGTGATTTATTCAGAAAATTTCTACACAAACTAGTTCATAAATAAAATAGTAAGTCTCTCAAAAGGTCAAATGATGAACAATGCATGTCGTTGGGCCCTTCAAGAGGCCTAATGAGGTCCATAAGTGCCATAATGATGAATAGGACCCTCAAAAGTGATGGACAAGGGGGCAACCACTTGTTCTCCAAAGTTCAAACGATAAAGTTGTGGTGCTCCCAGTGGGTGTGGGGGCACACCAATAACCTCATGGGTCTCCATGTAAGTCGATGATGCATGTAGACCATCTCTAAGGGCTCAAATGATGAAATAAATGATGCCACATCAGTGTACAAGTCCTGGGTCACCTGTCAAGTGTATGGTGCAACTGCGGGGCTGATTGGGCATGGTGTACCAAGTGCATCTTCATTGTCCAATAGGTGGATCTCGAGCAATCTCTGAACATCTCTAGGGATCCATGGAGTGTTTTCTACTGCTGTGAAGGCCCATGGCTCTCTACACACACCCTACATGTGCCAATGTAGCCCTCTGGAGAGTTAGAACTTAGGACCCTGTTTAGGGAGACCAAACTTAGAATGGACACCATCTGCAATCCTGCATAAGATCCAATCCGTCCCCTAGCCTTCCAACACAACAAGTCATTAATGTAATCGGATAAAAGAACTTACAAACCATGGAAAATAAGTGGACACTTCATAATGCCATGCCCTTCCATAATGGGTTTTGGCATGTGTTAATGTATCCAAGCTCCAAACGGGGTTAACCAAGTACGTTATTAGGTGGTTTCTTCCTTTAGAGGGGATAGTATGTCCAAGGTACATCCCTCAAACGGTGGTGGCATGTGATAAAGAGGTGAATGGAATAGGGAATGAGAGGGGCAATCCTGGGCTACATGTTGGGGTACAAGGGTAGCTAGTAGAAGGGAAGGCCACACCTGGGTATATAATGCATAGGAGGGAGCAATTGTGGTACATGAGGTGTCCCAACCTTGATTTTTCCATCCTTTTTTATATGCCTTTTGCCTTTTATGATTTTTCTTTGATTAACTGCTTGGGGCTCAAAGGATAAGACCATGATGTGTAAGAGATAATAGTGGATAACCCATTTTAGGTAAGGCAGTTCATTGCCCTCCAGGGGTTGGGACAATCATGGGTTCTTGAATGATAACAGAGGCTCATTTAGGGCCTATGGAACCAAGGTGATGGCCATGGGTATGGGGTAGAGCTCATGCATTGGCTTTTTCCCACGTGCTAAATATGTTTGTCTCGACCATCTTTTGCATATTGTGGTACATTTTCCTGTTGAATGTGGCCATTTATGCTTTTACTTTTTCTTTTCAGCTGCTTCAACCTCCGAAGCATTGTTCTAAGCCTAACCCAAGGTGGGGGCAAGGGAAAGGGAAGGCTAACCCTATGTGGACCCAATGATGAAATGTGGACCCAAGTGGGAAAGATGATGAAGGGGGTTATAATAGATGGAAGGGGAGTGGTATATGTGGATGAGGGAGTGGGACCATGCAACCAAAATCGGGGATTCCCAAGTTGTACCACCCTAAAACCAAATGGTCAGTGAAGGAGATCCCAGGGGACTAAAATCCAAGGGTAACATCCAAAAGAGGTCAAGGGGACAAAAGCACAAACTAAGCCCACTCTTTCCGCCGAATCTCCCAATTAATCAATGCCCAAGAGTATCCATGATAAGCAAACTCAATACTCAATTACCAAATGACAAGACATACCTTCAGGTTCGGGAGGAGTCTCCTCTGACTGCATTTCTTCAAACATTGCAATGAACATTTTTCCCTTTGTATTTAGCTTTGTATGTTTCCAATATTTTACATACATTTTGTTTTCACAAACGTCATTGGATTCTGTGTTGTCTATGCAAACATGACAAAAACAAGAATATTTTCTTTTATCCAATGCAAACACATTTATGGACAACTTTGTTTTAATTGAATGTAATTTTCGAGTCCCTTGTATTATTTCAACGTCATTTCCAATTGATCTATCTACTTCTTCGATCCCAATATGCCAAAAAAGCTTTATATGAAAAATTCAAAGAAGAATGTAAATATGATATCAAAATACAAAAGATAATCAAATTGTGATAAATGTACATTGTTTAAAATTAGATATCCAATAAAAATTAAATTGAATGTACCTTCGCACTTCCCTTGATCGGTTAGTCTCATGGCTTAGAGCATCGATGCACCATTCAACAACTTCTTTAGCATCCACAAGTCGGCTTGCAGAGGGGTTCATTTGATATCTTCAAAGTGCTCGTTTTATGCATGCCCTTGCATCGTCATGTTCTCCTTTTCCATGACTAGTCTCAAAGAAATTCCAACAATGTTTAATGCAAGTTTTCTTATGAAGACAACACAACCAAAAGAATGATCGTGCAGATTTGAATTGACCTACGCATCCATCTGACCATATCCAATGTTCACTTAATGTTATTCCACGACTTTTCAAGGAGTCATAAATCTTTCCAAAACAGTGTTGTACAAAATATGTATCATGTATACGATCATCACTGATATAAAAGTGATATTCTTTAATAACATGTCGATTTTTATTGGTGCTTTCTATATGATCGACATTTTGTTCAGCATGTCTATATAGATTATGGACAAGCATGGAGACTTGGTCAAAATGATAGTATTCACTCTGAATTTCTTTTTGTGGAACAAATATGTAGTTTTCTGCAAAATCAATTATTGAAAAAATGGTCCCTGGTGGAAAAAACTTCACAGGATTTTTTGAATTGCAAGTCTTGCTATCAAGCTCTATTGGAATGCTTGGTGTATTTATAAGTTTCTGCCTCAAACTTTCTCAAAAAGTCTATCACAAAATTTTCTTCTTCTTGTAATTCAATTCTTTTAGCACTATTTGCACCTTGAATCAATGTATGGATATATTCATATCTCTTCCATTTCACTTTCATGTTGGACAATGATTGATCATTTATATCAGTACGATATTTGTTTTAAAATTTAGTCAAATTTCCACAATCATCGCATTTTTTACCACCAGCACATTTCTTTTCATAAAATAGTTCATCGCTTTGTCTTTCACATAGAATTTGAGATATGAAATCACAGATAGTGGAAGGAGGAGGTGAATCCTTCCAAAATGTTCTACCAAAATTAAGGAATGTGTCATATTATAACTCAAATTCCACATGATAACGACAACAACAAGTGTCGCGTACGGTGATAGGTTTTACATACCATGGTTTTTGTTGAACAAAAGCACTGATTGACACATGAATTTCACGATTTTCTTCTTTGAACTTGTTGAACAAATCTATCTAAGGGGTTTCCAAGAAATGTTTTTCATGTTGTTCATACTGATTTCGTGCTATTCATCTTCGGATCACATGCTTTGTAGTTGGCGAAACACGCGAATTGTTCTTCCAGTATTCATATATTATTTTTTTAACATTTTCTCCAAGTCTATCTTTCTATGGTTGCCTACAAATAGCTCTCCAACAAGGGAGTTCATCATTTACATCTATTTGCAACTGAAATTTTCGATGTTTGTGCAAAGTTTTTCATGAGGTTCCTAATGCTCGTGCCATAGATTTTACCAAGCGATTCTCTTTAGTGCCTGATGAAACCACTACCATATGTATTGCTCTATGTACAACTGAAACATTTTTCTGTCTAGATCTTCTAATTGAATTTATAGCACTGTTTATATTTTGTATCACATTTTCTTTCATTTTTTTAAATCTTTGGTTGATTTTCGAATACCCAATAAAGTTGTAGCTTCTTTTAATTTCCTTAACAATGGGAAACCTTTCAACATTTGGGCTAAAACTGTCACATTTTCCTTTATGAAGTATGTATAAAAAATGCGGTTAACACGATATCGTATATAATGGTCAACACTTTTATCTCCATATGTGTGAGTGTCAACATTTTCTAACATCTCATCATCGACATTAATTTCATCTGTACATATTCAAATAAATAGTACATAAGTTTATATGTTCAATAAATAACTAAATTATTAAATATATGTATAATTTCAATAATACGTGCATGTGTTCAACATATATATATATATATATATATATATATATATATATAGATATATATATATATATATATATACCTTGTGATTCAATTTCTTCACTTGAATTTCTTTCAACATTTTCACCATCTTCAATCATTGGTTCAACATCTCTTTCACTTCCTCTTTCAAAAATTTGTATCTCATCATCAATGTTTTGAGGAATATCTCTCTCTGTTTACATTGCAAAATATTTTTCAAATTAGTTCATCAAATAAAAATTAAGTTTCACATTTTACATTAGGAAAATTTTAAATGTATCAAACTCATAATATTTACATTTACATACATGCTTCAACTTCTATTTGAGGTTGATTTTCGCCTTCAATATTTGAGAGTGATTCTATCTTTCTTTTGCGAGATTGTCTCATCTATTCTCTACGTTCCTCAAGGTCACTTTTTCGATGATATTTTCTCGTACAATTCCTTCGATTTCCCATGATAATAGAGTATGAAGTTCAAAAATTTAGACAAAAACTCAATTAACAAAAAAACATCACAAAAGATTTAATATTAAATCAAAAAAAAAAACAACTCATTTTAAAAATTTTGCAAAAAATACATACTTCAATCCAAAACACTTACTTTAAAAAATCCGAGAAAAAAATGTCTTATAAAAATGAAACTAACCTCAAAATATTTCCTTCCAAGTCCTACAAAAAAAAATTTATTTAAAAAGTTAGACAAAAACTCATTTTAAAAAATCATTATAAAATATTTACTTCGACCCAAAACACGTACTTTAAAAAAATGTCACTTCAAAAAATGCCTCCAAAAAATGTCTATTGAAAATTAATTCCAACTTCTTAAAAAATGTCACTTTAAAAAATACTTCAAAAAACCTCTAAAAAAATATCACTTTAAAAAGTACTTCAAAAAAATGTCCAAAAAATGTCTTTTGAATATTAAGTCTAAAAAGAGTCCTTTCGGAATTAAGCTTAAGAAGAGTCCTTAAAAAAATTAAATCCAAATCCATACCTTCAAAAACAATGAAAATTAAGCTCAAATCCATACTTTCAAACAAATGAAGCTTAAAAAACATCCAAAAAATGTATCACATACCTCCAAGAAATGTCCTTTGAATGTACCTCCAAGAAAAATCTTTAAACCCAAAACAATCATTTGTAAAAATGTCCTTTGAATGTACCTCCAAAAAAAGTCCTTAAACTCAAAATAATTCTTTGCAAAATCAGACCAAGACCTTTGTAAAATCAGATCAAATGTGCGAAAATATGTGAAAATAATGAATGCTTTTGCGACAATTTAGATTGCCGCGAAATGTTTTTTTGGAGGGGCTTCATGGTATTTTCCGACCGACGGAAAATTGAGTAAAATTTTGGCCGAACTTTTATATCGTTAAACTTGACGGGCCGTCGAAGCAAAAAACAATTGGACTGAACTTTGTTTAAGAGTTCGGTCGAACTAACACATCAACAATTACGCAGAACCAAACTCTGAATACATATCTTCAACTTTGGAGTGACTAAACTCCATGAAACATTCTGAATTAACTGTCGGAACCAAGACAAGCATTTTCAGAATTCAATCTATTTTCAGGAAATATAACTTTTATGAAATTTATAAATATTTACTAATTTTGAATTAATTTTGTAATAAAATGGGTGCAAACAATTTTTGAAGGTCATTATGATTCAGTGAAAGCATAATTCTGTATCTTCCAAAATACATTGTAAAAAAAATTGAAAAAATTATGGTGCATTACATTGGTTCGTCGTCTCTAATGGGTAGTTTTTAGATTTTTAGTTTATAACTTATATGTTAAGAAATTTCTTGCGTCACGAAACATATTCAAAATATGCATTTTTTTCATATTGGACCAGTTCAAAAAATTCTAGTAATTATGATATGCATCCATTAACTTTGTAAATATGACGAAACCGAAGTAGACTCTGTCTAGATTGTTGTAACACATTTTGTTTCTCAAAATCACAAAGTTTCAAAGAATACAACATTGTGTATTAACATGACTTGTTATGAATCCTTTGATTGTTAAAAAAACGCATACTCAAAGAAACAATAAGTTGACATATCAAATGTATATAAAAAAATTCCAAAAAATAAGTAATAGAAAGTTAATAAAATTTCTGACAATTTTAATTTTTATCACAAAATGAAATTCTAAACATAAAATTTGTTTTAGCTTGCAGAAAGTTGAAAAAAAAAAAAAAAAAAATCTCAAGAAAGGGCAAAAAGTGTAACCCAACTTCACATTTTCACCCAGTCTGCATTGTTCGTAATTATATTTTGGGGACATCCAAATCTTGAAAGTATGTTTCTTTCTAAAAATGAGATAATGACAGTATATGTGGATTTCCTAGAGGGTATGGCTTTAATCCACTTGGTAAAATAGTCAGTGGTTGTCAAAATCCACTTATATTGGGTTGATGATGGAGGGCGAGTTTCACCAATGAAGCCAAAACCCCATTTTTGAAATGACATTTCTGTTGAGATGTTTTTTAAGGGAAGGGGTAACAGCTTTTTCTTACCCTCAAATATTTGACACTTGTGATAGGAGGTCACATGCCTTTTTACATCTGCAAACAATGTAGACCAGTAAAAACCAGCTCTCATGATTTTGTTTGCAGTAGTCTTCCAGTAGAGATGTCCTCCATAGTCACTTACATGAAATTATTCTAATATTTTGTCAGCTTCTTCTTTTAGCAAAAAATTTATCAAAATCCCACTATGATCCTTCCAAAAAATTACATTGTCTAAAATACAAAATCTTACTGCCTTTAGCGTTAAAAATCTAGATTTTTTTTCTTGATAATCCAAGAGGAGCTTGTAAGTTTAGTAATACAAATATAATATCTGGATACCATGGTGAGTCTGAAAAGGCTTCACTGATCTCTGGAGTCGCCATCTCTTCCTGATCATCTACTTGGGCAATAAAATTTATGTCTAGGGCATGACAATTTGATTTAGCCATGAGTTTGGCTAAACCTTGACCTTTTATCAGTTTAGTGGATTTTATCTCTATGTCATATTCTAAAATTGTGGCAATCCACTTGCCTCTTCTTCCATCAGGACCATCCTGAGTAATAATGTCTTTTACTACTACATTTGGGACATAGGAAATGATGGGAGAATAGAGAATGTAAACTCTGAAGTCTTTAATGGCCTTTACCAAAGCTAGGGCTTGTTTCTCCATGATATTATACTTCAAAGTGGCATCCCTAAGTGTTTTTCTAAAGAAAGCTATGGGCTGCTCATAGCCCTGGCCATTTTTCTGCAGTAAAACTGCAGCAATGGTGTGTTCTGAAACAAATGAAAAAATGATGAAATCCTTTTTAAAGTCGGGACTTATAAGGACTGGGGTTTTGGTTAAGGCATGTTTGATAGATTCAAAAGATTGTTTGGCCTCAATATTCCATTTAAGAACTGAATCTTTTTTAGCATATTATTGAGTTCTCTAATTATCTCAGCTAAATTAGATATGAATCTTCTTAAAAAGTTAATTTTACGTATAAAGGCTTGTAACTCTTTTATGTTTCTTGGTGGACTGATGTTAAGAATTGCTTCTATTCTAGCAAGGTCTATTCTAATTTCTTCCTTATGTATTATGTGTCCTAGTAACTTACCTTCTTCTAATCTAAATAAGGTTTTCTTAGAGTTTAAAGAGATGCCAAACTTTTTGCATTTAATAAAGACTTGTCTAAGATTATCTAAGTGTTCATAATCAGTCTTAGAAAATACAGTAATGTCATCTAAGTAAATCACTAAGAATTCATGAATTTCCTTTGCAAAGGTTATATCCATAGCTCTTTGAAAGGTTGCCCCTACATTCATTAATCCAAAAGTCATCATTAAGTACATAAAAGTGCCCCAAGGGGTAGTAAAAGTTTTTTTGGCTTGATCCTCTGGTTGGAAAAAAGTTTGGTTGTATCTTGAAAATCCATCTAAAAGTGAAATCCTAGAAGAACCAACTACCCTTTGTAAAATATGATCCATCTTTGGTAAAAGATAATTATCTTTTAAGGATACTTTGTTTAGATTCCTAAAATCAACACATAATCTAATCGCTCATGTCTTTTTTCTGGTTGGAACTAGGTTAGAAGCCCAACCAGAATATCTGATTGGTGCAGTTATCTATGCATCATACATTCTTTTTACCTCTTTTTCTTTCAAAGGCATCAAAACAGGGTTGATCCTTCTTAATGTTTGTTTAAAAGACTTTTGATCTTCTTTTATAGGGATTTTATGTTGAATTATGTTGGTGTCATAGGATTTTAGGTCCTCATAACTCCAAGCAATAACATCTTGAAATCCGTTGAAAAGAGCAATATATTTTTGTTTTTCTTGTTGAGGTAAGGCTTTGGAAAGTTTGATCATTTTGGGTTTTAACTCTGTGCCAATGTTACATTCCTCAATATCAGATCTAAGTGGCTCCATTTTGGGTTTTCTAGCAACATCATTTGAGTCAAATAAATCTTCTAAAGGAGTTAAACCTTTTGGTAAGAAATTATGTTTGAGATTTAATATATCAGATTCATCATCAATTATCTCATCAATTTCTACTCTCTCTAAGTTATCTATATATGATTGACTAAATTTAGTAGGTCTAGCAAACTTTACTTTATTTACATCTACATTATTCAAATCAATTTCACTATCTAAATCTTGATCTATGGTACAATCAGTGTCCATTTTACAATTTTGAAATTCACCTTCATTATTCAAAAAGTGGTAAATTTGTTGATCTTGTGAGAAAATTTGCAAATATTTGAGATTGTCTGGAATTATTGGTCTATGTGTTACTTCTACAGTATACATATGATTAGGATGAAAAGGTAAATTACAAGTACTAGCAAAAGTTGCTAAGGAGTGTGCTTGTAAGTTTTGCTTTCTTGGTATTGCAGAAAAATTACATTCCAACAAATCATCAATCAAATCTAATACAGTTTCTCTATATCGGCCTAAGCTAGGATTGTAAACAAAATACTCTCCATTAATCTAATTTATAATCAACTTTGAGTCTCCCATTATTGCTATTCTTTTGCCTCCTAAGTTTTTGATAATTTGGAGTCCTAAAATGAGGGCTTCATACTCAGCCATATTGTTGGTGCATTTGAAATTCAGTCTGAAAGCATAGCCTTCTACATTATTTTTCTCTATCTTAATTATCCAAACTCCTGCTCCTGATCCTAAATTATTAACTGATCTATAAAAATCTAAATTCCATAAAGATTCATGAAAGATGTCATTGTTTTGTGTTTTCTTTTTCTCCTTTAGATTAGTTTTGATTTCATTATCAGTTTCAGAGTTACATAGGATGAATGAATCTAGGTCAATAGGTGTAGAGTAAATTGGGTAATTTATTTATCTTTCTGCACTATTCACCATATATTTCATCAATGTTTCCCTATAGAGTTTCTTTCGTTGACCAAAAACTGATATAGTAGCATATGACATGTCCATTTGTAGAGATCCCTATAATTTTGCTCCCCATGAGCGAGATAATAACATTCCATACTTGGGTGGGATATCAGCTACTACAATGTCCACGAGTATACTTTTACCAGGATATCGAATTAATGTTACACACAAATATTTAATTAAACCTAGGCATTTAGCTTTGCTTGAATCAAATGAAAATAAATCTTTGTAGGGCCTTGTGATGTCTGAGTTCAAGGTTTCTATTATAGCTTTGGGCATTAGATTATGTGAAGATCCTAAATCTAGCATTGCATTTTGTAAAATTTGGTCATGAATAGTTAAACTAATGTAAAATGGAGGAACTACTCCATCTTGATGCTTTCCATTAACATCAGGGCCAAAAATCAACTTTGGTTGATCATCATTTAAGTTCACAGAGTCTTCTCCATCATTCATGTTTAATGTTTCAGTGATAGTTGATTTATACAAATCGTGTTTTACCAATTCTGTCAAAGGAATTGGTATCTTTAACTTTGCAATTTCAGCTTGTATATTGAATGAAGGTTGTGATTTACTAATTTGAATCAACTCATCTCTAGTGACTGTAGTTTGAGTTGGTTTATCTTGTTTTTCTATAGTTATCTTTTCATTTTCTGTTTGAGTTTCTTGTGTTTTACTGCTCTTAGTTTTCTTTTCTGGAATGGTTTGTGAAGGAGTAGATTTTTTTTCAGATTTTGAATGATCAGAAGCTGTTTTTGCAGTGGCAGCTTTTGGATCTGCTGATTTTGGATCAACAGTGGGTGTTTTAGGATCCAAGTTTTTTGTTTTAGCAGAATTAGATGCTTTTGCAGCAACAGATTTTTGTGAATATTTTGTAGCTTGAGAAACTTCATCTGTTATATCAACAATCTTAGGGCTCGAAACTTTTTGGGAAGAACTAGAGTTTTGCTTATTTTCCCTAGGGAGAATTTGCAGAAATTTTTTTGTGGGAGCTTCTACTATTTTCTTATTTTGTGTTTGAGAAGTTTTCTTAGTAGAAGACTCCGTTTTTTTCTTGCTTCTTAGGTTATATTGACTTGTGTACTTCGCTGATGACAAAATCATAACCTTGTTTGTAATCGATGATTCACCTGAATCTAATTGAAGTTGTTGGAGTTCAAATAACTCTTGATATTCCTGTGTGAGAAATATAGTGTTATTATCATCTATTCCCATTAGATTTATGGTATCCTCATCATCATCATTTTGTTGAGAACTCTCAGCATAGTTCTCTTGAAAGGGAGGTCTTATTGTCTGATCAAAGGCTGATTCTTTTGATTTTCCTGAATTTGTATTTTTCCTAAAGTTGGGATTTCTAATTTGTTGTTGATTATCCCATTAAGGTCTACTTTCTATGTTGTCTAATATATCCATCATTCTCTCTAAACTCTTAGATAACCAATCCATTTTTGTGTCTGAACTAGAAGCTTCTTCTTTCATGCTTACTCTCCTCTCATTCCTTAATCTGGCCCTTTTAGCTAAAATGTTTACTTCTACACCTACAACATCTGTTTGCATTCTTTCTAAAGTTTCTACATTTCTCTCTCTTAACTGATATGCCATGTCTGTGTCAAATCCATATGGGAATTTAAGTAAGACAGAGTCAGGAGTGGGTTTGAGATTTGCAGGAATTAAATTGTAAACACGGTTATATCTAGTGCAGTAATCTTGTACTGATTCATTAAGATCTCTCTTCATAGCATCAAATTCAGACAATATTTGGAGTGGATTTTTCTTCTTTTCCCATTTATTTAAAAATAATCTATGAAAAACTGCTAAATCAGCTATACTAATAGCATGAAGTCCTTTAAACCATTTTTTAACTTCCCCTGTTAATGTTTGTGCAAAGAGCCTCATTTGTACATCAGAATCATCTATTTCATGGAGTTCAAAGTAATTTGACATTTTATTAATATGTTGTTGGTTTGTGTAATGAGTAGTAGCATCAAATTGTGGTATCTTACTTTGGTAATCCTGAGGCATATCATGTAGTTGTGCTGGAAGAACTAGGGGAGCATACCTAGCAGCCATAGCTTGAATTCTAGCTTGGTTAGGAGGTAAAGTAGAAGTGCTTGGGGTTGAACTGGAAGTAGTGGCTGAAGAAACTGAATTATAAGATGTTGAACTAGAAAAAGTAGTGGATGAACTAGAGGTTGAAGTTGAGGTAATAGGAAATGAAACTGTAATATATAAGGAGCTACTAGGAAATGAGACTGATGTGTTTGTAATAGTAGAAGGTAAACTAGTGGATGAAATGGATGTGGGGGATGAAGGAAATAATATTCTAGGTTGTAAGGGTAGTCTAGGGATAAATGGATCTATAGATTGGATGGTAGTGGAAATTATAGATGATGTAGTGGTATCTAAATTAGGAATAGAAGGCTTAGGTGTATATGCTAACAATTGAGCTAATTCAATAGCTTCATCAATTTCCTTAAGAATAGTAGCATTTATCTCTTCAAGTTTATCCTAGTTTTTAACTTTATTTAATTCAGAATCTACTACAATATTTTCCTGCTTTATTTCAAGAAATGAAATAAAAACAGGGTCTATAACAGTAGTACTTAAATTACTTTCAGATTTTATTCTGAATAAATAATGTTCAAATTTCAAATCAAACTCTATATCTTGTAAACTAACTAACTCTAGTGGTAATGAATTGGCTCTAATTAAATAAACTTTAGCATCTAAATCTTCTATCTGTTTATTCTTTTTCCCAATTCTTTCTGGATTGTCTACTATAACAATAGGTTTAGGATCTGAGTTAGACTCGGTATAGTAAATTTTTCTAGAATCCAGAATTACATTTTTAGATACTCACAACTTATAAAACAGTCTTAAAGGCAAAAGGATGATAAAAATGATTTCCTTTAAGATCTATTTCAAAACTAAGGATTTGTTAGTCCCCGGTATGGTCGCCAGTATGTTATCACTCTAGTAATTCTCTAAGTTGTGAGATTTTGATTTAAAGTTCAAAGAACACTAGAGGTAACCACAGAACAACTTTTAAACTCTAAGATCTAGCCTTCCTAGGGTTTAGAGAGGGATCTCTCTTTAAGATTTAACTTTGTTTTGATTATAAGATGTTAGGCTAGTTATGATTGTGCAAATTGGTTTTGGTTTGGTTTGGTTTGTTTGGTTTGGTTTGGTGAGAAAATATTACTTAGTGAGATGGATAGTGATAGATCTATTTGTCCATTGGGATATGGAGTCAAAAGTCAAGCAGACAGTGTTATTATGAATCTTTTGTCGGAAAAATACCACTTTAGCTATGCATAACAAATAGCCCTAACATCAATTATGGCTGCCAATATCTTCAAATCTGCAGTTAGTTGATCCAAATAAAGCTGCATAAATCTAGATCTATGCATAAAAAGACATTAAGCAGTAAAAATGAAATGTTGCTCCATGCATCCAATAGATAAGACAAGAACAATATGTTTGAAAGAATTTTTATATTAAAGGGGCACCTAAGAGGAAAACAAGAAAGGTGTTTCTGATTCTCCTCAATGGGATGGGTTCTTGAAAGTCCTCAGCATTTCAAATCTAAAATTTCTCTCTCTTGTTGGTGTAGAAAACCCAGACAAACATAGAACTCAAAGGGAGCTCACAAAGCAAATAATGGAGAATGTGACAATGATAATGGCTCAAAGTCAGACCAAGAGTATAGATCCAGAGTGATCTAATATGCAAATGAAAGGTGACAAATGAATGAGAAAACCCTTCTATTTATAACAAAATATTGGGTCATTCTAGATCTTGGTGTATGATTAAAATAATATTAACCAAATCTATATCCACTTTTTATGGAATATTTTATTATATTTGTTGGAGGGAAAAGGTATTTGACTTGGGTCAAATCCCTTTATTTGTAAATAATAAATAAATAAATGATTTATTTATTATTTTAAGGAAGTGGTTGAATGATAATTAAATAAATAATAATTTATTTAATTATTTATAAATGATTTAGTCATATTTAACAAGGAATATTATTTAAACAAGATTTAAATAATTATTCCTAGAAAAAATAAGATAAATAAGGATTTATCTAATTAATTTCCTTGTTTTGGGTTAAATATAACTTGAAATAATAATTAAATTATTGTTTAATTGATTATTCCATGAGGAAAATCAAACAAATAAAGATTTGTTTAATATTTCCTTTTGGGGCTTCTTATTTGGACCATAAACAACTTAATAAATGTGTTTTATTAAGTTATTTTACATAGCGAAAGCAATTTTACTTAGGGTAAAATTGGTCTTACATGGTGTACTTGGGTACATCTAATGATAATAGGTTAGATGACCAAAAAATGGTGTAACAGACAAGACTAGGATCAAGGTCAAAAAGTCAAATGTTTTCAAGGCAAGATAGATAAGTCTTTGAAGATCTTGGAAGGCTGATTTGTGAAGTGGTTTAAATTGGGATAAATAGCAATGAAGGATTCTTTGATCCGAATAAGGAAGGAGTAGACATAGGTCATCCAAAAGAGGGAGAAATTAAGGGTTCCCTACTCTAGAAATCAGCAGAAAACATAGAAATGATAAACAGTAAATACAGGGTGCTTTTAACAAATCCTGAAATAATACTCCTGAATTATCATTCAAATTTGGAACACATACATGGATGCATGAAACAAAGAAGATGAACAATGACAAGTAGAAAGTACTTCACTTCAATGGCTCATCACATGAATTCTGAAATATGATGCTAGATTATTTGATCCAGTCTGCTACTTGAACTTGCAACACAAAAGCCTTAAAGTACAAGAGAAATTAAGGGTACCCTACTCTGGAAATCAACACAAAACATAGAAATGATAAATAGTAAAGACAGGGTGCTTTTAACAAATCCTGAAATAATACTCCTGAATTATCATTCAAATTTGGAACACATACATGGATGCATGAAACAAAGAAGATAAACAATGACAAGTAGAAAGTATTTCACTTCAATGGCTCATCACATGAATTCTGAAATATGATGCTAGATGATTTGATCCAGTATGCTACTTGAACTTGCAACACAAAAGCCTTCAAGTACAAAAATTTGACTATAGAAATCTTCAGCAATTTATTCCACAATAATACTTCAAAAGATGAAGTATATATAAAAAAATGTTTACAAAATATCCTAGAATGCTTCTATGAATTATCTAAGGAAAACAAAATATCTTTACAAAAAAATAGTGACAGCTGCTTAACAAATCAGCAAGTTTTCCTATTTATCCAATTAAAATAGAAAATGTTGTTGTGGATTGGGTTTAGCTGGTTGCCTTGTTGTCCTCTTTGCCGAAAAATATATTTCAAATCTGTTTTGAAATATTATCTTCTGATCTTACACTCTTTTATCTGATACACTTTGCCTCTGATACCCTTTAAACTCTGTTAAAACTGTCTCACTACTGTAATTTTCCTGTTTTGACTGTAAAAATAAACAAACTTCTTTTTATCCTTTTTTATGCCTTTTGATTTTTACAATAAATCGGTAAGTGATTCCCATGGTTCCTCCTCAGGAATTTCTATCTTCTTCAAATTTCTAAAATTCTCATCTGCTTCAGTATATCTAGCAAATGTTGGTTTTATGAAAAATAAGTGTTTTATCTCATGTTGTAGATAAAACAAATCTTCAAAAATTCTATGAAAAACTTTTCCAGTGGGAATTCCTTGTCCTTCTGTCTTGTTTACTTGTTGTTACATAGCATTTTGTCACCGTCCCTGCAATCCCTTGTCCCGTACATTGGAGGACTATTCCCGTGACCTGTGAACAGTAAAATGTCCTGAAAACACCTTGATGGTATCCTTCTACATAAGGACAAGAATTCTCCTCAAGAAAATTTCCTCTGAAAAACCCTAAAACCCATGTTTTGGCATTGGCGCGGGTAGTCAGTTCATCCCTCACGCCAATGGGGAAAATGCACACTAGTGGCCGTGCCAGCTGGTGCTCTATCCCTGTGTTTCACTCACGCCAAGCCTATTAAGTAATGTTTTTTAAAAATAAATGGTGGAAGTTTGATTCTAACAACTTCAAAATGAATCATCAAAAGGAATTTGGGTTGTTTGCCTCCGGATCTCCCTGTTTAGGAAGTGGTTTTCCACCTCTCATGGAACCTTCCTAAGAGATAGGACTCTATCCCATGATTATAGGAATCCCAACTTCCCTTCCTCCCTCTATAAAAGCCTGCCCTCTCTATTTGCTAGCTAGCTGAACATTTCAAAAGAAAACTATAGCTGAGCGACTATTGAAAGTAGACCTAAGGAGAACCCCGTAAGAGAGATAACCTTGTCTAAATTCCCGACGAGCTTTGTGAGACACACTCTGCTGGAAGCCCTGCCAAACGAAGAGCATGACGTCAGAACTCAATTGTAATATTTCTTTCACATTTTAATATATGCTCGACTACGTTATTGGTTCCACTGTTGTATTTCTTATCTGTGTAATGCAATTTAGTTCAATCCTTTCCGACTGATTGATAGTTACATATTTGAATTATTACGTTGTATGCCGTCGTTTCTTCTCTGCATGTGTATAGGTGTCCGGACGCGGTGAGCTAAAGGATTGTGATCTATCAAGCTAGGAATAGGAAGCAGCGCTTCTTCTTCGACGACAGCAGCGTAGGACTTGAGGTAGGCTATCTATCGTAGCTTTATCTTTTGTAACTAGGAATTGATATCGTAGCATGTTTTGTTTGTTGCTAGACCCACTCTTGGGCTAGTAGGATCGCCTCTGTCCGCAGAGGGGATTTACCTCTCCAACAAATTGGCGACTCCACTGGGGACCAGTGGGAGTTGGTCCTTCCTCCATTGGTTTGTTTTTTTGTCTTTTCATTTGATTATTCTGCTTTTCTGGTTCACCTTCCTTGGTGTTAAACCCCTATTCAGCCCCCAGAAGACCAGATCTAGCCTCTGTTTGTCCATTTTCATAAATTTCTAGGGTAAACTTGATTGGCACGGTTATACCTCTGATAGTCATGCCAACTGGCACTAGTTTCTCGTTAGGCACCCGCGCCATCCCTTGTTTGGTGCATATTACAGCCAAACAGGTGCGCCAACCCTGCTTGGTTTTAGGGTTTGCCTGTTCTTGGGCTCTCTGAGCTTGAATTTTGGTCCTGGTTCATTTTTCTAATTGACTGAGTGATTTGAAGTCATTTTTTACTGTGTTTAGCCCTTGTCCTCCAGTTGTTTGCCCTTTTTTGTCAGTTTTTCATTTTAGCCCTAGGGCTTCTAGGTGCTTCAGTGTGCTAAGCCTCCCATGGGAGTTTTGGGTCTTTGCTTTCCCGGTCAACTTTTTTTTTTCTTCTTTGCATTCATCTTGCTGGATCCCATTGAATCATTGCATTTATTGAGTGATTGTTTTCTCTTTCGTTCAATTTTGCTTTGTGTTGCTCCAAGCCTAGATCACACAGTTTGTTTGAGTCTCTTTTAAAATTCTTCTTCGCTTTGAGGGATTTCATCATCGGTTTGAGTCTTGATTGTGCTTGTTTGAGTTGTGTGAATTTGTTTTGCTTCAGCTCTCTCTTTATCGTTCTCAAATTGATGTTTTCATTAGTTTTTTCATTTATTTAGTGCATTTGCTCTAATATATTGAAAAATACAAAAACAAAATCTTTTGCATTTTGATTGGCATAGTGTAAATTGGAAACTTTTTTGCATGACTAGCATTATATAATTCTAGAGAAAAAATTTCTAGTTTCATTAGCTTGCATTGAAAATAGTAGTGGATGTTTTTATGTGTTCATTTTGCTGTCATTTAAAAGCTCTCAACTCTCTTGTAGATAGCTCTTCATTGAACAAAATGATATTTTGTGGCATGTAGTTTGCATCTAGAGGTTTTATGAGATCCAAAATTGGATAAGGCCTTGAAATCGAAACGTAAATTGAATATCAACTTTAAAATTTACTGAATTAACCTAAGGCAACATTGAAACTTAACGGAACATCTAGTAATCTAAGGTAGAGACGTGTTCCGGCATCTTTAAGCCTAGTAGCTGTCGCTCTCCATCTGGATACAGAGAGCGCTAGTACAGACTTGTGCTCCCTATACCGTCGCGTATATAAAGGGAGACCCCATTAGGTTGCAAATCCTTTATCCATAGGAAGACGAGTCTGCCGCCTTTTACCCGTGATACACCGGACACAACATTCAGAGATATTACCTGCACGTACGTCAAGTCCTTGGTTGATTTCTCTTTCATTTTTACTAAGGTGTATATGGAAGTTCACGGATATCTGGTACACCCATTTACCTAGAGTACCAGAGCAGTCATTTTGATCTTTACTGACTCCCTAAATTTGAAAATATCATCAAGCGCTTGTCCTTTCACGCTTGTTTCCAAACTGAAAGAGATAGAGTCATATTTTACTCGTTTCTAGACTCTTAAAACATGAAACAGTAAAATTCCCAGTTTCAATGTGGTAAAATTAATCACCTATGATCACACGCCCATTTAGAGATTGATTTTTTCGACCTATTTTTGTTTCCCTTGGTTTTTTCCCGTGTGTCTTTGTTTTCGATCTCTTCCTCTTTTTTGCTATAGTCACAGTGGCGGAACCATCAGTTTCGTCTACTGGTATTCCTTATACAGACGATTCATCAGAGGTCTCTCAGTCCTCTGCTGAGCATCAACAGCCCATTGTATCCGAGTTTCCCGACGGGGGACCGGTTATCTCTGAACTTCCCTTTGGAGGACCAGTTGAGTTCAATTGGCCCTTGTCCAATGCTTGGTTTGGATTTGGAGTTGGGGAACACTTCCCTCCTCTTACATCGAGATCACCATTTTTGGTTGTTGTCATACCTCCTAGTCCCCGTCGTCTTTTAGAAGATCTTACGGCAGGGTCAGATATGGACTCATCCAGTCCTAATCCTAGTGAGGGAATTCCTACTTCCGGTGAAGATTACCAGCTTTTTCCCGAAGACATCCCTGAACCTTTTGTTCTGTTTTCACCTGGTCTGTCGCTCCCAGCTAGATATAGGTCTTTAAGTCAGGTCATGGCCGCTATTTCCTCTATGGGAATATCGACTCCGTCTATGAATCCGACCATTCCCTCGTTAGGGATGTCACCATCAACACCTCTCGCGGCATCTCCTTTTGTCACATCGGCACCTATTAGACCTATTGTCTACGTGGCTCCGTCTACGCCTATCGTCACTACTCAGTCAACTAAAACCTCGTCAGTTCTTGAAGACGTCTATATAGCTTCTGCCATCCCAGAGAACATTTCTCCCGAGGAGTACTGGATGTCTTTACAGCCGCCGATCTCCGAGGTTGGTCAGTCCTCTCAGGATCTTAATCGTCCTTAATTTTCCCATTATGGAGCGTATGGTGCCCTGATCTATGTATTTCCATATCAATATGATGAGCAGGGAAACCCCCTTCGTTTTCCTGCTCCTGAGGCTTATCAGTATATTAACGGTTTTTTGTTTACCCAGCCTATGCAACCTTCTAATCAACAAGGGAAACCCTTTTAGGGACAACCCTTGTTTCCGCAAGGATATGCTTTTGGTCCACAAGGACAACCCTTCCAGGGACAACCTTCAGCCCAACCAGGGTATGCGTACAACCCGCAAGGACAACCCTTACAGGGACAAAATTCGGTCTAGCAAGGATTATTGTATGGCCCGCAAGGGCAGTCTTACAATCCTCAAGGTCTACCTCTGCAGCCTCACCCTGTGGTCCAACCAGGGCAACTGGGGTATCAACCTGGACCTCCATATGGTCCTAGGGGGCAAACCCATCCTTCTCAACCTTTGGTGCAACTTCAGCAGCCTCATTTTCCAATTGGTCAAAATGTTGCACAGTCAGGGCCGTCTTATGGTCCTGTCGCAGGTCAACCTGGTTATCAAGCACAACCTGGCCCACTCCTGCCATCAGGCCAACCTACTCAGCCAAGGCAACCTAGTGTCCCTCATCAGCTAGGTCAACCTATTCAACCAGGACAACCTGCACAGCCAGGTCAACCTGTTCAACCAAGACAACCTGCACGGCTTGTTAACCCTTCTCAGCCGCCAATCTATTCTATGCCATAGTCAAATCCACCTGTGCACCCGACTTATCTGACTTAGCAGGGCCCCACTTTACCAGCAGCCCGTTCAACCCCAAGGCGACTATTACCTTCAAGTTCAGTCTCGACTGGTTTACAACTCGCCCCAAGGTTCTGGTTATTACCTTCAACAACCAAGCTATACTCATACTCCGTAGCAAAATCCATACACTGCTCAATCAGGGCCCACATATAATCAGAATCAGTACCCTAGTTATCAACCCCCGTATCCTGGTTTTCAGCCACCATATCAACCTAATTATCCGGCTTATACCCCCTATGGTCATAATCCTCTAGAACAGAACCAATGGGGGTAGAGTTATGCTCAACCAGGATGGAGTACAAGTACAGGTCCTTATTGGGGACTTGGCATGCCTTTTAACCCTCAATTACCTTTTCTTGCCACTTTGGAGTTACCGGACGTGTCCAAGTTTACCAATGATCCAAGTCTTCATAATCCATATTGGCCTCCAGTTTCGACGAAGGTGCCTGGTGATTGTCCTAAGTTTGAGGGTAAATCTGGAGAAGACCCCCAAGCACATGTCATGACATGCCACTTATGGTGTTCTTCAAATTCTTGGGTGGATGAATCAATTCGTCTGCATCTTTTCCAGTGCACTCTCACCGACACTGCTGCTAAATGGTACATAGAACTGCCCCGTGGTATTTTTCAAGATTTTAATACTCTAGCTATGGCATTCCTGACGCATTTCTAGTTGCCAGTTTGTTACGAAGCCGGGACGCATCTCCTGACATCTCTGAAACAGGACAAAGCCACTCATATTTCATATCGCATTCATGAATGGAGATGTCATTGTCGTCTAATAAAGTTTGACATTCCTGATCATCTTCTAACTCACTGGTTCACTACCTCCTTTGTCAATAAGATTGCACAAGACATTGCTATGGGGGCATGTGTAACCGAGGAACAAGCCATTGCTCGTGCCCAATACCTCGATTTAGTGTACTCCCAGTCCGGCACATTATACGACATCTTGACTAATGCCTCGTGACCAGGGACCTCTAAAGCGCCAGTTACCTCATCAGTAGACGGTGTTATTGGTTCTGTCTCTCAAACTTCTCGCAAGTCTTCTAATGGGAAGTAGAAATCGAATTCTTCCAACAATTCTGCTCTTCCGGCTACTCCAGATTCTGGTAAGACCGCGGAGGTCAATGCCGTCTAGGCCAATCCTGCGGACAAGACTTCCAAAGGGAAAAATAAGGGAAAAGGAAAAGCCAAATCTGATGCCCCAAAACCAAAATCGTCCAAACCACGTGCTGATGATGGTTCACAACAAAAACCGAAGTACCCTTGCTTGATTTGTGATGAAGACCACTACACCAAAGATTTTCCTAGTCGATCCGAGGTTAGTCAACTTCTTAAGGGCTCTAAGGGAACTTCGACACTTCTTAAGGAACCTTTTCCATCTCAGCAGACCCAGATGGTCGAGTAGCCTTCGCTATCTGCACCATTTGGGTCTCAGGTTTTCATGATGAATGGTGTTGCACCTGTTTCTATTGCCACTCGGTCGAAGGATTATGCCGGATCACACCAGGTAGCCAGGAAGGAAGTCGTTGATGGCCCTCCTCCCCCACCTACCTCTAGTCCTCTTGAGATTGAAAGGCCTAGTGCTGAACCTGTTGTACGACCACCTTCCAAAGGTGTTCTCCGAAAATCTTCCTATAATCCGAACGCCCGTGCTGCTCAAAATTATAGCATTGTTGAGGATTTGGCACAGGCGCCTTCCGCGATGTCCGCGTTGGAAGTTCTTCAGATTTATCTGTCTCAACGGAAAGCCTTGTTATCTGTAATTGGCGGAATCGATCCTGCCGATTATAGCTTTCTCACCTTCGATCTAGAGAATTTCGTCCCTCGACTTCCGCACCAGATTGCCCTTGTTATACAATTCGGCATTAATGGCCTCAATATTCACAGAGCCGTTGTGGAAAAAGGTGCCTCTACCTATGTTATGTCATCTGCTTGCTGGAGGGCCATCGGCTCTCCAGCCCTCACTTCATCTCCCAATGCCCTTGAGGCATTCGATGGAAGGGAATCAAAACCCTTAGGTGTTCTCACGAGTCTACTGATTACATTGCAAGGTAAGACAGTCAATGTTGAAGTGGAAGTCGTTGATGCCAAACTCAACTATAATCTTCTACTCGGTTGCAGCTGGACCCACGCCATGTTGTGCATTTCATCCACCCTCTTTTGACTTTTGAAGTTTCCACATGAGGGCAAGATTATTACTGTGGATCATTTGTCTTTCTTTACCTCATCCTCCGAGAACAACGTACCATACGTGGATCAAATTCCTAATTCCCCCGACAGTATAGGATCGGGTCTTTTCAAGGACCCCATTCTCATGGGTATTTTCCCCATTCCACCACCGAACACCATTCAATTCAACATGATCCCTAGATCGAACGACCCGTGGATCATCCCTTCTCCTGAACAGATTGCCTCTTTTGGAGAATCGATGCCTCTAACCCCAGTTGAAATCAATTATTGTGAGATCATTGCCGCATCGGATCCTCCTCCTGCTGATAATGCTCCTTTGAGCATGGCTCTTGATGTTTATTCTCAATCCCCTTGGCTCAGCGATGTAGATTCGCTCGATCCTTTAAGAGAAATTTTTCCGTCTAACAAAGGTATCGTAGAGACTATGTCTCTCGAAGATCTGCCGTGGAGCAATGGGCATCATCGTTCCTCGTTTATACCCGACCTGGGGGCAATGTCTAATTGTCTCGAGTGTTTTTCATCTCAGGTTCCTTCTCCGCCACTCCAAACACCAATATTGACTCATGAAGTTTTCTCAGAAGGAAATCTGAGTAATATTACCCAAACGATGCCTATCAACATCTCCGTTAAACCGAGGTTCGTCGAGAACATCCATGTGGGAGCCACTTGTTCTCCTGATGAGATTCAAGTGTACACTAGTCTCTTCCGCGAATTCCATGATGTTTTCGCATGGTATTATGAAGAGATGCCTGGAATCGATCCCAGTATCGTTGTGCACAAAATTCCCACCTATCCTGGTGCGAAGCCTGTGCGCCAGCGTCTGCGTCCAGTGCATCCTCGAAAAGCCGCTGCTATAAAAGTTGAAGTTGAGAAACTTCTTAAAGCGGGTTTCATATATCTGATCCCTTTGACAGAGTGGGTTTCCAATATTGTCCCTGTGGATAAGAAGCAGGGCACAATTCAAGTCTGTGTTGACTATCGAGATATCAATCGGGCTTGCCCTAAGGACAACTATCCCACCCCCTTTATCGATCAGATCATTGATGATTGTGCGGGAAGTGAGATTTTTTCCCTTATGGATGGCTTTTCAGGTTATAATCAAATCAATATCCTTCCATCCAATCAACATAAGACCGCTTTCATCTATCCGTGGGGAACATTCGCCTATAATAAGCTCCCTTTCGGCTTGAAAAACACTGGGGCTACCTTCTAGCGTGCCATGTCTTACACCTTTCACGACATATGTAATGTTGTTCAGCCGTACCTGGATGACCTTCCGGCTCATTTAGCTCTATGTGAAGACCATCCGAAACAACTCTGCCATATTTTTCTCTGCTGTAGACGTTACAACATCAGGCTTAATCCTCACTAGTGTGTCTTCTGCGTTGACTCTGGTCGACTTCTAGGATTCATTGTCTCTAAGGATGGAATTCGCCTTGACCCTCTCAAGGTTGAGGCTATCATTAATCTCCCCTCCCCATCCTCGTTGCATCAGCTTCAGAGTCTTCAAGGGAAAGCAAATTTCTTACGTCGCCTTATCCCGAACTATACTGAGGTAGCTAAAGGGTTTACGCGACTTCTAAAACAGGACATCCCTTTTTGTTGGGATGAGATTGCTCAGCGATCTTTCAATAACCTTAAGACGTTGCTTGTCAACTCTCCATTAATACGTCCACCAAATTATCATCGCGACTTTACCCTCTATTTGGCTGCTGCATTTAGTACAATTGCCATGGTTCTGGTACAGGATGACGATGACAGTAATGAGCACGTGATTTATTACTTGTCTCGAAACCTCCTCGACACTAAAACGCGTTATGCACACGTCGAGAATTTAGCGCTGGCCGCGGTCCAGGCCGTTCAGCGATTTCTCCATTACATCCTATTACACACGGTAACCGTGATTTCCGACTGCAGCCCCATGACTTACATTTTGTCTTGACAATTGCTGGGGGGCAAGTACTCAAAGTGGATTGTGATCCTCCAAGAGTTCGATTTGGAGTTTACTACTGCCAAATCTAAGAAATCATTGGTTTTTGTTGATGTCATTTGTTCTCTCCCTACCGACTCTGTTCCGTCTCAATCTGAGGATCATATCTCGGACGAAACTCTCTTCTTAATCAGCGCTCTCGATCCATGGTACGGTGATATCATCGTGTACCTCCAGACATCTACCTTCCGGTCTGAGTTAACGAAGGATGCTCGACGCCGCGTTCGACATCAGTCGCAACCATATCGCATTGTCGGGGATACCCTATATCGTGTCGGAGTCGATTATGTACTCCGCCAGTGTTTGACCTTAGAAGAGGCTGAGAAAGTTCTGAATGACTATCATAGTGGCGCTTATGGCGGTCATATGTCTGATTATGCTACCGCACAGAATATCGTTCATGTGGGCTATTTTTGGCCATATATATTTAAAGACTGTATTGTTGCAGTCCGGAAGTGTCACGCGTGCCGGGTTTTCCAACGCCATGTAGAAATTAGCTGAATAAATCACTTATTCAATGAAGATTAACCCGATCATACATCAATTTCGAATTGCATGCATAACACATAACCTTCTTCTACAATTAATTGTCACATGCGGAAATAATATAGAAGCAATCGCACATCTAATCAATCACACATTAACTCAGTATGTATGGGGAAAGCCTATAGCTGAAAACCCCGCAACTATTGTGTATATTATAATGGAGAAATCATGTAACAATCATAGTACAAAAACTCTTTACAAGCTCTCATGCACTACCTCCCATGCTACACACTATCAAGCTAGATCTAGCAAATCACTTGCTCCAATCCTTAGCCACTTGATAGCCAGCCTCTATTGCGTATTTAATGCTAGGTGATGGCCTCCTTATATAGATAAACCACCAGCCTAAACTTTGCAATACTCATAGCTTACTCCACCTATCTATGTGTTGCAAATAGCAACAGTATAGTCACAACTGATAGCTAACTCTACCCTTTCATCTATCTCTTTCACTGGTCTTCAGGCCAGTCATACTGCTTGTAGAGAGCTAGTGTTCTTGAGTTGACTAATGAGTTAATATTTAGTAAATTAAATATTATTTAATTTACTCCTCACTTACCTTATCTAATTGATTAGCTAGTTAACTAATCTCAACTAGTTCAAGCTGAAATAAATAAGACACAACTCCACTATTTGTCAGTTAACTCCTCCAAATACATTCTTGAAGTCTAAGCGAAGTAAACCATGCAAGATGTATCAAACCCTAGGAACCACGTGATTCCTTGTATCGATTTACATGAGCCACCTCCATGACTCAAGCGAAGTGCGCGAGAGAGTGGCTGGCACATTTATAGTCAAAATATTATTAAGGGTAAATAATATTTGACTTCCATATTTTTAGGAGATTAGTCTAAAAATAGCACAGGTCCTAAAAATTAGGGTCACATCTATTTTTACGGACACATGTCGCATCCGTAAGAATCTCAAGTAGAATTCCTAAATTATATATAGTATGTATACAAAAATAGACATAGTCTAAAAATAGACTTTGCGCCAAAAATAGCCTGCGGGCCCACTTAGTGAAGGCGACTTCATTTCACTAAGCTCCATCATCTTGTTGCATTTTCAACACTCCCTCTCGACAAGATATGGATTATCTGCAACCCCTATCCTGCCTCTGTGGTATTCGGATTTTCTCCTGGTGAGCGCCTTCGTCGGGGATGTCGGCATCCTGATCCTCCGTGGGAACATATGAAAGCATCATGATCCTCCGCTGAACACAATCTCTGATGTGATGGTACCTGATGTCGATATGTTTGGACCTATCATGAAAAACTGGATTAGCCGAGAGCTTGATGCGGCTCTGGTTATCACAGTAGATCACTGTAGGCTCCAAATGCAACCTGAACAAACCTGCGAGGATCTTCCTCATCCAAATAGCCTCACATGCGGCCAAACTTGCTGCCATGTACTCGGCCTCTGCTGAACTGAGTGCCACGGATCTCTGCTTCCTGCTGTACCAGGAAACTGCTGTCGACCCAATGCTGAAAACTCCTCCAGAAGTGCTCTTCCGGTCTGTTGGGCTCCCTGCCCAATCTGCATCGGTGAAACCAGAAAGCTTCACTCCATCCTCCTGTCTGTACCATAGACCATATCCCGATGTGCCTCTGATATAGCGCAATACATGCTTGCCCGCCTTCCAAAAGAGCTTGTTAGGCTTAACCATAGCTTGCGAAAGCTGGTTAACTGCATAGCATATATCGGGTCGAGTATTGACCAGATACATCAACGACCCCACCAACTGTCGATAGACAGTGGCATCCACTACCTCCTCCGAAGTAGCATCTCCCTTCCTCCAACCTCCAGGAAGAGGGGTATCAACAGGCTTGCAGCCTTGCATGGTGAACCTCTCCAGAATCTCCCGGGCATACTTGCCCTGAGAAACAAACAGTCCTCCACTGCGCTGCCAAATCTCCAATCCCAGGAAATAATGAAGGATGCCAAGGTCCTTCATCTCAAACTCTCGTGCAAGATCATCCTTGCATGAAAGTATCAACTGCTCGTCGCCAGTCAAAATCAGATCATCTACATACAGTACGATGATCAACGGCTTCCCCTCCACCACAATCTGGTACAGGTTTGGATCCGCCTCACTCTTGGAGAATCCAAGCCCGGTGAAGTAGCTGTCTATCCGAGTGTACCAAGCACGAGGTGCTTGCTTCAGCCCATACGGTGCTCTCTTGAGTCGGCACACATGCGACTCACTGCTGAAGATCTCAAAACCTTCAGGCTGCTCTATGTACACCTCTTCCTCAATAACTCCATTGAGGAGCGCAGTCTTCACATCCATCTGATGAATGTGCCACCCCATCTGCGCTGAGAGAGCAAGGATCGTCCGTATGGAAGAGTACCTTGCGACAGGTGCAAAAGTCTCCTCATAGTCAATCCCCCCGATCTGTGAGAAGCCACGGGCGACAAATCTCGCCTTGTACTTCTCCACACTCCCGTCAGCCGCCTGCTTCACTTTGTAGATCCATCGCGAACCTACAGCTGATTTCCCAACCGGTCTTGGGACAATCTCCCATGCACTGTTCCTGATGATCGAATCATATTCTTCGATCATGGCATCAACCCATGCGGGTTCCTCCACAGCTTCCTCAAAAGAGGATGGCTCCGTCACAACACATTGACTCACAAGAGCCATGTATCCATTGTACCGATCCGGTGACTGCCTCTGTCTGCGCTGTGCTATAGGTGGTCCTACAACCTTCTCTGCATCTCGAGCCAGTCGCTCAGCTTCTGTAGTGCGCATGCGCCCTCTGATGGTTGGCGCTGCATGGGTGGTTTCTTCCACCTCCTGAACCTCCTCTTGTGGCTGATCCACATCCGGAAGCTCCTCCTTAGGAACTAACGGCTCCTCATCTGCATGCAAGTGTAGCTCCCTCTCAAGCGAACACTGCATGGCTTTCTCCTCCTGAAATTTTATATCCCGTCGCACAACAGTCTTGCGACTGTCTGGCACATACACCCGATAGTTGTGAGGTGTATCGGTGTACCCCACAAATATTCCAACTTCAGCAGTTGGATCCAGCTTCCTCCTTGCATCCTTCGTCACATGCATGTAGACAGGAGATCCGAAAATCCGCAAATGGGAAATATCAGGCCTCTTGCCAGAATAAGCCTCCTCTGGTGTACTCATGCCAAGAACCTTGTGAGGACAACGGTTCTGCACACACACTGCTGTATTGCATGCCTCAGCCCACAAGTGAAGGGGTAGGCCCTGATCATGCAACATCGCCCGTGCAGCACCCACGATCGTTCTGTTCTTCCGCTCAGCCACCCCGTTCTGCTGTGGGTTATGGGGTGCGATGAGCTCTCTCCGAATCCCTTCTGCGCTGCAGAACTCCTTGAATTCGGCCGAGATGAATTCACCACCGTTATCACTCCTTAGAGCAATCACCTTCTTCCCCGACTCCTTCTCGACCAGTGCTTTAAACTCACAGAACTTCGCGAATGTATCGCTCTTCTTCTGTATGAAGAAGATCCAGCACTTTCGAGAGAAATCATCAACAAAGATCACATAATACATGTGCTTTGCTGTCGAAGCAACTGAGAAAGGACCACACACGTCTGTGTGAACTCTCTCAAGGATCGTCGTGGCGCGACTATCCTTCTCGTGAAAAGTGGCTTTCACATACTTCCCTAAAGTACACCCCTTGCACTGATCTGACTGCGCAAGGGTGCCCTTAGGAAGTCCAGTAGAAATCTGCTGCAGAATCTTCAAAGATCCATGGTGAAGATGGCCCAATCTCCTGTGCCATAGTTCGCCCTCATCATCCCGGCTCACCACATCTCCAGCCTTGCATGCCATAGCTGCGCAGTCATCTACCTGCAACTGATAAAGGTTCTGAGTTCGAACCCCTATCTTCCGGGTCTCTCCAGTAGTCTTATTGCGCAGGAAGGCTTTCCCTTCGCTGAAGACCACATCATAACCCTTATCCTCCAACATCGCTACTAAAATCAGGTTCTTCTTCAATCCAGGTACATGCATGACATCCTTCAGTACAAAGGGTTTACCAGACTCCCTCTGAAAGGATATGGTACCGATACCAGTCACACTGTATCTACCATCATCGCCCATCTCGATGTGCACACCCAAATCTTTGTCCTCCAGATCTGAGAACAACCCCCGATCTCCCGTCATATGAAATGACGCACCGCTGTCCAAGAACCACACCGATCCCATCACACTTGAAACCAAGCATGCAATCAGTGAAACTTTGACAGCCACCCCCACACTTCCCAGCTCATCTCTGCACTGAGTGAACTTCGTGAGGTATTTGGCGATGTTGTCGCCCTTCTCCATCTTGATGTTCCTGAGCTTATCTTTGAGCACCAGCTTCCTTTGGTCGCTCTTCTTCTGGAATAGATCCGTCAAAGCTTTCCACATTAAATATGGAGTAGCCTTTCCATGCAGGCTGGATACAATATGATCCTTGACGCCCTCCAACAGGATCCTTCGACATTTTGCGATCTTCTTTTGCCATGCATCGACCAAAGCTGCATCAGTGGGCTTTGGGACATCCGTATCTACGAACTCCTTCAGACCATTATCTTCTAATACTGCTTCCATGCGATCCTTCCATGCAACATAATTCGAACTGCCTTCAAGAGCATATTCGAGTCGCAAACCGTTGAAAGACATTTTCAACAATGGCACCAAGAAAACAAAGCTGCTGCAAAATTCGAATTCCAAACTCCAAGCTCTATCACTTCCAATCTACACTTGAAAACAAATTATTTCCAAATCAGAGATTGACTGCAAGGGGCGTTTACCATACCTTTCACTTTCCGAAGAAAGATGAATCCGGAGGCTTCCTGGCCCGTATGCAGACTCTGTCCGAGGAAATAAGTTTGCAATCACCGTAATAGATCTCGACAATTAATCTAGCTCCGATACCATGTAGAAATTAGCTGAATAAATCACTTATTCAATGAAGATTAACTCGATCATACATCAATTTCGAATTGCATGCATAACACATAACCTTCTTCCACAATTAATTGTCACATGCGGAAATAATATATAGAAGCAATCGCACATCAAATCAATCACACATTAACTCAGTATGTATGGGGAAAGCCTATAGCTGAAAACCCCCCAGCTATTGTGTATATTATAATGGAGAAATCATGTAACAATCATAGTACAAAAACTCTTTACAAGCTCTCATGCACTACCTCCCATGCTACACACTATCGAGCTAGATCTAGCAAATCACTTGCTCCAATCCTTAGCCACTTGATAGCCAACCTTGATTGCGTATTTTAATGCTAGGTGATGGCCTCCTTATATAGATAAACCACCAGCCTAAACTTTGCAATACTCATAGCTTACTCCACCTATCTATGTGTTGCAAATAACAACAGTATAGTTACAACTGATAGCTAACTCTACCCTTTCATCTATCTCTTTCACTGGTCTTCACTGAACTGATCATGCACTGTAGTGAACTGAAGTGTTCTTGAGTTGACTAATGAGTTGATATTTAGTAAATTAAATATTATTTAATTTACTCCACTCATATCTAATTGATTAGCTAGTTAACTAATCTCAACTAGTTCAACTGAAATAAATAGAACACAACTCCACTATTTGTCCGGTTAACTCCTCCAAAACTTCTGCCACTGAAGTCTAACTGAAGCCAACCATGCAAGATGCCATCAAACCCTAGGAACCACGTGATTCCTTGTGTCGGTTGCATGAGCCACCTCCATGACTCAAACTGAAGTGCGCCAAGAGAGTAAACTGCTGTTTATAGTCAAAATATTATTAAGGGTAAATAATATTTGACTTCCATATTTTTAGGAGATCAGTCTAAAAATAGCCTGGGTCCTAAAAATTAGGGTCACATCTATTTTTACCGACATGTCGCATCCATCAAGAATCTCCAAGTAGAATTCCTAAATTATGCTCCGTATGTCTAAAAATAGACATAGTCTAAAAATAGACTTTGCGCCAGAATTTGCCTGCGGGCCCACTTAGAGAAGGCGACTTCATTTCACTAAGCTCCATCATCTTGCTGCATTCTCAACACGCCAGATGCGTGCGTCGCGTCTCCCATTACATCCTGTCATTACCGTGGGCCTTTTTGCCAAATGGGGCATTGATTTTATGACGTGTAACCCTCACTCGGTTGGGGGGCATGCTTATATCCTCGTTGCCATAGATTATTTCACCAAGTGGGCCGAAGCGATGCCTACACTGGCTGCAGACGGTAAGACAGCTGCACAGTTCATTTTCAACCATGTGATCACTCGTTTCAGTGTTCCTCAAGCCATCGTCACTGATCATGACTCTCATTTTCGGGACTACATGATGGCAGAGCTGACATCTAGGTTGGGCTTGTGTCACGACAGCTCAACACCATATTACCCTCAAGCAAATGGCCAGGTTGAAGCCATAAACAAGGTGTTTGTCACGATGCTTCAACGAACAATTGGTATACACAAATCAAGTTGGCATCTCCAGTTGTTTTCAACTCTATGGGCCTACCGAACATCAGTGAAGAGTGCAACCAGATTCACACCTTTTCAGTTGGTGTATGGTCTGGAATCTACTCTTCCCATTGAATGTGAGATCCCTTCACTAAAATTGGCTGTGGAATTACTGCCCGACACTTCCTCGGAGGAAGAACGTCTCCTATATCTCGAGAGATTGGACGAAACTCACGACTTGGCTGCTTTGGTTATCGAGGCACAGAAAAAGAAGGTTAAAGCTCATTTCGATCAAACAGTTTCTCCGTGCTCTTTTATTGAAGGGGACCTCGTCCTCTTGTATGATCAAGCCCATGACAAGCTTGGGGCAGGCAAATTCCAACCTATGTGGCATGGGCCCTATATCGTTAAACGTGTTTTGAAAAATGGGGCTTATGAGCTGATCGATTATGAAGGTCTTCCTTTGGCACAGCCCAGCAAATGGGTTGTACCTGAAGAAATAGTATGCTTGAATCATTCTTGCGTAGTATATGTACATAGGTGATTTTTCATTTTTGTGCATGTGTGGTGTGGTGTGCTTTGTAAGAATTTTTCTGCTTATTGGGTCTTCCTGATTGTGCAAATGTCTATTACTCCTTATGTCGATTTCACGGATGATGCCTCCCACAGTACCAGGAACCTATCTTCGGCAACCTGGGTAATTTACGATCCTGCTAGTGAGTTAGTTAATTTACAATGTGTTTGTCTAGGGCCTGCTACAAATAATGTCGCGGAATATAGTGCCATTTTGGAATTATTAACCGAGGCTATTAACCTCGACATTCCCGTGTTACTTGTACATCTAGACTCACAGCTTGTGGTTTTACAGCTCAATGGTCATTATTCAGTTAGAAACCCATGTATTTTAAGACTGTATCTACGTATTCATTTACTTGAAAGGAATTTTGATTACATTACATATCAGCATATACCCAGACGAATGAATACACTAGCAGATACAGTAGCCAAAATGGTATTAGATAGACATTTGCGCAATTTGTAAAAACATCATCATATGTAAGTAAGATCCATGTAGAAAATAAATGTATATATATATATATATATATATATATATATATATATATATATATGTCGAGTGTTTGCAATGGGTGCATCATATAAAACCAAAATATACATGTCTATTTCAGTTACATCCAGAGATGATATGTCTCTCAAAAATATGCAAATAAAAGCCTAGGTGACTAATCGGCATGGTGCTCATGGTAGCATGTCATTTCCCGCACCAACCGCCTCAATAAGCGGTGGAGATGACTCAACACCCCTACGGTGTGCCTCTGATAAGCTAAGGGAACATCAACTAAACGAGCATAATCCAGAACCCCACGAGCAATCCCCTCTAGGCTCTGTACAATATCATCCCCCTCGCCCCCCTCACCATGAGGGTCATAAGCGAGAGGGGTCCTCCTCGCTATTGGTGACATCCCAGCGGGCCTCTCTGGGCCAACATCTACATACATATAGGATTAGTTGTTAGAACATGCATGTATACAAAAAAATCATAAAACTCATAAAATTAAAAAGATTCTTACCAAGCTCCTCGTCCCAGTCCTCTCCCTCCGGGAGTGGGAGGTCTGGGTCTCCGATAAAATTTGTGCCGGCATAGGGCCAGTCCTCCACGATGATGAGTTGTCGTCAGAGCCACCCAAAAAAATTAGGCCTCCAAGACATCTGCTGACCGCCCCCTACCCTCGGCATCAGTGCCGCCCATCGAGCCATCCGTGGCTCCCTCAGTGGTGGATCTAGGACTATGGCCTCCTGGCGCTGGAAGATAGGTAGTCATTCTAGGAAGAACGACACCAAAATTGATCCATATCCAAACTCTTTTAGTTTGGTCTATTTGCATTTTGTGATTTTCCACTTGATATTCATTGTTACAGCCTCCGCCCAGTTGAAAATGGTGGAGCTCATGCACTCTGAAGCAAGCAGCAGCTGCGTCTTGGTGGCTTCATGCGGTGCCTGCAACCCCGCAGCCCGCGTAATGGTGTGTAGCACTACTCTGAGTGCTAGATCGGGGACAGTCTGAATGTCCACCTTGCCACTTCCTATTCCCTTTCGTGCCCCTAGGCACACCCTGCTCATGACCATTGTCATGTTCTCTCCAAAAGGCCATGTACCGGTCAGGATAGGGACTGGACCCCTGCATGACAGTCTAGTGATGAAGTACACGTCTGACACTTCAAGCTCAAGTACCTAATCTCGAAGTTTGAACTTCTCCTCATCCTCATCCCAGATGCTAATCAGATACTGCAGTAGTTCGGGTTAAGCCCGGAGACATTGTGTCATAAAGAATTTCTTGAGCCCACAATTTTTGAGAGCACTCATACAATGTTCATTCTCCATTGCCTGCTCATCTTCTTCACTATTATCTCTTTCCTTCCATTCAATTACCATTTTTGCTTTGTACCTGCATCAAATCAAACATAGGAGTGTTAGAAACCTCCTCAAGTATTCAAAATTGCTTTTCATTGGTTCATTTTTGAGATTTTTTAGCCGGAATTTGCGTTGTGTCGTTGGTGCGGCTATCTGGCTAACATTCGCGCCAGCTGGCGTGGCCTCTGTGTAAAACAGAGCGAATTGGTGCTGGCCCGTGCCTGGAAACCGCGCCAATCGTGGAGCCCTAAATTTTGAAATTCCCTCCCTAAAAGACCTCAAAACATGATTAAATATAATGAAATGCAGTTTAAAAGATGGCTAATGGAAGTGAATCTTACCTGAAAAAGACGAAATCCGGATTCATCCACTAGATTGTTCACAATCGTCGTTTTAATATCGCAAATGGAATGGCTCACTATTGCTCTGCAAAGAGGTAAAAAAGTGAAAAGTGAATAAGTTTTTACTATTGGTAATATTTATAACTTTTCAAATCAAAATTAGGTTTAAAGACTTGTTTTTCCGATATTTTATTATATTTTTGTCGAAAAATGGGTTTTACACTTGCCTTTTGTGTAGCGACAGGTCTTCACGCGATTAGGACAAAGACACGAGTTGTATTTTATACTTTTTCGGACTCGGTAAAAACACGAAAAAGTCACTATTGGAGTCATCTTTCAGCTCTTTTCTGACTCTCCAAAACTGAAAAGATTGACGAGTCACTTGTCATTTTGAGCTCGTTAAATTGGTTGTGAAACGACATCTACCCAGTATACGTTTACCCCTTTTTCAGGCTGGGATGGATTATTTACGAAAAAGGAATACCCTAGCCTATCGCGACTAGGAGGTTCTCCCAGACACAATTTTCTACCTTTTCGAATCTGTGGGACTACCTACGAAAAGGGACTGCTAGAGTTTTCTTTTCCGTTGTCTTTTCAAACTCTCTAAACAGGAAAAGATGCCGAGTTCTTCCTTTGTCAGACTCATTAAAAACTGATGACGTCGGACTCCATCGTAATGACGTTACTTGAGTTCCTCCTTCCTAGGGCTCGTTAAATGTACTAGGTTGGATTTTTCCGAAGGACAAACTTATATCACAAGCACACGCTATCCCCTTCAAGCTTGTTTTCAAAAATAATTGGGGTACTCGCTAGAAATGGTGGGGGCAAATGGAACCAGTATTATAGTCATGTCGGCAGTATGTCGCTCTTGAACATGGCACCTATCCACATTCATGTCGGGTTGGGGACATCTCATCTCGTTATCTGCTTTCCTTCATGGGTTTGGGTAATCTCTTTTGACCACTCATTTTCTCTTTGCCACGTCACCATGACCTCAGATCCCTTGATGTCAAATACTGCCAAATCCAGTGTCATGCCGCTGATATGTTCAAGAGAAGTTGGCCTCTGCAGTTTTTAACCTCCCTCTGATTCTCTGTTGGTCTTGATTCACAAACATCATATTCCTCTGTCTCGTGTCGATGATGTGGGAAACATTATGGCCCACCTTCAATCAAGTTCACTTCCTGTCGACTTCAGCTCATTCTCCAGGAAGCTGATCTAGAGACTCCCTTCAGGTACCTTGGAGCCTACATGCCTCAATGGCAGGTTCTTCGCATTTGACGCAAGGTTTTCATCATTGGCCTTCGATCGGATGATTCTGCGGGTGTTCGACTCCAACTCACTGTTCACATTATGTGGATTGTACCTCTTGTACCTTGAGAGCCATCATCATTATTGGTGGTTCCTGTCGCGTCTGTTAACAGCTTTCATTATTGGCTGGTAATCAGACGATGTTCTTGCATGTTCGACTTCAGCTCACATATTCGCATGCTCGAACTTGTACTCTATTCAGGTCAAGATGGAGTGCAAGACCCTGGATTTTGTCTGATAAATGTCCAAGCTACAGGTTTTTGTGGATTATTATGATTTATTACATGACTCTTTTGATTAGATGGTTGCGACCATACCTGAGTCTACTTGTTGATCCTTATTTGCTGGATGGATGCATCCATACCTTGGATCTCATTGTGTCAGTACTTTTTATAGATGGTTGCGCCCATACCACATATCAAGTATCAGAGATATCAGTTGTATTTGTATTCGCAGGTCTTCCGATGGCAGTGTTTTCAGTTGAATGCATTCTCATAAAGCATTTCACCCCTCCCTCTCTCTTAGACCTCATGCTTTAGGGGGCATTTGTTACACAGTATTTTGTCACCATCCCTGCAATCCCTCGTCCCGTACATTGGAGGACTATTCCCGTGACCTGTGAATAGTAAAATATCCTGAAAACACCTTGATGGTATCCTTCTACATAAGGACAAGAATTCTCCTCAAGAACATTTCCTCTAGAAAACCCTAAAACCCATGTTTTGGCATTGGCGCGAGTATTCATTTCATCCCTCGCGCCAATGGTGAAAATGCACACTAGTGGGTGCGCCAACTAGTGCTCTATCCCTGTGTTTCACTCGTGCCAAGCCTATTAAGGAATGTTTAAATAAATGGCGGAAGTTTGATTCTAACAACTTCAGAATGAATCATCAGAAAGAAGTTGGGTTGTTTGCCTCCGAATCTCCCTATTTAGGAAGTGGTTTTCCACCTCTCATGGAACCTTCCTAAGAGATAGGACTCTATCTCATGATTATAGGGATCCCAACTTCCCTTCCTCCCTCTATAAAAGCCTGCCCTCTCTATTTGCTAGCTAGCTGAGCATTTCAGAAGAAAACTATAGCTGAGCGACTATTGAAAGCAGACCTAAGGAGAACCCCGTACGAGAGAGAGCCTTGTCTAAATTCCCAACGAGCTTTGTGAGACATGCTCCGCTGGAAGCCCTGCCAAAGGAAGAGTGAGACGTCGGAACTCGGTTGTAATCTTTCTTTCACATTTTAATATATGGTCGACTATGTTATTGGTTCCACTGTTGTATTGCTTATCTGTGTAATGAAATTTAGTTCAATCCTTTCTGACTGATTGATAGTTACATGTTTGAATTATTACGTTGTATGCCGTCGTTTCTTCTCTGCATGTGAATAGGTGTCTAGATGCGGTGAGCTAAAGGATTGTGATCTGTCAAGCTAGGAACGGGAAGCAGCGCTTCTTCTTCGATGATAGCAGCATAGGACTTGAGGTAGGCTATCTATCATAGCTTTATCTTTTGTAACTAGGAATCGATATTGTAGCGTGTTTTGTTTGTTGCTAGACCCACTCTTGGGCTAGTGGGATCGCCTCTATCCGCAGAGGGGATTTACCTCTCCAACACTTGCTCCTTTGCATAATATCTAATTTTCTTATTGTAATCCTCATGTGGCATGAGTTTATCATTTATAACCAAAATATTAGGCAAACCTCTTTGCCTCAAAATCTCAAATTTAACCATAAACTTGGTTGTGGCTATGTTCATGTTGGCACACTTTTCTTCAAGTTGCTTCATCAGGTTATTTTTTGTAATGACTTTCCTTATTTCAAGGATTGTCTCTGTCCTATCAGTGATCTCAATTTCTTCTAACTCATGTTTGTTCTTGTTGTTAAGAAACTTGATTAATTCTAGGGCCTGCTTAGGTTTGGCACCTAGCTCATCTTTGGTTTTTTGAATCTCTGCTTGTGCTGCCTTCAGTAAATCTTTTTGTTCATAGATTACTTGGATTGAGGACCACACATCATTGATGGCTTCAATGATTTTGTTCCATAACTGGTTTTTCACATATGACATTGGCTCCTTCAAGGTTAAATCCTTTTGTAGATTCTTTAGTTCTACATTTAACCTATTAGCCCTTTGCTCATGAATTTTGGCATGGATGTGGGCTAACATCTTTGTATCTTCAAGATTTTCAATCACTTTTTTTAATCTGTTAATCTCATTTTTTTGTAGTGTCACTTCTTCCATGGCTTTAACTAGTTTATTAGCCTCATCTGAATTGTGAGCTGTTGTAGTAGATGATTTTGTAGCTGAAGTTGTGGATGATGTTACTGGCCCTGCAGTAGATAGTGGTACTTTGGGTGCCAACTCTTCTGCCAGAGTTGAAGGCACAGCTATAGTAACCATGGGAATTACTGTAGGAGTTTCTTGTGCTTTTGTAGTTTCCCTTTCATGGACAAGCTTTTCCATTTGAATTTCCATTTCTTTGATCTGTCCTGTTAACTGAAAAATTAAGTTCATCATGTCATCCTTTTGAGTCTGTTCTTGTACAATTTCTTTGGCTTGAGGATGTTCAGTCACTGGAAGCTTGAGTTGTTTCCTTAATGCTGCAATATCAGCATTCTTTTTCTTCACTAACTCTTCTGTAGCTTTGACATTTGCAAGATCATATCCAACTTGAATAACCAACTCTTCTAAAGACTTAATCCTAAGATCTTTAGCATATGAAGAGGCTTTGTCCACTTTCATTTGATCTCTCATGTTTATGATTGTATTTTGAAGTTTTTGGACACTCATAGCCTTGGTTTTAATGGTAGAATATAACATCTATAAACTTTTCCTATGAAATTCTATTTGATCTAGTGCATGAATATTTTATGTGGGCACTTCTAGATCAACTTTCTTGTAGGTTGCAACTGTCTTTGGAGTCTTAACTGTAGGTTGTAATACTAACATAATCAAATTTTTATTTGAATAGTCAAAAGTTGATAAAATTCGGTTTTGAACACCTGGTGTTTGTTTCAAATATTGAGAGTAAATTTCATTTTTGATCTCTTCATTCTTTGTCTTAATCTACTTGTATTTTTCCTTTATATCGAGATCTTTTTCCTCTGTTGTCTATGAGGAGGATGCCTCCATATTCTGTTGTTTCTCTACCACCTTTGTATTTGAATTATCAGGATTTCCTTCATTCAAATTCTCTATGACTGGTTCATTTGTAATTACTATAGCAGCATCTGTATTTGTCACTGGGACATCTGTGTCTTCAACATCAATAGTTACTTTCTCTTTACCAACTAGATTTATCTTAGGCTTTTTATTGTATCTTAATTTGAACATAGTATCAGTTGTTGTCTTAGCAATGTAAGTACCTTCTTCTTTGACTCTTTTGGTGGCTTTTTCTCCTTGATTTTCAGTTTGTAAGGTGTGACTAGTATCACCCTACTTAACTGCATCTACCAAAGTGTTTTCTAGCCACTCAGTTTGATTGACATATTGTTTAATCTCTAGTTTTTTCTCATGAATGTAAGGTGTTAGTTTGCACTTAACCCTCATTTTGCTTAATATTCCTTGTGGATCATAGTTCCATGAGAAGCTTTCTTCAAATATGTACTCAAGTAACTGTTTGGCTACTTCTGTCTCTGCATCTCTGTGATTACAAATAAAGGGTCCCACCTGATTCTTCAACTTAAATTGTGTTTTCTTCTTAGCTGCTAGGAAGTTGATAGAATCAGAATTCAATATTTTCCTATTGTATTCCAAGGCAAAAACCCTCATTGGTACATATTTAGGTAGTTTGTAGGGTAGAAGATTGGACCCAAAAACTCTGATTTTTGTGTGTTTTTCATATAAATACCAATCTCTAGTTCTAGTCTACTCTGATAGGTGTAGAACCTTCTTCATTTCATCACTAATTCTTGGTTGTTCAGTATTTGTTAACATGTTTATCAATGAATGAACAAAGAAGTCTGAAAACTCTGCATAAGTAAACTCTGCAGACTCTTTTCTGATCAAAGATGTCCAAAAGATGACTGAAAGTGGATTTTCTTCTATATCAAGCTTTTGGAGGGTTATTGGAAACTTGTCTGCTTGAAAATACAAGAACATATGGAAGAGGAAAGATGTATATCTAAACACTCCTTCAATTGGCAATCTAAAAAGATGATCATGGATATTATCAGCAATGTATTCAGCATAATTGAAAATGATAGAAGGAGGTTGTCCTGGTGCAAAAGTATATAGGAAACCTAGGATTGATTCATCTGTATGCTCATCTGTAAAGTATCCTAGGATGAATGACAACATGGAAATGACATGCCTAGACCCTTCTAGAAATTTTGAAGTGGAGTAAGGAGGGTTGATCTATGGAATTTCAACATGTAAGGGCATGAATACTTGAAAGATCTGAAATCTTTTTGGAAAATCAAGGCCAATGTACAACTTTGTAAGTGCTTCTATTGACAAAGGAACTGCTTTAGGATCAGGTTTGAGCTGTAACATCTAGTTTATGGACTCAGCAGTAATTGTAAACAGTACTTTTTGTTTGCATTTAGTATTGCTCTTTGTTTAGGTACATAATAGTTTTGACACAACCTAATAACCTTTGGGCATGAATGAGTGACTGGAACAACATGTCATGATTGCAGTCTTGGAGGACATAGTTGGAGTGGATTTTGGCATTTTTAGGCTTTCAGGATTACTAAAACTCTTCTTTTAGGCTTTCTGGATTCTTCTGTAAGATTAAATGGTTTAAATAAGTGCTTCTTGACTTTGACAGAGGTTCTTGGATGAAAATGGCTACAACTTGTTCTTTCCTTGGATTTTAACCTTCAATTTTGGCTTTCAAACTGTACTACAGACTCTCATTGGTTTATAAAATAAGAAACAGGGGTTTCTTATGCTTTTTTCAGTGAATATTGGGCTAAAAATTGTTTCAAATTGGGTGCATATGGTCGGGGTTACCTACAGATGATTTCTTGGCAATTTAGGAGTCTTATAAGTCTGAAAAAGCTAAAATAAACTCGATTTTTTCTTTAAAACTGAATGCAATATTTAAAACAGGGTTTTATGAAATTTTTGACAGGGTTTTAGCACTTTTTCGAGGAACTAGAAGTTTTCTTGGGGTAAATAAACTCTTTACTGGATTCAATTCCTTCAACAAATTCTTCTCAAACGATAACGGGCTTGTTTTTCTTGGAAAATACCTGTTTATGCAAGTATTGGTCTTTTAAAATAGGTTCTGAGTTGTTTTGACAAGTCCCTAGTATCTTTTGAAGGTTTCTGGAAGCTTTCTGAAGTCTTTTGGCAGCAAACACGGGTTTTTGCAGGTTCTGGGCTTTGAAACAAAGCACAGGCTTAGTTCTTTTCAGTCGAGAGGAAGCATACAGTGAAATAGCACAGGAAAGGGTTGAATGGCACAATTTAGAATTTTATTAGGCGTTTTAGGTCTAAAAGAGTCTACAATAAATGGCGGTCACGTCCGACAAATGGTGGTTTTGGGTTTTGAAGGCAAAAAACCACAATTGGCTATCGCACAGGAAATGAGTGGTAAACGATATTACTGGATTGAATGTGATCCAATAATATTTGGCTGCATGGAGGAGGGAGAAGGGCACAAAACAACCCATTTCGCGTGGATTGATATGGGTTATTTTCGCGCAACTTAATTTGCGATACCGTCTTTTGATCGTCGGATTATATGGGTTTGATGCGAACGGTTACGATTGCATCTTGGAGTTGCTCTGCGATAATAGGTGGGGTACGGAGTTTAATATGTGGCGGGGTAGGTTTAAACATTAATAAATATATATTTATAACATGAAAAACCTTATATTTGTTTGATTGGGCGAGGGGTAATGTTATATAGTTAAAATAAAACATTAACGAATGTTTTAACCAATGGCGTAATATGGTATTGTATGGAATATAAAACATTTTAACAAGTGTTTTAAAACCATAGGAGCGAGATTATAACATAAGATAATTTTAAACCTATGGGAAAAGAGTGGGGGTTTATTTAACATGTGGGATAAATAAACATAGGTTTAACTTAAAATAAGTGGGTTTTTTGAGGGGTATTTAGTATATAAAGAAATTAATATATACGAGAAGGGGTATTTTATAAGGATTTAATACTTTATGTTAGGAATTAATATGAGATGGAAAATGTAATGAAATGATTTAAAATACATAGATTTTAAACTAAGTAAAGTGTAAATAGGAAATAAAGCATAATTTGTCCCATTTTGATTCTTTACACATAAACTTAGGATAAAATGTATTTTATAGGTTTTTGAGTGTTTTTTGAATGAAATGGAATTAATTAAGTAGGGATTTTACTTTCACTAAGCAAAAAAGGTGTTTTACTTAGGAAAAGGGATCATAGTTTTGGAAAAGGGTGAATATGCTGATGAAATGGATTTTATGTAGGGAATCCAATATTTTTTAACCAATCAGTTATTAAGCCTTGGGTTCGGTTCCAATAGAAGTCAGAGAAATGCTCTAAGCCTCTTTAACTGAAGGTTTAGAATACTGGATCATTGTGGGGGAGGGGAAATTAGTAATTTTTTCTTGATGATGCTTTATTACATGCCTTGCACAACTGCTTTCTACCTACCCATCATTATTTCTAACATTCTTTACTTCATTTGCATGGGTGCATTTAAGCTTGCAACCCTAAATCCATTTTTCTTTCAAAGCATAAATCTATCTAACTCTAACATTATTTCATCTGAGGGCTTGGTTTAAACTGTTGAGCTCCTCATTTATTCTCTAACTATCTACTGATTTGTCAAGTTTAAAGTATTTGACATATCTTTATTCTCTATCTAAAACATGAAATTCAAAGCATGAAAAGTTAAGATTAAACTATTTAACTAATCATGGATTATGGCATTTATTGACAATCTGCACATAATCATTATTCTTGCAGTAAAAGTAAATAGTAGTGGCATTTTGACTTGCTCACTTTCATGTCTTATTTTATCTTTTTTTCTTTTCTTTTTGGGGTCTATCTTTTATTCGTTTTTTATCTTTTCTTTTTCTAAGTCCTTTGAACTTTCTTTTAGGACTTTTACCCTATTTTCATTTTTTATTTTTTTTTCAAATATGGGAAAACAACTTGTAGAAAGCAAGGTATGTACATATTTACAAGACTAATCATAGTCAATTCAAAAATTTGAATCCTATTATTATAGGACCCTAACGCAGGGCATCAAGGGTTCACCAAGACTTATCGGGCTATTCGGGAGAGATTCTCATGGAAGGGTCTCAAGGAGGATGTACTTCAACACATCAAGGAGTGTGTAGTTTGCCAACAAAACAAAGGAGAGCACAACCATCCTGCAGGATTATTGTAGTCACTCCCTATTTTGGATGGGAAATGGAATAGCATTTCCATGGACTTCATCACTGACCTACCTACAGTTCATGGTAAGGATTGTATCTTTGTAGTTGTTGATCGACTAACAAAGTATTCAAATTTCTTTGCTATTTTTGCACAATATACTGCTTCACAGTTAGTTGAGATTTTCTTTAGAGATGTATTTAGAATCCATGGTCTCCCAAAGACCATAGTCAGTGATCGAGATAGCCACTTCATGGGTGGATTTTGGAAAGAACTTTTTCAGTTAGTGGGTATTGAATTGACACCAAGTACTAGCTATCACCCACAAACCAATGGACAAACTGAAATAGTGAACAAGTGGTTGGAAGGCTACTTGAGAAACTATGTTTCAGGCCAACAGAGAGCATGGCTGTGTTGGCTCCATTTGGGGGAGTATTGTTACAACACAACTTTTCATACGTCCATTGGCATGACTCCATTTCGAGCTCTCTATGGGTATGATGCACTTTCATTTGTTGATGTGATGTTTGGGGCAAGAAAAGCTCCTAGAGCAAAGGAATGGATTCAAGGATTCAGGATATACTCCGGGCCCTCAAGGATAACATTTCCATAGCACAGAACCAGTAGAATATCTATGCAGACCATGGTCGGATAGAGAGATAGTTTGAGATAGATGACTTATTCTATCTCCGTCTCCAGCCTTACAGACAGTCTAGACTCAAGGATAAGGGAGCTGAGAAGCTCAAACCACGATTCTATGGGCTATACAGGGTGATCCGTCGTGTTGGGGAAGTAGCATATGAGTTGGAGCTTCCTATGGGGAGCAAGATCCATAACATTTTCCATGTCTCATGCCTCAAGAAGGCCATTGGAAAACATGTGGTTGACAATATGGATCTCCCACCCATTGATGATGAGGGCCATCTAGTTTTGCAACCAGAGGCAATCTTGGATACTCAAGAGAGGCAGATAAGGAGTAGAGTGATCAAAGAATATCTGATTCGATGGAGGAATCTTCTTGATGAGGATGCCACTTGGGAAGGAGAGAAGATTTTGTAGCATCTTTCTTTGTTGTTGCTTCAGGAAAAGAAACTTTTGGGAGGGGAGGACTGTAATATTCCCAATTAGCCTATTACTAGTTGGAATATTATAAATTTCTCTATTTTTCAGTCTAGAAGAATAAATGGGGTAGGAAGACCCTTAAATCTATTTAGTAGGAATAAAGCACTTCAAATGTGAATGTGGATCAGTTTAATTAGGAAAAATAAAGTTACCTTGGGTGTGAAATAGAGCAATGCATGTGGAAAAATCCAGGTTGACCAAGTCAACAGCGCTGCCAAAAGGAAGAGTGGAGCTAGTGGGAACAACGTAGTTTTGGAGGAGGAGTCTTTGCAAGGAAGTAACCTCATGAATGAGTGGGGCCAAAGATGAGGAGGCTCACCAAGAATAAAAGGGAAGGGATGGCAGCCATGAGAGACATTCAGAATATTGTTTATGTTTGTGAACTGAAAATGGAAGGTACTTGAAAAGGGTGCAAGGTATCCATTTTCAATTATGTAAATGTGTGCAAAAATACTCTAAGTTTAAATCTGAAAATGTGAGAACTTCATATTTCTAATACAGAGATAGACTGTAGGGGCATTTACCGGATATTTCACCTTTCAGAGAAAGGATGAATCCAGAGGCTACATGGCCCTCTTACAGACTCTGCCTGAAGAAATAATAGAAGTAAACACTCAGATTTAATTAAAATGATCTTGCTTTAAACTTGATGTTATTCGGAAATATAGCTTGCAAATGGTGTATGTCTTTTCACTGTTTATGTATCTTAAGTTTATTTATTTTTGTTGAAACATAACATGTATATCAGCAACATAATGCAGCCATAGAATAAAAAAACACAACAGCAATATAATATAGGAGTTCACCCCAACTCTTGGGCTACATCTCCTTTGAGCTTCGTCAACATGACTAGACTCTTTGGGATTAAGGTACTTAAATTCTTTTACAAGCTCCACACTTAACCACAATGAATACGAAAATGATTCAAAGGGCTGAGAATACCATTTTAAATCCCTTTAATGGCTGTCTAATTCCTGCAAACAGCTTTAGGCTTCCATGGACACACATCCTTCTATTGGTGCACTAAGCTTCTCTCAGCTTCTAAATGGCACAAACTCCCTCAGATTTATGTTTCTGCTCTAAAACCACTACTGCTACATCCAATAATGATCAGACATCAAATACCAACTGATAAATTTCTTACATTAAGCACAACATCCCCAAAAATGGCTCTCCTCCACGGTTTGCCCAGGGCTACCCACGACTTCATATCAACTTCTCGAGTTGTAGAAGTACTCAAAATGATCTAAAACCATTTCCATTGGTTCCAAAATTACTGAAATAGTCAAGATATATTTTTTTTTCATCAAAAACGACCTCCGGCTGCTCCGGTTTCGCCTACATACTCTGTTTGGAAAATGGCCTCTAGAACTTAAATGAAGCTTTTCGGCTTTCTAATGTCCTTAACAGGCTCTGAAAACCATATAAACAGATTCAAAAGGCATGAAATAGCTAATAATTCCCATTCATTTACCTTAAACAGAGAAATACAGTCCAAAACACAGCCTTCTCCTTCCAGGCCCTAATGGCTCCTTCATCTTCTTCGATTCTTAAACCTCTGAAGATGACCTTTGTTAGACTTTAGACCTGCTCCATTGAGTCCAGAATGTCGAAGAGACCCAAAATCAAAAAAAAAATCACTTCAAAAGGCCTTTCCTAGCCAAAGTTATGGCTCATTTACTCAGACTGCCAATTTGGCCTAGATTCACTCCAGCTAAGTCTGGCTAACTGCTAGATAGCGCCGAAAAATATGGAGCGGTTGCTAAATTTGAGGGGTCTGCTGAAACTTCCGCCAATCGTGGGTGGTTACATTTAATGTGAAGCTGCGCATGGCCACATGTCGGCATGAAATGTGGATGGTTAACACAACCGTCGGAGTTTTTTGTGCGCCCAAACCAACATTCAAATCAAACTGCGTTGCAATGGTTTAACAAACAACAACCATGGCCTGTTGATTAGGCCGTTGGGTTATCTTTCGCCCGACCTGTGTTCAAATCCCACCGCGTCCAAACAAATTTTAAAATGCCATTTCCATTTGACCTTGGGGCCACGTGGCAGCCTCCGGGTTGGCCATGTGGCGCCCGTTGATTGGCTGCCTGCGGAATATTTCACAGAATATTCTGTGGAATATTCCCAGAATATTCTGTGGAATATTCTTTTTTTAATAAAAATAATTTTTATAAAGTCAAATTTGGCCATCCTTTTACTGAAATTGGCGAACTTCAAAGCTGAATATCTTCTTCATACGGCATCGGTTTTCAGTGCCATTCATGGCGTTGGAATCGTATCGCCGAGGCCTATCCCATCGCTCAAGTTCCAAATCAATTTGAGCACTTTAATTTTTGAGCTTTTTCCCAAGCTCATATTTGAGCTCCTGATCAGTTTGAGTCTTATGACTTCTTGCATGCTTCAGCTATTTAGCTAGGTTTGCTGCATTGTTTAGTGCAAGGTATTCTCATGCGGGAATTCTACACTCTTTCTTGGAGAACTTGGTGAAGGGATCTAAGAGAAGCATTCTGGGCTATATTTACACCATCAGACATTAGGTCAAGCATTCATCTAGAGCAACAACGCAGTCCCTTGAAGAAACTGCGTTATTTTTCATGGTGTTGCAGTGGGAGGGTTAAAATCCCTGTTTATGAGCTAGTTTCTTAGGGAAAGGATCATTCTTTCTCCCGGAAAGCTAACAAGGAGAATTATTAGCCATTTCTTGTATTTTCTAGCCATATGGATGTAGAGTTGTAGTCAGACAGCGTAATTTTCAGTCATAGATCTGTAGATCTACTTTTTGTACTTCATGCTTTCAAGAAACCCTTGTCGGGTTATCTTAAGATTGTATAAATGAGGCTAGATCTCTATTTTCTCAGCTCTTTGAGTAATATATCTTCAGATCTATTTGTTTCTATCTTTTTGTAGCATAAACCCTCATTAAAATGTGTTGTCATATGCTTAAGAAATTCTGTGTTGCAGAAGTCATGGGGTTTTGATGTTTTTGGGCTATATTGAGTTGGGGAGATCTGTTTAACTTAGCTAGAATGATTTCTTTCTAATCCCTTTTATATTTGAGGGCTATGATACATAAACTAATGGATCCAAGTGTTGTTTCACCTTTTTATAACGTAATTTTATGAAAATTGTGTTTTTATTGTCAATATTGTTGATTTTCCTAAGAAGGAATATTACAGGTGCACCCAAAAAAGTCACGCACTGGTACCGGTGCATTCTTTTTTTTCGCGCACCGCCCGCAATGCAGATGGAAATTTTCCCCACACTGCACAACATAAAATGTAATTTCTTCTGCGGTGCGTTGACGAAACTATCCACCCCAGGGCGGATAGTTAGGTCAGCGCACTGCCCAACAATAATTCATGGTCAACAGTGAAATCTTGTAAACGACCGCATCGTTGACTATGTACCAGTGTCGGGAGGGTGGTGCATTGACCACACTATCCGCCCCAAGGCGGATAGTTCGGTCACTGCACCGCCCTCCTGACATTAGTACATGGTCAACGATCCAGTCGTTTAAACGCCTGCACCATTGACTATGTAATGATGTCAGGAGGGCGGTGCGCTGACTGAACTATCTACCCCGGGGCGGATAGTTTGGTCAATGCACCGCCCTCCCAGCACTAGTACATAGTCAACAGTTCAATCATTTAAACCACCACACTGCCATGACAGGTTTTAAAAAAAAAATACGGTGCGCGTTTTTCGATACTACACCGAAACCTGGTGCAGTTTCCATTAGCACCGTTTGCGGTGCGACCTGTAAATTTATAGGCAGCACCGCGAACGGTGCGAGCCGAACGGCTCGAGCACACCGCACAAATTTTTTTTTTTTAATGGTTAATTTTAAGGTTTTTTCAAAATCTAATCCGCTAAAACATTTAGTTATTGAGAAAAAAGTAAAATATGTGTACATTTGGGCATCGAGGAGGAATATTTGTTGATGAATTTGAAAAACCAAATTTGCCCACCGTTTTCCAAAATTTGAATTCCACAAAGTGGGCAATGGACGGCAACAGTGCGTGCAATGAGAGCACCGATGGCAAGGCGCCTCACACAAGAGAAATTTGCACCAATGCTTGAGACCTCTAGAGCACTGAAGAAGTGAAAATGCGGCTTTTTCGGCTGGTAATTTTTTTTTATTTAACCTTGTTTTGGTGAGTGGGTTTTTTAGACGCACCAGGCAGTGCGCAGGTTTTTAAGATGCACCAGGCGGGTTTCTAAGGAGAGCACGGTGTGTCGGTGTGTCAATTTTTAGTATGCACCAGTGTGTTTTGGGTTAAACGCATCGGTGCGGTTTATGATGTGAAATGCACCGGAAAAAAAAAAAAAAAAAACATCTGCAAAATCCTCCACCCGCAAACCACCTCTAAAGACCTCTACTACAAACGGATATCTGGGCTATATTTATAAGGGGTTCCTCAAAAACATCCCCTAGAGGGTCTTTTCCTTGTAGTGGTAATATTAGAACCCCCCTTCCCTTAATCCATGGGGATTTTAAAATATTCTCCAAATCCTCAGCAGATTAGAAATGGAAAACGATCTAGACATTAAAAAGGATGTTAACCTTTGGTCAGTATTTAAGAATAGAGATCCAACGGGCTTCCACCCAGGATTTAACCTGCTCACCTGACATTTGAAGGTGAATCCGGTTCCGACATTTGAAGGTGAATCCAGTTCCCCATCAAATCTTGTTGTCTTAAATGTTCAATGCTCCCCCAAAATGACTCTGCGCTGAGGAGAAGAGGTGGTGCACCCAGGGCCGCCTTCAATGGTTTATAGTTTAGTTTCTTCTTCTTGGTAACAAATGTCGCCTTCAGCTTCTCAGTCTCCGTATTCCCAAAAAAAACAGAGTTGGATCAGACCCCAAAGGAGTCAGGTTGTAGAGAAATGTGGGAGATTGCCTCTCTTTCTGACAAGATAGTCATCCCAATGAGGGTTTCAGGGGAAAGAGTTGGGAGATCACGCATGACATCCATCTGTCTTATATCTGTATAGTTCCACTCGGTGACCACCACTACTGTGTCCACTACAAGAGTGGTCCCCTTACCTCGATTGGTAACAAAAGAAATGGCAGTCATCTTACAATAATCTTCAAAGAAAGGGATTGTATGGTACAAGCAAGGTTCGAATTTGGATTTATCTTTACCTGTCATACAATTTTTTTTGACGTTTTGGGTCTTTAAGCTTCCCTTCACAAAAGGTTACATTTAAATTTTTTCCCTTCAAGAGTAATGTTCTCATAATAAATTAACTCTTAAATAATAAAGTCTTAGATTAAAAAATTATCTTTCAATAGTCTAATTATGTTAAAAAATTTCACATATTTATCATTTCAAAAAAAAATCACCATAACACGCAAATGACTTGTTACATCTCAAATTTGGTTTGAAATTGTATGAAACACTCACAATGAAATCTTTGGAACCTGAAATCAAAGTCATTGAATTATACATGCCATAACATTTTATATACCAGATATGACTAATGAGATCCTATTGGATATATAATATGACTAACATAGTAAAATTATTGAATATTATCGGTAAAAACTCAAAATTAGATTAATTAATATGGTTTATGTTATGATTTACATAATTTAATATATATTACTGGATCTAAAGATAAAGTATGCATTTTCCTGTATTATTTTAACATTGTTTTGGATCATAGAATGTACACTTATATTAACATGATTGAATGCATAGTATCTGTCAAACCTTTTAAAAATTAAAAGACTACACTTATAATAAATGGACATTTTGGATCTCTTAACATCATATTATAGGATTATGTTATGATTTCCTCCATTATTACATTCTTAAATAAAAACACTTATAAGTATTAAATGTCGTAAAAGCATGAGTTGATTATTCATGTTATTTATCACCAAAATTTAGTAAAACTGATATATATATATATATATATATATATATATATATATATATATATAACATTCAATAAAATCATAACAAACTCACTTAAAATGGCTCCATATAGTATCTAACTAGTTTATCTTTTAGAAAGAAGAATTTTATTCAAAATTGAAAAATAATTTTCACCTTGGTGTATTATTTAGACATTATACCTTTTAATCAAGAACTTGAAGTCATATATACTAAAAGTTAAATAGATCTAAATTATAATACTTTGACAACCATAATTGTGGAGGTTTCAACAAAAAAAATTTGAACATTTGAAACATAATAGATCTAAGTTGATGTTTTATGAATAACATAATTTGCATTTATGAATAACATATTTTGCATGAGCTGTCAAAACATCATATTGAATGGTATTACATCTATTTCCAATACCCTATAGGAGTCTTTCCATGTAATATTGATACTATACACCAAATGATTTACCAACTAAATAATGATTTATAAATTTTTCAGACCATAAGTAAAAACATATCCAAGATTTTAGACTATTGTCCTAAACTTTTAAAATCAAATCAAGAATGCCCCATTTCACAAAACCCATTTAAGGACCATTCTCGTAAAAGATGTTGGAGCTAAGATGCACAGCAGATTAAAACATATACGCAGCTAATAAATCATACACAGAAAACACAGAAGGTTTAACGTGGTTCACCCAACCAATCTGGGCTACGTCCACACAACATAGGCATCGGCAATTTTTTATTAATCAAACAGGAGATTACAAACTCTCACACACATCAAACCATCCGTATGGATACCTGTTTTATAGCAAGGAGAATCTAACTGCCTCATAAATCCTCTCACATCAAATTTAGGATGCATTAACTCTCTCCCAACAACCTGGAGCTAATCTAGCAACAAATTCCTAATTTTTGTCACCTACTGAGATTTTTGACTATTTTAATAAAACAGAAAATCTCAACAATCTCCACCTTGACAATAATTAGCCTGATGCCCTGTTTGTTTATTATTTTATCTTTTCTGCAAGCCAAGAGAAGCCAAACACCAACGCAGCTTCTCCAACAAAACTGGTTTCGTGAACATGTCTGCACAGTTTTCCTTTGTATGCACCTTTTCAAGAGAGACTCCCCTTTCAGTAATAACCTGTCTTACAAAATGGTACTTAATTGGAATATGCTTTGATTTACTATGATAGGCCGGATTCTTAGCCAAATGTATTGCACTTTGACTATCACAAAGTAACCTGATGTTGTCCTGTAACCTACCAAACTCACCAAGAAAACCTTTCAACCAAACCGCCTCTTTGCAAGCATGAGAAGCAGCAATGTATTATGCTTCAGTAGTGGATAAAGCAACAATGTTTTGTAGCTTTGACATCCAGCTAATAGCTCCACCTGCAAGAGTAAAGACGTACCCTGAAGTTGACCTTCTCTTATCCAAATCACCTGCAAAATCGGAATCAACATACCCGCAAACAGATTCACTACTCTTATTGTAAGTAATACAATAACTACTTGTGCCTCTCAAATACCGAAGCACCCATTTCACTGCTGACCAGTGTTCTTTACCCGGATTTGCCATATACCTGCTGACAACCCCAACTGCATGTGAAATATCTGGTCGAGTACAAACCATCGCATACATCAAACATCCTACTACATTAGCATATGGAATTAGAGACATATAATCCTTTTCTTTATCTGTATTAGGACATAAACTGGAAGAAAGCTTAAAATGGGAAGCTAAAGGGACTGACACAGGCTTCACATTGTTCATACCAAACCTCACAAGTATTTTCTCAATATACTTCTGTTGTGATAGCCACAGCTTACCATTGCTCCTGTCTCTGAAAATCTCCATGCCCAAAATCTGTCTTGCTGCTCCTAGATCTTTCATATCAAATGTCCTTGCCATATGAGTCTTCAACCTGTTGATTTCTTCAATGCTTTTGCTTGCTAAAAGCATATCGTCAACATACAACACTAAGATAATGAACATGCCATTACTTAACTGCTTAAAGTATACACAATGATCATATTCACTTCTTATATATTTTGACTCAACATGAAAGAATCAAATTTCTTGTACCATTGTCGAGGCGACTGCTTCAGACCATACAATGACTTCTTGAGCCTGCAGACAAATTTCTTATTGCGATGCTGAACAAACCCTTCCGGTTGTTCCATATAAATTTCCTCATCTAAATCACCATGTAGAAATGCAGTCTTAACATCTAATTGCTGCAACTCTAAATCAAACAAAGCAACTAATGCTAACACAATTCGAATTGAAACTATTTTAACAACTGGTGAAAAAATCTCATGAAAGTCTATGCCTGCTTTCTGAGAAAACCCTTTTGCGACCAGTCTCGCTTTGTACATGTCCTCCGTATCATTCACTCCCCGTTTCACCTTGAAAACCCATTTGCATCCCACAGTTTTCCTGTCTTTTGGAAGTTCAACCAGATCCCATGTGCCATTCTTACCTAAGGCCATCATTTTTTCCTTCATGGCTGCTTTCCACTTGTCACTTTTCGAACCTTCTATTGCTTCCTGATAGCACAGAGGTTCATCGTCATTAGCAGTAAATGCAACTGAAGTAACATAATCATCATACCTTCTCGGTGGCCGTTTGATTCTTGTCGACCTCCTTAAGGATGTTTCTGGTGCTTCCTCGATTGGCTGACTACCACCTGTAGGAACTTCTTGCCGATCAGTATCTGAGACCTGTTCATGATCTAAACCTGAACCCTGTTCATGTTCTAAAACCTGTTCATTACTAGTATCTGAACTATGGTCATCATGACTATCATTAGAAGAGCTGTCAAACTGAATGTGTTGGAAATCAAATACATCATCATGTTTCAATTTATTATCTACATCTAACTGTACAAGAGAGGATTCATTAAACCTTACATCTCTGTTGATGATGATTTTGCGGGTAGTAGGATCCCACAATCTATATCCCTTTGTTCCAACACCATACCCAACAAAGATATACCTTTTAGACTTTGGATCTAACTTAGTTCGCTGATGTTTAGGCACTAGAGAATATGCATCACAACCAAACACTCTGAGTTTAGAATAGTCACAAGGGTGTCCTTTCCATACCTCTTGCGGAATCTTGCAGTCTATTGCCGTCGATGGAGATCGGTTTATCACATAACAAGCTGTTGCCACTGCTTCCGTCCACAACTCCTTTTGCAACCCAGCGTTACTCAGCATACTCCTTGCTCTCTCCAAAAGAGTCCTGTTCATGCGTTCAACAACTCCATTTTGCTGAGGAGTATAAACCGTGGTCTTATGTCTCTCGATCCCTGCATCCTTGCAATAGCTGTCAAACTCCTTGGAAGTAAACTCACCACCATTGTCAGTTCTTAAACACTTTATAGTTCTACCAGTGATGTTTTCTACCAATGCTCTAAACTGCTTGAAAACTGAAAAAACATCAGACTTTCTTTTCAACATGTAGACCCACACCTTCCTAGAAAAGTCATAAATGAACGACACAAAATATGACGAGCCACCATATGACGCTGTAGGGGCTGGACCCCAAACATCTGAATGAATATAATCAAGTATCCCTTTACTAGTATGTTTGCCTGTTTTAAATTTTTGCTTACTTTGTTTTCCAAACAAGCAATGCTTACAGAAATCTAACTTTTCAGACTTTAGATTAGAGAAGTAACTTACTTCGAATCCAAACGAGACAAACAACTATTTTAGCCAAGAGAACATCGTTTGGTAAAACTGCGTTTTTTGTCATTTGGTTTTATACTTTGTAATTTGCAGTTTGGACAGCAAAGCGTTTTTTTTTTTAAAAGAAAAGGCAGTTCAGTAAGAAGGCGAAGGTCGATTTGGAGTGTTGTAAAAAGGTTACATATAAAAAGCTTTTGTATAATCGATTTGGAGTTTTTTGTTAAAAGGTCACATATATAAATCGATTTTATTAAAAGCTTTTTTATAATGTTTAAAAATGTAAATGCCATTTACATTTGGTCTTAAGAGAAAGGCCTTTTTTTTATAAGGTGCAAGGTAGCATTTATTTTTAGGCAAGGGCAATTTTTAATCAAATTTTTTTTTTTTAAGTTGGATTTGGAGATTGTTTGTTTTAAACAAGATGGCGAAAACTCAGAGTGCCCGTTTTGAGAACGATATGGTTGGAGCCATGTTGTCTGAGGCTGAGGAGACGAGGAAGAAGTCGAATGCAGACACCTCCACATCAGAGGTAATGATGGCCAGAGGTCGCTCGAGAGAGAGACACTCCGGGGGTAAGCATAGCAACTCTCGTTCAAATTCTAAAGGAAAGAAGACAAAGGTGAAGTGCTGGCATTGTGGGAAAACTGGACACCTGAAGAAGGACTGCTGGAAGCGACAGCAGCAAACTTCTAAAGCAGATTCTTCGACAGAGAAGAAGGAGGCAAATGTGACAGATACAGGTTCGACATCTGGTTCAGGTATGAGCGACGAAGTGTTGTCTGTTAATATGTCAAATCATGATCAACATTGGTTGTTAGATTCCGGTGCATTAAACCACATGTGTATTCATAGAGAATGGTTTAAGACGTATAGATCTGTTGATGATGGCGTCGTGTACATGGGTAATGATGTTACTTGCAATATTGTTGGGATAGGAAGCATACAACTGCAAATGTTTGATGGCACAACTAAATTGTTAACAGATGTGAGACATGTTCCAGACTTAAGAAAAAATCTAATTTCATTAGGAGCACTTGATTCGAATGGATATAAAACTGTAATTCAAGGTGGAGTTATGAAAATCTATAAAGGCATTTTACTAGTTATGAAAGCTAAGAAAGTAGGAAATCTGTTTCAATTAGAAGGAAGAACAGGGTCAGATCATGTGTCTAGGGTGTCTGAACATGACAGTAGTTCCATTCGTCTATGGCATCAAAGGTTGGGCCATATGAGCGAAAGAGGGTTAAAGATTTTGGCTGATCGCAAGTTACTTCCTAATCTAAAGTCTGAAAAGTTAGATTTCTGTAAGCATTGCTTGTTTGGAAAACAAAGTAAGCAAAAATTTAAAACAGGCAAACATACTAGTAAAGGGATACTTGATTATATTCATTCAGATGTTTGGGGTCCAGCCCCTACAGCGTCATATGGTGGCTCGTCATATTTTGTGTCGTTTATTGATGACTTTTCTAGGAAGGTGTGGGTCTACATGTTGAAAAGAAAGTCTGATGTTTTTACAATTTTCAAACAGTTTAGAGCATTGGTAGAAAACATCACTGGTAGAACAATAAAATGTTTAAGAACTGACAATGGTGGTGAGTTTACTTCCAAGGAGTTTGACAGCTATTGCAAGGATGCGGGGATCGAGAGACATAAGACCACGGTTTATACTCCTCAGCAAAATGGAGTTGCTGAACGCATGAACAGGACTCTTCTAGAGAGAGCAAGGAGTATGCTGAGTAACGCTGGTTTGCAGAAGGAGTTGTGGACAGAAGCGGTGGCAACGGCTTGTTATGTGATAAACCGATCTCCATCGACGGTGATAGACTGCAAGATTCCGCAAGAGGTATGGAAAGGACACCCTTGTGACTATTCTAAACTCAGAGTGTTTGGTTGTGATGCATATGCTCTAGTGCCTAAACATCAGCGAACTAAGTTAGATCCAAAGTCTAAAAGGTATATCTTTGTTGGGTATGGTGTTGGAACAAAGGGATATAGATTGTGGGATCCTACTACCCGCAAAATCATCATCAACAGAGATGTAAGGTTTAATGAATCCTCTCTTGTACAGTTAGATAATAAATTGAAACAGGATGATGTATCTGATTTTCAGCACATTCAGTTTGACAGCACTTCTAATGATAGTTCAGATTGTTGGGAGAGAGTTAATGCATCCTAAATTTGATGTGAGAGGATTTATGAGGCAGTTAGATTCTCCTTGCTATAAAACAGGTATCCATACGGATGGTTTGAGTGGGTGTGAGAGTTTGTAATCTCCTGTTTGATTAATAAAGAATTGTCGATGCCTATGTTGTGTGGACGTAGCCCAGATTGGTTGGGTGAACCACGTTAAACCTCTGTGTTTTATGTGCTTGATTTGTTTGCTGAGTATTTTGTTTTGTCTGCTGTGCAATCTTGGCTCGAACAATTGGTATCAGAACAAATCAAGCAGATTAAACAATTGTGGCAGAACAATTGCCACAAAACCAGCAGATTAAACAAAATACTCAGCAAACAAATCAAGCACATAAAACACAGAGGTTTAACGTGGTTCACCCAACCAATCTGGGCTACGTCCACACAACATAGGCATCGGCAATTCTTTATTAATCAAACAGAAGATTACAAACTCTCACACACTCTCAAACCATCCGTATGGGTACCTGTTTTATAGCAAGGAGAATCTAACTGCCTCATAAATCCTCTCACATCAAATTTAGGATGCATTAACTCTCTCCCAACAACCTGGAGCTAATCTAGCAACAAATTCCTAATTTTTGTCACCTACTGAGATTTTTGACTATTTTAATAAAACAGAAAATCTCAACAAAAGAAAGAAATATGTTTTTACATTAATATTAAATTTCTAAAAAAAATTTTTATTCATCAACTATGGAATAATAAAAAAACAGTGTATTCCCTTACAGGCTTGGATACAGAGTCCATACATATGAAAAATACAATATAAGTTACTTATAGCAACAACCCATTTGAAAGAGTTGTGACTGCCCAAAATAGAATTGAAATTTAAACAATTAGCCTTCTTATTCCATTGTTTGATCTTCTTACCTATAGCGAAAATCCCTAGGAAATTTGAAAACCTTAGGCCGAGAGTCCTCTCCACAACCATAATAGACTCTGGGGTGGAGAGTTAGCACTTTAATATTTAGTAAATTGTGGTAGACATGGTTTTCATGAGTCGATATATTAAAAGCATTTTAATATTTTGTAAATGGTTGGAGAAGTTTTCTTCATGAACAAGATATTTTAGACTTCAATTGAAATGAAAGGTGTCTGGTGGTGGTGTCTTTCAATAGCTCAATAGAGAGTATTAAAGTTCATTTCAAAGCACATTGGTGGTGGTGTCTTTCAATAGCTCAATAGAAAGTATTAACGTACTTTTCAAAGCACATCAGGAGAGACTCTCAAGTGAAAAAAATTAAACCTAAAATATCAGCATGGAAAAATGTCCATCAAATTCCAAAATTCTAACTTTTCCTAACACTCCATCCCCCTCCATCCCCCTCTCTCTCCCAGGTGTCTTCCCCATCCCTCCTCTTTCTACTTCTTTCTCAGGAAAAGAGAGAAACTTATTTTACAATAAGTGAGATTACTCATTCAAAATTATGAACTAAAATATAACATAATTTTTCTTTAAATATTTTTATGAATTTAAAAATAGATATTTGATTATTTAATTAAAGATAATAAATTGAAAACATTAAAATATATGACACATGAATCACACCCTATTAAAATATATATATATATTATAAAATTTAATATATATATATATATATATATATATATATATATATATATATATATATTCCTCACACCACCACCACCTTCGAAAAACCTTTTTAATATCGTCCCAAACCTAAATTAAAAGTATCATATATATTAAAGATTTTCAGTGAAAAATACTTAATTACCAAATACAAATAAATTATTATAAAAAATTTAACTTAGAACTTACTCAACAATATTTCTTCTGTCATATAATTTGAAAGGTAAAATAACTTATCTAATATTATAATAATAAATAATAAACTATAATTGTAATCAGATTATAATTATAATTAGACGAAATTTTCCACAAAAGCGTACCATTTAGATAATTATAAAAAACTAAAACAAAACCCAAAATGAGTGAGAACAAGATACAGTAAAAAGAATTTACATGTTTCAAATAAAAAATTTGATATAGTTCAAACAAACATTTTAATTATAAAACGACATAACACCTTATCAAAAAAGAACCAGTTCCTATTATCTCAAAAATAATAAATCAGAAATAAAATTGAAAACATACCTATATTTGGAAAAATACAAAATAAAAACAGTAGTGCATGAAAACGAAACTACTTACCTGCAGAGAGGCATTCAGTGATCTAATGAACCATTTACCATTTATAATTATCTTCTAAATACTAAGAGAAAGAATAACAGAACTCATCTTTTTTGAAAAAGGAAAAACAAAAACAACAGAAAATCAATTACAAAATGAAAATTACGTTGGAGAGTTGCCATTACTTACGTTACACGTAGAACGGTGGACTGTGGAGTGCGGTTGAGCCAGAGGCCCCGAGGGAGTGGGGTATCTGCCGGAAAATTATGTAGAAGGGTATTAATGATATTTTTTAGAAAGAATAAACGCTCAACAAAGTTGAAAAGAATAAACCGTCAACATCAACAAAGGTGGGAGCGGGAGTGGGGTATCGGTTGGAAAATTTATGTACGATGGTATTAATAATATTTTTGAAAAAGAACAAACTTTCAATAAAGTTGAAAAAGAATAAACGATCAACAAAGTTATAATTTAATTAGTTTTTTTTTTTTAAATTATGGAAAATTTTGTTTTCCAAGAAAAATTTATGGATATTTAGATAAGATTTTAATAAAATTTGGCAGAAATTTTTGAAAATCCACAATATAGTTGTCAAACTTCAAGATTTTAGGTGCTCCAAAAAATTTTAATGGTGCTAAATTAATTTGTACAATAAAAAATAACATGATTCAAACACTGCTATCCTAAAAAATTTGAAAAAAAAATTGCCCAAATTCCTACCACTTTTAACCATCTAGACAATTCCTCACCTCAGTAAACTTTTCCGTCATAAAATATTTAGCACCATCAAAAATAACATGATTCAAACACTGCTACTTTAAACTTTTTTGAAAAAAAAATTGCCCAAATTCCTACCACTTTTAACCACCTCAATAAACTTCCCCGTCATAAAATGTTTTGTAAAATTTAATACAAGGTAGCTTAAAATTTTTAAACGTATTGGATGTGATGGTGATGGGCAAAAAGTAGGGCCCGTCAAATTCTAACCCCGTACAAGCTGGACCACCCAAACGAAAAAGCTAACCCAGCGGCTGTCAGACAAGTCTATCAACTACTGACACCTATTGAGTTTTTGGTGTATCCGCCCACTTTATTCCCCGTACCGCCAGTTACGAAAAAGACCCCACAGGATCACTTGTCAGGGGAATCAAAATTTGAATTCCCTGGAGTCTGACTCTCCCTCCATCCAATTGCTAAGAGGTCACTTCTCTTAAACTCGAAACTCCATGAAACTGACGGATAAATTCTTCCCCATACTGATTCGGATGTCACCCACCATCAATACAGAGGCCTGTAACACAAGAAAATAGAAGAGAGAAAGAGATGCGGAGAAAAATGAACCTCTCTAAAAGGTATCAATCTTCATTAAATGATGTGCTGCGTCCTCCCATCTCGGTGTATAACCTGAAACCACTCCCTAAAAACTAATAAATCATATAAAATCAGAAAGTACGCAAACTCGTCTGAGAAAGTTCAGAAAGTACACAAGCTCCCTCTGAATAACCAATGAACAACCTCATCAACATACATAAATAAATAGCCGTACTCTTCTCGGGCAACGTTTTGGTCCAGAATTTGGCAAAGAGGAGGAGGAGGAGGGTCCCTCTATCGCAATCGATTTTTTCTTCGTAGCTCTCCCTGATTTCCTTCTCCAGCAACGCGATTTCCTCGATTGCCCGAATGGGGAAGGGGAGATCCATACCATCTGAACCATTGGCCCTTGTCATCATCCTGTGCAGGGCTCTCCCTTTGTGATTGTTCATTGGAGGAAGCTCTGCGCTTCTGTGATGATATGGACCCAACGAAACCCTTTTAGGGATATATGCTTCTCCTTCTTTTGACTGTTTCTTGAGGTCGTTTGGAACTGCAAATATGGACGGCGATCTGCGATGAACATCGGAATTCCCTTCAATACAAATCCTCCATTCTTCTTCCCTGATCCATCCTCGCGATTCTTTTCCACTATGTAGACGTTCTGTACACGGCTGCTTCAGCAGCGACGTCCTTATATCATCACTCCCAGAAGACTCGGCTGCTTTGTTTGTAAAATCAGACATTTTAGAACAATAGTTTCGATGCAGATATTACTGTTTTTTCTCCTATTAGCAGAAACGCAGAGCTAATGCTTCTTTGCGGCTCTCAGGAATCTCTTTTAAACAAGAATTGGAGGAGTTCCGAGCTAGCCATCGCGGTACACTGCTATTCCAGACAACTGTTCATATGGCGAAGCTAACTACTAGTCAACACGGAGTCAGATCAACTACAATTGCGAGGATAAAGATTATAATAGACACATTCACATGGTGTCACTTCAATGTAATTTTGTGTCATCGTTTTCAATGAAATTCGTCGAGCGGGATGCATCTTGTTTATCAGTAATTTTGGATGTAGTTAGGTTTAATTAAAAAAGAAAAAAAAAAATTTACTAGTTATGCTCTGATAACAATTATAATTGCCAAAGGACTAGTCAGGAGGGAGTCACATCAACTACAATTCTAGAATTTCAATTGCAAGGACGAAGATTACTGTTATATAAGCATTCACATGGGTATCACTTCTAGGTAATTTTGGATCAATTTTTTCAATGAAATTGGGAGAGTGGATTGTATACTCGTGTGGCTCATGTGTAATTTGGATTTTTTTGAATTTTTTATTTAAATAAATAAATAAATAATAATATTAAAAAAAATTGATAATAATTTAAAATATATATATTTCAATTTATTTTAATGAATATTTTTAAGAAATAAGAATGGTAATTTCTTTTATTAAAAAAAAATAAAAACCAAATAAATAATTATCTGTTTCCCACTCAATTCATTAATTGACAAAACCTTGAATTTCTCATTGGATCTCTAAGAGATACAAGTTGTAAGCCCTAGAACATCCTATTTTGAGGACATTTAATTCCCACATCCATAAAATTTAACCGTATAATGATCACGTTGATGTGTGTGAAAATGTATTCTTTTTTATGGTATTGATTCGCCCAATTCCGTTCACCTTCAATTATGAAAAGTGGGTTCATATCTGTTGTGTGTTTCTAGTGAGAAAAATGAATTTCTAACCACTTATTTATGTAATAATAAAATTGTTCTCTTTATCTAAATTTTAGGCAACTTGACATCCATCTATTACAACTTCGTTGGAAATTTTGCTTCACTTTGTTGTTGCCTAGCTTTGAAATTTCAATTAAAAAAAGAGAGTAAAGAGATAATATCCGAATGGACCAAGTGGAGGGTTGATCCATAATATTTTGAGTATGCAAACAACTAGAAAGGTATCTACAAGTGAAGTACACATCACATAATCTAGAGAGGACTCGACACTAAATATTTTTGCATCTAAAATTTTAAAAGCAAAGAATTTTGTGCTATGAAAAATAATTGTCATTTCTAGATCTTTGTAGAGTCATCCACACTTATTTGTCATTTCTAAATTTTTGTAAAATCATCCACACTTATCATAGGTCATAAATATGTGTTTATCATTGTATGGGTTTTATTTATTTATTGCTATTTGTTGGCACTTTGATGTATATGTTATCCTTGATGGCAACCTACTTGATGAGTTGTACATTGATGGAAACTTATTTGATGCAGGATGTATTAACATGCCAATTCCGAGGTAACAGAGTAATTCGACAAAGACATGCAGTTCAAAGACAGAAGAATCATGCAGGTGAACAATTGAAGAAATATATGTGGGGTTTGGTGAAGCAAAGTTGCGTACACAGGCGGGTATGACGAAGAGAAAGAACGTACAGTTTCTGCACTATGCTTTCCTCAATACCAAGGGTCCTTACCATGGTGTTAGCCCATAGTAATGAGCATGTAACCAGATATTTGATCCCGTCCAGAAATACTACCGACATTAGTGTGGTATTAACTTGTGGTATCAGCTAAGGCCTAAAACTATATAAGGAGATGAAGATCTAAGTGTATCATGTGCAAGTATATGGGTGATTTATGAATACTTCGATCTAAAGTATGATTGCATGGTATGAGCTATTAATGAGTATTGATCTGAAATAAGTATGTACCCGATAATACAATGATGGATCAGGATCATGAGAGTTGAAATGACTATGTATTGTATGATTTGCTTATGGGTTGATTTGATTTGTGACTTGAAGTGTATTTATTACTTTGTATGTCGAGATTTGGGTATGTCTCAAGTTTTGATGCACAACAAAGCTCAACAAAGCTATACATACAAGTTTATTACTTTATATTTGCATATCTAGATGCAGGTTTGTCTCCGGGAAGGCGCGTACATACACAGATTCCCTCTTGAGTAGTAGTGTATCGATTCTGCAGTATGGGTAGACCTATACACGGGTTTCATTCCTGAAAAGCACATATACACGTGGAAATACTTCATGATAAGCGCATACTTAAGCTAGGGTTTTTGCAGAGCATGATGTCTGATCAATCTAATCTATTTTGTTGAAGTTTGATGTTGTCTATGTATGACGTCTCTCATGAAGATATGGGTTTTTTCAGTGATGATTGAAGTTAATGGATTGTAATTTTATGAATGGTCATGATACTGCTAAGTGTATGTGATTCATAGAACTATGATGGATCTGACAAAATAATTCAGTATGTCTATGGGCAATTCTTTGTTTAGTTCAGGTTTAAAGTGGTTCATTTTCGTAATTTGGTTTGTTGAGATCTGTACGCAGTTTTACTTCATGGAAAGCGTGTATACACATAGGTTTGACTTACCAGAGAGGTGTATATATTTTTCCATATGACAGATCAAGGTTTGCAGTTGATTCTATAAGTTAATACAGTGGCTTGGTTTCAGTATTGGTATTCTGGTTGCAGTGATCTAAATGATTTGAATGATTTGGGTCTCAGTTGATGATTGTTTGATTCAATGATTGTTTGATTCAGTGATTGATTGATAATTTGCTATAGTGAAGATTTTTGTGTATGGTATTGGGCTTAAATGATGATAGTAGGGTCCAGTCTCGAAATTTGATGAAAAGTGGCCTACAATTTGTGATGTGTTGAGACAGTTGGATCGAGTATGAAAATTTATGATACGTGGTCCATAGTGGTGATGGGGGTTGGAGCTCCCTTCCAGTAAAGAGCTGGAGAATGAGTAAATTTTGTAGCGTTCTGCAGGTGGGTTTCTGCGTGCTAGTATGAGTCTGCGTCAATACAATATTTTAAGAAGTTTTTATTATAATAAAATTGAATATGGAGACGACAGCAGTGGTGGTTTTATCCCACATTGGGTTTCCACCTAAAATTCTGGTGTTCATCTGTGTTTCTTATGTGTGATGCTCTATTATGTTCTTACTGCACCTGTTTACTGCTTATCAAATTTCTGATGAATCATTGATGCACTAGTTTAAGATAAACATATGAAGATTTAACTGAAATATAAGTTCATTGAATATACACTAGTTGTCTGCATAAAAGCCGTGTATATACACAGGTTCACTTCAGTAAAGTCACGTACATAAATTGGAATAAAAAAAAAAATTATGTATGTTTTAAAATATTGATTCACACTCCCCCCCCCTCCCCACCCCCCCACCCCCCAAAGTATTTTTGCTAACAATTGGAATAAGAGCAGGTTCTTCAAAAGAAGCTTGATCACTTGAAGGAAGATCCACCAAGATGAGCAATCAAGAGGGGACAATATCTATCATGCCACCACTATTCAAAATAAGTAATTTACTTTTCTTGAAGACAAAAACAAGAGATTATTTATAGTCTCTTGGAGCAGATGTATGGGAAATCGTTGATAGAGGTTATCAGTTTCAATCCTTCATTCCCACGGATGAGGCAGAAAAGAAGAAATATGAAACCAATGTCAAAGATGTCAATGCCTTGTTGAGAATCATGACAGAATCATAATTTCTCAAAGTCATATAGCTAGTTTTAACAAAGGCTATATGGGACAAGATCATCCAGAGTTATGAAGGTGACGCCAAGGCAAAAAGTGCTAAACTTTAAACTCTTAGAATTCAATATGAAACTCTCAGAATGCATAATGATGAAAGTATTGCGAGTTTATTCCTAAGAGTAGATGAGATTGTGAATCATATGAGAATTTTGGGTGAAGAAATAAAAGACTCATCCTTAGTAGAGAAAATTTTGAGATCTCTAACCCCAAAATTCGATTCGAAAGTATCTTCCATTGAAGAAATATAGGACTTGCAGAACCTTACTGTTGTACAAATCCACGGGATTTTAACAACCTTTGAAATGAGAAAAGGAGGTCCTTCGGATATCAAAGAAGTTGCAAGAGGAAAAGAAAAGGATGATCAGAAGGAATCGGGTTATATATCATAAGAAGATGAGGCAAATTTTGTAAAGAAACTCCAACTAGACACCAAAAGGTTCATAGGTAAGATTCCCTTTGAGTGTTTTTCTTGGGGTAGAGTTGGTCATTATGCTGCCAAGTGTCCTCATAAATAAAACCATGGAAATGGGAAAGAAACTGCAAAAAAAAAGGAAATGGTTTTGAAAATAAGAGAAGTTATTATACTCATGAAGATAGTGATGGTTTGTCAAAGAGTGAAGAGGGAGAGTCTGATTAGGATCTTAAACTACCCATGGAATTTGAAAGAAGTACTAATGAGTCTGATGACAATTCCATGGATGCTCTAGAAGAGAAGGATTTTTTGTTGTTGAAGAAATCACTTAACTTAAATTACTTTGGGAAGGTTCCATATTTCTCATAATGCATGCACACCTTGATTTTATAATTATTTACCCCATCAGAAATGTTGGAACTTATTGCACTGCCATGAATTGTTTCTACTTTCTAGCCAAAAAGAGCCAATACTTGCTGACCCTTCCGAAGTTCTTCTTCTAAGTGAGAAAAGTGACAATCAGTTCCCCACTCATACTTCTTGTTAGTCCCATAAAAAAAGGAAAAGAACAAATTTCTATGGAGGCAATGTAACTATCTTAGTAACGGGTATATCCTTTGTTGGAAATGCTGAGAGGGGGGAGAATCAATATTTCTTTTCAATTGCTATTTTTACCAATTAGATCACTTATATTTAGAACACAAAATGAACAATAAGAATAAATGCTTTTATTAATTTCTTCTTTACAATAAATCAAGTACAATATATGTAGGGCTCCAACCGTAGATGAAGACACCAATCTTCAATCTCCCAGGCTCCAACCTATATTTGCCAAGCACTGACTTGGACTTCCAAGGCTCCAACCCTATATCTGGTATAGGCTCCAACCTGGTCTCTTGAGGACTCCTATCCTCTAGGGCTCCAACCCTATCTTCGAAGGCACCAACCTTGTCACTTTGAGGCTCCAACCTCCTACTTCAATTCGTCAAGATATATTTGGTTATACTTCACGACTCCCAATGTCTTCTTCAACAAGCCCTGTCAATCTTCACTTAGTCTTCATTGTAGTCTTCATGCTACATCATCAATGACAACCTTATCAACATAAAAGGTGTCATCACTGCTCTTCATCATACCTAATCAATCTCTTCAAGTTATCTCATCATGACATCATCATTGCATCATTGTTTTCAATACAACACTCCAATGTGTCTGCACTAAGTTCTGCACCAGCTCTAAATGTGTCTTCAATAGTTCTACACCTTCTTCAAATCTGATCTAAGGTTTGCTTCAAGACTTCTCCAAGTTGACATCAAAGGTGCTCCAAATTCCCGCTCCTTTAATCAATGTTCCAAGGTAGTCTTCAAGAGTATCCTTACTATTCTACACTAAGCCTGCTCTACTGCACTACTCTTGATCACCCAATCTGCACCAAGGCTCCTAAATAAAACTTCATTGTTGTACCAACATTCTTGCACCACGCTGTGCTAGGGCTATTACACCAACTGCACTAAGGAATTTACACCATACTACACCAGGACTTTTTTCACTTCTCCAAAACATCCAATTAACACTGGTCTGAGGTCATATCAGTCCAATATTCAAGTGTTACCATAGGAAGGATGTCACAGGTTCATAGATCTGGTGCCAAAACAATCTTAAACCTTCTGCAATGAATATGTAACCCAACCAGCCAGCTCTACCACTGAAGCTTACTACAAAGGAAGACACAAATGCGAATCACAATACCCACAACAACATGCCTAAAGAGAGTAGATCAAATTCCTCCAACAAGTCCGAAGAAAGACTGCTTCTCAGTCCAAAAACCACCCTATAACATCATCAAGAATGAGAGGGAACATGTCCAAGAAACCCACAGCAACGTATGACTTATGATCAATAGAAATTTGCAATCCAACCACAAATCTGAGGCTACATCAAGGCACCAAAGCAACAAAAGTAGGAAGTCTGAAGCTTAAATATTCTCCATATACTGAAACCCTTAGATTGCACCAGCTCCCACAAATAAAAAGTCACAGGTTAGAATATGTTAGCCTCTCCATTGTTCTAGCCCATAGACAATCCGAAATTTTACCAAACAATACACAGCAGTCCACAGTAAATAAATGGAATATGACCCTTAACTCACTGTTTTTTCTGTGTTATTTACTTCGTTGTTTTTCTCCTTAATATCCTCTGAAATTCTGTTCTAAAAGAAGGTCGAAACCCTCTTATATATATACACATTCTTGTCCATAAACTAATAGACATGTCTTCAAGAAGGGCTGGCATGAATTTACCAAGGTAAGGTCGGCTCACTGACAGAATTTTACTTTAAAATTGAAAAATCAATAACTTTCAAACCGCTTGGAGTTTCGGGCTGAGTAATAGCTCGTTGGAAAGGAAAAATTATGCTCTTAAAGATGGTGTAGGTTTAATTAAGGAATTTTTCCTCTAAGGTAGTGATCCGGATTTATGCAGGAACGCAACAGAATAAACATATAACCATAAATACAGAGATGCAGCGGAAATAACACTTCATTTCATTAATATCAAAGAACTGAAATTTGCTTACAGACCGAATGGAAATAAAACTAGCGGTGCTTGTTAGTTGTCTGTTACAATGAGGTTTGAGGGCCTATTTATTATTGAGAAACAATGGAGAACCATAAACATCCAAAAACCTAACCCTAGGAGAAGAAGCGCCAAAACTATGGGCCGCGTTTGGGTAAATTGGTGTTTCAACTTCCCAGGGACGTAACTTTGGCATACTATCTCCGTTTGACACACATGATACATCATTAGAAAGATCTCTCTGAGGAATACAACCTTTTCCATGAATATCATTCCAAAATGGAATGATATTCGTTGGAGATGCCCAAAAAACATCGTTTAGGGCCTCAAAACGGCTCCGGAAGTTCAGGACCCGAAAAACTGCTAAAAATAGTAAGTTATGCCGAAACTGAAAAACTGAAAGAGACAATGGTGGGAGCCCAAGTGGAATAGGCGGGTGGCCACCAATATCCACCTGGATCATTCCTCCCCCCTTAGGAAGCAATGGTCCCCATTGCGTTAAGTTCCTCCATGAGATGAGGAAATTTCTGCTGAACTTGGTCCCTGGTGAACCACTTTCCTTGGTGCCGGAGTTGGCCAGCTTTGACAACCCGATATAGTTGGATCTTCTGTTGGCGAGTGCTCTTGATTTGCATGTCCATGATGCAATCTGTGGTGGCCTGTTCCATGCAGTCTGGATTTAACTTAGTTGGTGTGAGTTGTTCTGCAATGTCCAAGGTGTCCAGTAGAGGTGGGAAGTAAGGACGAAGGCGATCCACATTGAAGACTGGGTGCAGACCAAGGAATGGTGGAATACTGAGCTCGAATGCATTGTTCCCTACAGCCTTGGTGATGGTGTACGGCCCGTATCGGAGCAGGCGAAGCTTGCGGTGGGGTCCAGTGAGGCGCTCCTTCTGCAAATGTAGCCATACTTTGTCGCCCACCTGGAAGTTGTGTGGCACCCGGTGTTGATCATGGCGTTGCTTGTACTTCGCATTGGCTCTGTCAAATATATCATGAACCTGTTGGCGGATGTGTTGAATGCGCTCGATGAAGCTACTTGCTTTGTCAACTTCAGACTGGACATGAGCTGAATTGGCCTAAGCAGCTGCAAATGGTATGGCTACGTCGATGGGACATAGTGGCTGGAATCCCAAGCCCACCTGAAAGGGGCTATGGCCGATTGAACTGTGGAGAGCCCGATTATAACTATGTTGTACATAGAGGAGGCTCTCGTCCCATGTGCGTGGATGCTTTGAATTGTACATGCGCAGAATGTGTACAATCATTCTGTTGACGACCTCTGTCTGGCCATCTGTTTGGGGATGGAAAGCTGTGGACTTGGTGAGCTTGGTATCCAACATCGACCAGAGGCTGGACCAAAATGTGCTGAGGAACCTGCTATCCTGATCTGATATGATAGACTTTGGGATCCCAAAGTGCACCCACACTCGTTCAAAGAAGAGTTTAGCAGTGGCTTCTGCTGTGATATTCTTCTTGCAGGCCGCCATAATGGCCATCTTCGAGAATCTGTCGACGACCACAAAAACACAGTCATTTCCCTGCTTAGTAGAAGGCAGGCCCGACATGTAATCCATGGAGATGGATTCCAAAGGTCGACTAGGGGTAGGTAGAGGAGTATATAGGCCTTGCTTCTTGATGGTCGGTTTGGCAATGGCACAAGCAGTGCAGGATCTGATGTGCTTCTCGACATCCTTTCGAAGGTTCGGCCAATAGAAATACTTCTGTAGTAGTGCTACTGTTTTCTCGACCCCGAAATGCCCAGCGACTCGACTGTAGTGTGCTTCCCATATCATCTTGGCACGCTCGCTTGAAGGAACACAAAGGTGTCCCAGGTGACATAAAAGTGCATATTGGAGGTGAAAATTTGGAACTTGTGTGCCCCCAAGAGTGCCTTGTAAGTGTGGCCGAATTCTGGGTCACTCTCATAGAGAAGCGGCCAATCAGAAGTCTCGTGCCCACAAGAGTTGAGCACGGTGGTGAGCGCCACGATCGGTGGTCGGCTGAGGCAGTCTGCAACATTATTGGTGCTACCCTTCTTGTACTTGATGTTCAAGTGAAACTGTTGCAGATATGTGGACCACTTCTGATGGCGATCATTCTGCAACTTCCCTTGTGTCTGTATGAACTGCAGGGGCCGGTGGTCTGTGTGGATGATTGTTTCCTTCCCAAAAATGTAATGCTTCCATTGTCGACAGGCTTGCACAATGGAATACATTTATTTGTCATAGGTGGGATACTTGCGAACTATCTCAGACAATGTCTCACTGTGATATGCCACTGGATGTCCCTGTTGAGTAAGAACTGCCCCAATAGCATAGTCAAAGGCATCTGTCTCGATCTCAAATGGCTGCTGCAAGTCTGGTAAGGTGAGCACTGGGGCAGAACAGAGGCGATTTTTCAATTCTTTGAACGCCTTCTGTTGAGGTTCCAACCAAAATAATTTTGCTCTCGCTCCTCCTTTGGTGACTTGACTCAAGGGCCAAGTGATATGAGAGAATCCCAACACGAATCTATGGTAGAAATTAGCAAGACCCAGAAAGCTGCGAAGCTCTGTTATAGTAGTCGGGGCTGGCCAATCCCGAATGACTTGGATCTTGGCTGGATCCACATGCACCCCCTTTCATCAATAATGTATCCCAGATATTGAACCTGGGTCATGCCAAATGTGCACTTCTCCAAATTGGCACACAACTTGTGTTGCCGCAGTGTTTGGAGGACTTGTCGGATGTGGTGAAGGTGCTCTTCCCAAGTCTTGCTGAAGATCAGAATGTCATCCAAGTACACCACTACAAATGAGTTGGTGAATGGCCACAAGATGTCGTCCATCATCCTCATGAAGGTTGCGGGAGCATTTGTCAACTCGAAAGGCATGACTAGCCATTCAAAAAGGCCTTCCTTGGCTTTGAAGGCAGTCTTCCACACATGAGAGGGTTCAATTGGTACCTGGTGATACCCAGACTTCAGGTCGATCTTGCTGAAATATTTTGCACCTTTGAGTTGGTCCAGAAGGTCATCAATCCGTGGGATTGGGTACCTATTCCGGACAGTGATCTTGTTCAGCGCCCGATAGTCAATACGGAGTCTCCACGTCCCATCCTTCTTCTGTACCAACACGATCGGGCTCCCACAGGGCGATGAACTTGGTCTGATGTGACCTTTCTGCAACAGCTCCTGAATCTGCCTCTTGATTTCATCATTCTCTAGAACAGAGTGCCGATAGATCGGTCCATTGGGTAGCGGCGCACCTGGGGTCAGATCAATCGGGTGCTTGACCTGACAGTGCAGAGGAACCCCTGTGGGTGAGGTGAAGATGTCCCCGTACTCCTCCACAACTTTATCCATTTGTTGTTGTCGTGCAAAGGAGCCCTGTCTGGAGGTCGTGGCCACAGTCTTCTTCTTGCCCTGGGGGCGGATCATCAGGAAAATGAATTTCCTGGTTTGGGAAATGAGCTTACTACATTGTTTTGCAGTAACCAAAGAGATAGTGGCAGGAGGTGGTACCTCTGGTATCCTGTACAACTTATTTCCCAAAGTAACAATAACAACACGAGGTCAAGACTCATACACAACATGACGCTTCCACAAGTATGGTTGTCCTAATAATACATCAGAAACATCAATAGGAGCAACGTCACATAATACCTCATCCGAGAAGGGCTTGATGCTAATATAGGGAAGGCGGCACTACTGGCTGACGCGGAGATCTCGTCCCTGGTGAAGCCACCCGATGGTGTATGGATGTGGGTGAGCTGTGGTCGGCAAGCCCAACCGCTTCACGGTATCTGCTGAAATGAGGTTCTTTTGGCTCCCATTGTTGACAATGTACTGTACAGGGGAGCCCTTTACCCACATCTGGGAGTGGAAGAGACGTTCCTCCTCCTATGGATCTTCCGGTTCCTCCTTCTAGATCTTGGTAGTGGCAACAGTGGCGTTGGGCTCCGCATCAATAATCTGTTTCCCTTTTTCATTAACCTTTTTAGGTTCTGATTCAGAGTCGGAGCATGCATCTGACTCAGAAGCCCTCATCTCGGCCACTAGCGACTGCTTGGCCCGACACTCACTTGTGTTGTGAGTGGAGCTCTTATGGAACTCACACCACTTTCCCGTGTCCTTTGGCATTGCGGTGTTGTTCTTTTCTTGTGGCTTTGACGGGTTGTCTTTAGCCACCATGCCTTGGCTCTGTCCTTTGTTCTGCTGTTTGGGAGCACCTTTCCCTTACTTTTGATTCGCAGATCCAAAGTCTCGCTTTTTCTGTTTGAATTTCTGCTCAATCTTGGCAGCATACCGGTATCCCGTACCAAGCGAGGAGATGTCGAGGAACTCCATTTCCTCCTGAATGTATCTGTGCAGACAGCTGCGATACTTTAGCACCAAATGTTTCTCTAAATCTTTGATACCCATCTTTGTGCGCAGGGTATGGAACAGATTCTTCAACTCATGCACATCTTGATCCCTTTGTTGTCGCAGCGTGGTCCATTGTATGTACTTGTCCTCATAGCTCCCCACGGGATAGTATTGTTCCTTGACGATGTCTCGGAAATAATTCCAAGTTGGTACGGCCGAGAACAGAGAGGGCTCTATCTAGTCCTTGTTCTCATAGTAGGTTTCCCACCAGTCCTTAACGTGGGGGGTAGCTTTGAGGAGTGCAAAAATAATCTTCTCCCGGTCTGAAAAGTCATGAACAGAGAAATATCCTTCTAATAGATTCAACCATCTATCTACGGCATCTGCATCTATTCGACCCTCAAATATGGGAATGTCAAAATTTACTTGTACCTTAAAAGGAGTCGCACCTCCAGAGTGGCTGCTGGATGTAGATGCGCCGCCGATGGGTAGTCGTTGAAGGATCTGAGCAAAGTTATCCATCATCGCGTTCCTTTGTTTTTCGAGGGCCTCCTCAAGCAATATTTTGATAGGATCTCCTGCTCCCTCATCTTTCTTTTCGTCCCCCATGGGTGTCCGTCGAGGTTTGCGAGGCTGATCTTGCAAAGGTTCTACCAGATCAAGCCCTAGCTCCTTATACCCCGACCTCGTTGGGGACATACAAAGAAGGATCGAGAAAAAGCAGACCCCTCTGATACCACTGATCCGGATTTATGGAGGAACGCAACAGAATAAACATATAACAATAAATATAGAGATGCAGTGGAAATAACACTTCATTTCATTAATATCAAAGAACTGAAATTTGCTTACAGACAGAATGGAAATAAAACTAGCCAGGGCACTGGTAGCTATCTCTGAGAAGAGATGTGGCGGCTACAGGCCTCTGAACTGAGTTACAATGAGGCTCGAGGGCCTATTTATTATTGAGAAACAATGGAGAACTCTAAACATCCAAAAACCTAAACCTAGGAGATTAATCGCCAAGACTATGGGCCCCGTTTGGGTAAATTGGTGTTTCAACTTCCCAGGGACGTAACTTTGGCATACTATCTCCGTTTGACGCACATGATACATCATTAGAAAGCTCTATCCGAGAGCTACAACTTTCGCCACGAATATCATTGCGAAACAGAATGATATTTGCTAGAGGCGCGATGTCCAAAAAACGTCATTTAGGGCCTCAAAACAGCTCCGGAAGTTCAGGACCCGAAAAACTGCTAAAAATAGTAAGTTATGACAAAACTGAAAAACTGCAAGAGACAATGGTGGGGGCCCAAGTGGAATAGGCGGGTGGCCACCAATATCCACCTGGATCATTCCTCCCCCCTTAGGAAGCAATGGTCCCCATTGCGTTAAGTTCCTCCATGAGATGAGGAAATTTCTGCTGAACTTGGTCCCCGGTGAACCACTTTCCTTGGTGCAGGAGTTGGCCAGCTTTGACAACCCGATATAGTTGGATCTTCTGCTGGCGAGTGTTCTTGATTTGCATTTCCATGATGCAATCTGTGGTGGCCTGTTCCATGCAGTCTGGATTTAACTCAGTTGGTGTGAGTTGTTCTGCAATGTCCGAGGTGTCCAGTAGAGGTGGGAAGTAAGGACGAAGGCAATCCACATTGAAGACTAGGTGCAGACCAAGGAATGGTGGAATACTGAGCTCGAATGCATTGTTCCCTACAGCCTTGGTGATGGTGTATGGCCCGTATCGAAGCGGGCGAAGCTTGCGGTGGGGTCCAGTGAGGCGCTCCTTCTGCAAATGTAGCCATACTTTGTCACCCACCTGGAAGTTGTGTGGCACCCGGTGTTGATCATGGCGTTGCTTGTACTTGGCATTGGCTCTGTCCAATATATCATGAACCTGTTGGCGCATGTGTTGAATGCGCTCGATGAAGCTACTTGCTTTGTCAACTTCAGACTGGACATGAGCTGAATTGGCCTGAGCAGCTGCAAATGGCATGGCTACGTCAATGGGACATAGTGGCTGGAATCCCAAGCCCACCTGAAAGGGGCTATGGCTGATTAAACTGTGGAGAGCCCGATTATAACTATGTTGTACATAGGGGAGGCTCTTGTCCCATGTGCGTGGATGCTTTGAATTGTACATGCGCAGAATTTGTACAATCATTCTGTTGACGACCTCTGTCTGGCCATCTGTTTGGGGATGGAAAGCTGTGGACTTGGTGAGCTTGGTATCCAACATCGACCAGAGGCTGGACCAAAATGTGCCGAGGAACCTGCTATCCCGATCTGATATGATAGACTGTGGGATCCCAAAGTGCACCCACACTCGTTCAAAGAAGAGTTTAGCAGTGGCTTCTGCTGTGATATTCTTCTTACAAGCCGCCATAATGGCCATCTTCGAGAATCTGTCAACGACCATGAAAAAATAGTCATTTCCATTCTTAGTAGAAGGCAGGCCTGACATTTAATCCATGGAGATGGATTCCCAAGGTCGACTAGGGGTAGGTAGTGGAGTATATAGGCCTTGCTTCTTGATGGTTGGTTTGGAAATGGCACAAGCAGTGCAGGATTTGATGTGCTTCTCGACATCCTTTCGAAGGTTCGGCCAATAGAAATACTTCTGTAGTATTGCTACTGTTTTCTCGACCCCGAAATGCCCAGCGACTCGACTGTAGTGTGCTTCCCATATCATCTTGGCACGCTCGCTTGAAGGAACACAAACGTGTCCCAGGTGACATAAAAGTGCATCTTGGAGGTGAAAATTTGGAACTTGCGTGCCCCCCAAGAGTGCCTTGTAAGTGTGGCCGAATTCTGGGTCACTCTCATAGAGAAGCGGCCAATCATAAGTCTCGTGCCCACAAGAGTTGAGCACGGTGGTGAGCGCCACGATCGGTGGTCGGCTGAGGCAGTCTGCAACATTATTGGTGCTACCCTTTTTGTACTTGATGTTCAAATGAAACTGTTGCAGATATGTGGACCACTTCTAATGGCGATCATTCTGCAACTTCCCTTGTGTCTGTATGAACTGCAGGGGCCGGTGGTCTGTGTGGATGATTGTTTCCTTCCCCAAAATGTAATGCTTCCATTTTCGACAGGCTTGCACAATGGAATACATTTCTTTATCATAGGTGGGATACTTGCGAACTGTCTCAGACAATGTCTCATTGTGATATGCCACTGGATGTCCCTGTTGAGTAAGAACTGCCCCAATAGCATAGTCAGAGGCATCTGTCTCGATCTCAAATGGCTGCTGCAAGTCTGGTAAGGTGAGCACTGGGGCAGAACAGAGGCGATTTTTCAATTCTTTGAACGCCTTCTCTTGAGGTTCCGACCAAAAGAATTTTGCTCTCGCTCCTCCTTTGGTGACTTGACTCAAGGGCCAAGTGATATGAGAGAATCCCAACACGACTCTACGGTAGAAATTAGCAAGACCCAGAAAGCTGCGAAGCTCTGTTATAGTAGTCGGGGCTGGCCAATCCCGAATGACTTGGATCTTGGCTGGATCCACATGCACCCCCCTTTCATCAATAATGTATCCCAGATATTGAACCTGGGTCATGCCAAATGTGAACTTCTCCAAATTGGCACACAACTTGTGTTGCCGCAGTGTTTGGAGGACTTGTCGGATGTGGTGAAGGTGCTCTTCCCAAGTCTTGCTGAAGATCAGAATGTCATCCAAGTACACCACTACAAATGAGTTGGTGAATGGCCCCAAGATGTCATCCATCATCCTCATGAAGGTTGCGGGAGCATTCGTCAACCCGAAAGGCATGACCAGCCATTCAAAAAGGCCTTCCTTGGCTTTGAAGGCAGTCTTCCACACATGAGAGGGTTCAATTGGTACCTGGTGATACCCAGACTTCAGGTCGATCTTGCTGAAATATTTTGCACCTTTGAGTTGGTCCAGAAGGTCATCAATCCGTGGGATTGGGTACCTATTCTGGACAGTGATCATGTTCAGCGCCTGATAGTCAATATAGAGTCTCCACGTCCCATCCTTCTTCTGTACCAACACGATCGGGCTCCCACAGGGCGATGAACTTGGTCTGATGTGACCTTTCTGCAATAACTCCTGAATCTGCCTCTTGTTTTCATCATTCTCCAGAACAGAGCGTCGATAGATCGGTCCATTGGGTAGCGGCGCACCTGGGGTCAGATCAATCGGGTGCTTGACCTGACAGTGCAGAGGAACCCCTGTGGGTGAGGTGAAGATGTCCCTGTACTCCTCCACAACCTTATCCATTTGTTGTTGTCGTGTAGAGGAGCCCTGTCTGGAGGTCGTGGCCACAGTCTTCTTCTTGCCCTGGGGGCGGATCATCAGGAAAACGAATTTCCTGGTTTGGGAAATGAGCTTACTGCATTGTTTTGCAGTAACCAAAGAGATAGCAGCAGGAGGTGGTACCTCCGGTATCCTGTACAACTTATTTCCCAAAGTAACAATAACAGCACGAGGCCGAGACTCATACACAGCATGACGCTTCCACAAGTATGGTTGTCCTAATAATACATCAGAAACATCAATAGGAGCAACGTCACATAATACCTCATCCGTGAAGGGTTTGATGCTATAGGGAAGGCGGCACTGCTGGCTGACGCGGAGATCTCGTCCTTGGTGAAGCCACCCGATGGTGTATGGATGTGGGTGAGCTGTGGTCGGCAAGCCCAACCGCTTCACGGCGTCTGCCGAAATGAGGTTCTTTTGGCTCCCATTGTCGACAATGAACTGTACCGGGGAGCCCTTTACCCACATCTGGGAGTGGAAGAGACGTTCCTCCTCCTCTAGATCTTCCGGTTCCTCCTTTTGGATCTTTGCAGTGGCAACAATGGTGTTGGGCTCCGCATCAATAATCTATTTCCCTTTTTCATTCGCCTTTTCAGGTTCTGATTCGGAGTCAGAGCATGCATCTGACTCAGAAGCCCTCATCTCGGCCACTAGCGACTGCTTGGCCCGACACTCACTCGTGTTGTGAGTGGAGCTCTTATGGAACTCACACCACTTTCCCGTGTCCTTCTTTGGCTTTACGGTGTTGTTCTTTTCTTGTGGCTTTGACGGGTTGTCTTTAGCCACCATGCCTTGGCTCTGTCCTTTGTTCTGCGGTTTGGAAGCACCTTTCCTTGCTTTTGATTTCAACAGATCTGTGCCCGCTTTTTTGTTTGAATTTCTCGCTCAATCTTACAGATACCTACATATCGTACGGTTATAGGATGTTTGAGCAGAACTCTTGGCTTCCTCCCCGAATGTATCCGTGCGTACGCTTGTGATACTTAGTACTCAATGTTTCTCTAATTTTTGATACCCAATCCTTGTGCACATGGTATGGAAATGTATCTTGACAACTGGCGCACATCTTGATCCCTTTGTTGTCGCAGCGTGGTCCATTGTATGTACTTGTCCTCATAGCTCCCTACGGGATAGTACTGTTCCTTGACGGCGTCTCGGAAAGAATTCCAAGTTGGTACAGCCGAGAACAGAGAGGGTTCTGTCTGGTCCTTGTTCTCACAGTAGGTTTCCCACCAGTCCTTAACATGGGGGTAGCTTTGAGGAGTGCAAAAATAATCTTCTCCCGGTCTGAAAAGTCATGAACCGAGAAATATCCTTCTAACAGATTCAACCATTTATCAACGTATCTACTCCACGGACCCTCAAATACAGGGAAATGTCACCCATTTGTGGCCCGCAGGCCGAGTCGGGTACCCTCCGCAGGGCGCGGGATGTGACAGCCACGGCAAGGCTGTTGAAGGATCTGAGCGAAGTTATCCATCATCACATTCCTTTGTTTTTCGAGGGCCTCCTCGAGCAATATTTTGATAGGATCTCCTGCTCCCTCATCTTTCTTTTCGTCCCCCATGGGCGTCCGTTGAGGTTTGCGAGGATGATCTTGCAAAGGTTCCACCAGATCAAGCCCTAGCGCCTTATACCCCGACCTCGTTGGGGACATGCAAAGAAGGACCGAGAAAAAGTAGACCTCTTTGATACCACTCATTTGGATTTATGCAGGAACGCAACAGAAAAAACATATAACCATAAATATAGAGATGCAGTAGAAATAACACTTCATTTCATTAATATCAAAGAACTGAAATTTGCTTACAGACAGAATGGAAATAAAACTAGCTAGCACTGGGTATTACTCGAGATGAGATGGGGAAGGAAGAAGGCCTCCGAATCGAGCAATGAGTTCAGGCCTATTTATCTATGAGAAACACCAGAACTCCAACCAAAAACTAACTCTAGGAGACGAATCGCCAAGACTATGGGCCTCGTTTGGGTAAATTGGTGTTTCACTTCAAAGGACGCAACTTTCGTACATTATCTCCGTTTGATGACATGATACATCATTAGAAAGCTCTATCGAGGGAATACAAGTTTCGCCATGAATATCAATACAAAATGGAATGATACTAGAGGTGCGTGTCCAAAACGCTATTTAGGCCTCAAACGGCTCCTAAGTTCAGACCCGAAAAACTCGCTAAAAAAGAAAGGCACAAAACCGAAAATGCCAGAGACAATGGTGGGGGCCCAAGTGGAATAGGCGGGTGGCCACCAATATCCACCTGGATCATTCCTCCCCCCTTAGGAAGCAATGGTCCCCATTGCGTTAAGTTCCTCCATGAGATGAGGAAATTTTTGCTGAACTTGGTCCCTGGTGAACCACTTTCCTTGGTGCAAGAGTTGGCCAGCTTTGACAACCTGATACAGTTGGATCTTCTGTTGGCGAGTGTTCTTGATTTGCATGTCCCTGATACAATCTGTACTGCTCCCAAGTGCCTGTTTAACTCCTGTTGGTGAGTGATCTCCCGTAATGTCCACAAGGCTCCATAGAGGTGGGAAGCAGACCAAGGCGGCATCCACATTGAAGACCTGTGCGGGCATTTAAGGAATGGTGACCATTGCTTCCGAAGGGCAGAGGAATCCCTTGCCAGCTCCTTGGTGATAAATATCACCAGACGGGAGAGGGCAAGCTTGCGGTGGGGTCCGTGAGGCGCTCCTTCCTCATAAATGTAGCGTTACCTGCCGCCCACATGGAAGTTGTGTGGCACCCGGTGTTGACTGAAGCCGCTTGTACTTCACATCGGCTCGTCCAATATACTGCGGAACCCGTCAGGATGTTGAATGCGCTCGATGAAGCTACTTGCTTTGTCAACTTCAGACTGGACGTGCGCTGAATCGGCCTGAGCAGCTGCAAATGGCATGGCCACGTCAATGGGACATAGTGGCTGGAATCCCAAGCCCACCTGAAAGGGGCTATGGCCAATTGAACTGTGGAGAGCCCGATTATAACTATGTTGTACATAAGGGAGGCTCTCGTCCCATGTGCGTGGATGCTTTGAATTGTACATGCGCAGAATGTGTACAATCATTCCGTTGACGACCTCTGTCTGGCCATCTGTTTGGGGATGGAAAGCTGTGGACTTGGTGAGCTTGGTATCCAACATCGACCAGATGCTGGACCAAAATGTGCTAAGGAACCTGCTATCTCGATCTGATATGATAGACTGTGGGATCCCAAAGTGCACCCACACTCGTTCAAAGAAGAGTTTAGCAGTGGCTTCTGCTGTGATATTCTTCTTACAAGCCACCATAATGGCCATCTTCGAGAATCTGTCAACGACCACGAAAACACAGTCATTTCCATTCTTAGTAGAAGGCAGGCCCGGCATGTAATCCATGGAGATGGATTCCCAAGTTCGACTAGGGGTAGGAAAGAGAGTAGGCTCTTTCTGATGCTCTGCTTAAAATGGCATATGCAGATTTGATGCTTCATATCCATCTACAGCCTGTCACAGAGAAATAGAGTATTGCTATTGCTTTCTGGCCCCAAATGCTCAACACCTATCCAGATGTGCTCCCATATCACTCAATGCCCGCTGGAAGGAACACAAAGTCCAGCAGGCATAAAGTGACCTGAGGAAAATTCAATCTCTGCACTCCAAGAGTGCCTTCTGTAAGTGTGGCCGAATCTCCGGTCACTTTCATGCAGAGAAGCGCTGACCAGAAGTCTGTGTCTGCTGGGTGAGTTGAGCATGGCAGAGCCGTTCGCTACTCCAGGTCGGCTGAGGCAGTCTGCAACATTATTGGTGCTACCCTTCGTGTACTTGATGTTCAAATGAAATTGTTGCAGATATGTGGACCACTTCTGATGGCGATCATTCTGCAACTTCCCTTGTGTCTGTATGAACTGCAGGGGCCGGTGGTCCGTGTGGATGATTGTTTCCTTCCCCAAAATGTAATGCTTCCATTGTCGACAGGCTTGCACAATGGAATACATTTCTTTGTCATAGGTGGGATACTTGCGAACTGTCTCAGACAATGTCTCACTGTGATATGCCACTGGATGTCCCTGTTGAGTAAGAACTGCCCCAATAACATAGTCAGAGGCATCTGTCTCGATCTCAAACGGCTGCTGCAAGTCTGGTAAGGTGAGCACTGGGGCAGAACATAGGCGATTTTTCAATTCTTTGAACGCCCTCTGTTGAGGTTCCGACCAAAATAATTTTGCTCTCGCTCCTCCTTTGGTGACTTGACTCAAGGGCTAAGTGATATGAGAGAATCCCAACACGAATCTACGGTAGAAATTAGCAAGACCCAGAAAACTGCGAAGCTCTGTTATAGTAGTCGGGGCTGGCCAATCCCGAATGACTTGGATCTTGGCCGGATCCACATGCACCCCCCTTTCATCAATAATGTATCCCAGATATTGAACCTGGGTCATGCCAAACGTGCACTTCTCCAAATTGGCACACAACTTGTGTTGCCGCAATGTTTGGAGGACTTGTCGGATGTGGTGAAGGTGCTCTTCCCAAGTCTGGCTGAAGATCAGAATATCATCCAAGTACACCACTACAAATGAGTTGGTGAATGGCCGCCAGATGTCATCCATCATCCTCATGAAGGTGGCGGGAGCATTCGTCAACCCAAAAGGCATGACCAGCCATTCGAAAAGGCCTTCCTTGGCTTTGAAGGTCATCTTCCACACATCGGAGGGTTCAATTGGTACCGGGTGATACCCACTTCGTGCCTTCCATCTTACAAATATTTTGCACCTTGAGTTGGTTTCCTAGGGTTGTCATCAATCCGTGGGATTGGGTACCTATTCCCATAAGGATCTTGTTTAGCGCCCATAGTCACGCAGCTCCCACGTCCCCATCCTTCTTTCCGTACCAACATGACCTGTTCTGTCAGTAATAAGTAGTCCATTCATGACCTTTCTACAACAGCTCCTAAATCTACCTCTTGATTTCATCATTCTCCAGAACAGAGCGCTAATAGATCAGTCCATTGGGTAGCGGCGCACCTGAGGTCAGATCAATTGGGTGCTTGACCTGATAGTGCAGAGGAACCCCTGTGGGTGAGGTGAATACGTCCCCATACTCCTCCACAACTTTATCCATTTGTTGTTGTCGGGCAGAGGAGCCCTCTCTGGAGGACGTGGCCACAGTCTTCTTCTTGCCCTGGGGGTGGATCATCAGAAAAATGAATTTCCTGGTTTGGGAAATGAGCTTACTGCATTGTTTTGCAGCAACCAAAGAGATAGCCGCAGGAGGTGGTACCTCTGGTATCCTGTACAACTTATTTCCCAAAGTAACAATAACAGCACGAGGTTGAGACTCATACACAACATGACGCTTCCACAAGTATGGTTGTCCTAATAATACATCAGAAACATCAATAGGAGCAACGCCACATAATACCTCGTCCGAGAAGGGCTTGATGCTATAGGGAAGGCGGCACTGCTGGCTGATGCAGAGATCTCGTCCCTGGTGAAGCCACCCGATGGTGTATGGATGTGGGTGAGCTGTGGTCGGCAAGCCCAACCGCTTCACGGCATCTGCTGAAATGAGGTTCTTTTGTCTCCCATTGTCGAAAATGAACTATACAGGGGAGCCCTTTACCCACATCTCGGAGTGGAAGAGATGTTCCTCCTCATCTGGATCTTCCGGTTCCTCCTTCTAGATCTTGGTAGTGGCAACAGTGGCATTGGGCTCCGCATCAATAATCTGTTTCCCTTTTTCATTCCCCTTTTCAGGTTCTGATTTGGAGTCGGAGCATGCATCTGACTCAGAAGCCCTCATCTCGGCCACTAGCGACTCCTTGGCCCGACACTCACTTGTGTTGTGAGTGGAGCTCTTATGGAACTCACACCACTTTCCCGTGTCCTCCTTTGGCTTTGCGGTGCTGTTCTTTTCTTGTGGCTTTGACGGGTTCTCTTTAGCCACCATGCCTTGGCTCTGTCCTTTGTTCTGCGGTTTGGGAGCACATTTCCCTTGCTTTTGATTCGCAGATCCAAAGTCTCGCTTTTTCTGTTTGAATTTCTGCTCAATCTTGGTAGCATACCGGTATGCCATACCAAGCGAGGAGATGTCGAGGAACTCCATTTCCTCCTGAATGTATCTGTGCAGACAGCTGCGATACTTTAGCACCAATTTTTTCTCTGAATCTTTGATACCCAACTTTGTGCGCAGGGTATGGAACATATTCGTCAACTCATGCACATCTTGATCCCTTTGTTGTCGCAGCGTGGTGCATTGTATGTACTTGTCCTCATATCTCCCCATGGGATAGTACTGTTCCTTGACGACGTCTCAGAAATAATTCCAAGTTGGTACAGCTGAGAACATAGAGGGTTTTGTCTGGTCCTTTTTCTCACAGTAGGTTTCCCACCAGTCCTTAACGTGGGGGGTAGCTTTGAGGAGTGCAAAAATAATCTTCTCTCTCGTCCGAAAGTCGTTAACGCAGAAATATCTCAACAGATTCAAATCATTCATTCATGGCATCCGCATCTATTTGACCTCATGAATGTCAAAATCTACTTGTACCTTAAAAGGAGTCGCACCCGCAGTGGCCGTCGTACGTGTGATGCGCCGCCGGTGGGCAACCGTTGAAGGATCTGAGCAAAGTTATCCATCATCGCGTTCCTTTGTTTTTCGAGGGCCTCGTCAAGCAATATTTTGATAGGATCTCCTGCTCCCTCATCTTTCTTTTCGTCCCCCATGGGCGTCTATTGAGGTTTGCGAGGTTGATCTTGCAAAGGTTCCACTAGATCAAGCCCTAGCTCCTCATACCCCAACCTCGTTGGGGACATGCAAAGAAGGATCGAGAAAAAGTAGACCCCCATGATACCACTGATCCGTGACGGCGTGCAGGAACGCAACAGAATAAACATATAACCATAAATACAGAGATGTAGCGGAAATAACACTTCATTTCATTAATATCAAAGAACTGAAATTTGCTTACAGACAGAATGGAAATAAAACTAGCCAGGGCACTGGTAGCTATCTCTGAGAAGAGATGTGGCAGCTACAGGCCTCCGAACTGAGTTACAATGAGGCTCGAGGGCCTATTTATTATCGAAAAATAATGGAGAACCCTAAACATCCAAAAACCTAACCCTAGGAGATGAATCGCCAAGACTATGGGCCCCGTTTGGGTAAATTGGTGTTTCAACTTCCCAGGGACGTAACTTTGGCATACTATCTCCGTTTGATGCACATGATACATCATTAGAAAGCTCTATCTGAGGGCTACAACTTTCGCCATGAATATCATTACAAAATGGAATGATATTTGCTAGAGGCGCGATGTCCAAAAAACGTCATTTAGCGCCTCAAAACGGCTCCGGAAGTTCAGGACCCGAAAAACTGCTAAAAATAGGAAGTTATGACAAAACTGAAAAACTGCAAGAGACAATGGTGGGGGCCCAAGTGGAATAGGCAGGTGGCCACCAATATCCACCTGGATCATTCCTCCCCCCTTAGGAAGCAATGGTCCCCATTGCGTTAAGTTCCTCTATGAGATGAGGAGATTTCTACTGAACTTGGTCCCTGGTGAACCACTTTCCTTGGTGCAGGAATTGGCCAGCTTTGACAACCCGATATAGTTGGTTCTTCTGTTGGCGAGTGTTCTTGATTTGCATGTCCATGATACAATCTGTGGTGGCCTGTTCCATGCAGTCTGGGTTTAACTCTGTTGGTGTGAGTTGTTCTGCAATGTCCGAGGTGTCCAGTAGAGGTGGGAAGTAAGGACGAAGGCGATCCACATTGAAGACTGGGTGCAGACCGAGGAATGGTGGAATACTAAGCTCGGAGGCATTGTTCCCTACAGCCTTGGTGATTATGTACGGCCCGTATCGGAGCGGGCGAAGCTTGCGGTGCGGTCGAGTGAGGCGCTCCGTCTGCAAATGTAGCCATACTTTGTCGCCCACCGAGTCGGGGCACCCGACAGCGGACGACATACCGTCAGGACGTATCGGCTCGTCCAATATATCATGAACCCGTTGGTGGACAAGAATGTACCGATGAAGCCATTTATTTACCAATTTCAGACCATGGAGTTTAACTCCGCCTTAGCAGCCCAAATACACATACGTCAATGGGACATAGGGTCGAATCCCAAGCCCGACCAAAGGGGGCCAGGCCAATTGAACCGTGAGAGCCCAGCTATAGCCATGTTTTACATAGAGGTCTCCGTCCATGTGCGTGTGTTTCGGGTATTTAACACCCTAGAGGTTGGTTGGGATTCAACCTCCACAGAGCAGGGGCGTACTATTTAACAGAGACTCACACGATCATGCACAGTCATGAAAACGAAATAGAGCAGAACGAGAGGTTTACCCGTTGGTCCTACGTTTGAAGTAGATCTACGTGGAGTTCAAACTCCCTGCAACCGTCCTTCCTCTTTCACCTGAAATAAAAGAAGAAACCAGCACAAAGGACAAGTTGTACAGTATATTTCTACTCTATATGTTAGCGAGATTCATATAAAACATTAAATAAATCATCATAAATGCTTGTATAACAAATATTATTCACACATTAAAGCATACACTAACACGTTTACTTCGGGAACAGCATGATACTTCTGTATTATAAAAATAGTACGTACAAAAGTAAGTGGAGAGATCACCCGATCCTTCCAAGGCCTTCGCAGACCGTCGTCCGGATCCGTCCAGCCCTTGCCTCGCTAAGACTCCTTCCAAATGAGTGCATACGAGATAACATATAAAGGGATGTGTATCTCAAGGAAACAAAGGGTTTCCTGAAATGAACTGGGAAAGTGCAGGAGGCATGGGGAATCAGACTTTGGATAGGGAACCAACAGAGTATAATAATAATAATTCTCTCTCTCCCTAGGTTCATACATATGAGGTCCTTTATAGTCCCTCCGTGTTTCAATAATAAAACAATACATGTCAGTAGTTGAACTACCTGAGTAACTATCAACCCAGCGCGAAATTAGGGATTTTTTATATATTTTTTAACCATTAAAATGGCATACGCGGAAAAGTCTAGCCGTACTAGCGTATACACGCGGAAAAACACGGGCATAGTCGCGTATGAAGGATTTTCCACTGTTTTTAAGTGAATTTGTCCAAGTCTGTAGGAATGGGTGCCCATAAAGCCATGTAGCAATCATGAATCATGTCAAGGTGAGAAATGATGCTATAACAGATGCCCCCTAATATATGAGGTCAGAAAGGGTACATGATGGCCGAAATGTATTATGCACATAGAAAGAACTTCGCAAGAACAAGAGAGGACTTCACCAGATTTCAGCCTGCCAAAAACCAATGAAAGAAATCAGAGAGTCAACACATGCTGAGGCGGGCATACCCATGCTCAGTCAAAAATACATCATATATAGAAAAAGTACTGAATAGATCCAACATGTATACAAGTATAACTGAACTGAAAGTACATAGTGAATCATCTGAGCAGGGCCCAGAAAGACAAGTCTGTATCAATGTCCAAGTATCACATATAGAAAGCTGAGCAAAGATAGTGCAACTGGATATCTGATCAAGTAACTGAATCTCCAAGTACCGGATCATAAGAGGCGGATCAAACGGTACAATCACGCAACTCGGGGATCAACATATAAGATGCGGCTGTGCTGAACTGCAACATATAAGGGTGGACGGCAACACTGGCAGAAACTGAAAGAACTGTCAACAGTGATCCGAGAAATGCTGATGCAACCCAAGGTCTTCACCGATCACAACGGCACAATTCTACACACTGGGAATAAATGAGATGAAGTCGACCATGTGAGAAATCGTTGGATTACCGGGCAATGATGTTTCCCGTTAACCAACGCGAGACAACCCACCGATAATGATAATGAGTGTCAAGGTGCCCCAGTACAATCTGACAAGTGTGAATGAATGAGTTGAAGTCGAACACTTGAAAGAATCCACCAATCAGGAGGCAATGATGAATCCTCACTGTCGATAGCGAAGAGTCTGCCACTGATGACTGCAAACCCTAAGGTACTGACAAAAAGACTCTAGATCTTGTTCCCAGAGCAATGAGTCGGAGTCGATGGGAAAAGATCTGCTGGAAGGAAGGCATTAAGGCATCCCACATCGGTCCAGCGCGAGTGTAACCCGCAGGCCAAGATTTGGAAGGAATCGGACGAAGGAGAGTGATGGAACCAAAACCGAAGTACGCTTCCGACGTGCACAAGATGAAGCTAGCGCACGGAAGAAACCCTCTGAACCAACCAATAATGAAAGCTGACACAGAGGCGAGAAATCCACCGATAGGGTCAAATGGAAATCAAGGTACTGCACGAATCCCAAGTGTGATAATATGTGCTGACGTCGAACACAGGGGAAACCACTCAGTCAAAGACCCATGATGATGATCAAATGCTGAGCACGAGGTCACCTATCAATGATGGAAATAGGCCCAAGGTGCGGCTCTAGGCTTGCTCTCAGAGCAATGTGTCGTAGTCGATAAGAGACAAACCCGCCGACAAGAAGTCAATGGAGACCTTCTCAAACCAGCACGAGCAGAAGATCAAAACATCTGATGTGATAGAACATGATGCTGACAAGACCGGGAAGGCCGACTGAATAATGAGTCAAGAGACACCGCAGAATGGCCGACTCAGGCTAGACTTCCCTTGAACAAAAGCACGACTATGTGATGACCATGGCAGTAAAAAGTGACACTGTATAAGTCTGTCTTGCAGGAGGCAAAACAAACTCTCCATATGATTGGAAGAGATAACCAACCGGGGGAGAACTGACAAGTGAAACATGGTAAAGGCCGAACCTAGGTCAAACTAGAACCATCCCAAATGAAGGAAATATATATAAGTATATGTTTAATACAAGCACAATCCATCATAATTACTCAAATAATAAAGAGAAATAACCCGTTCCCAACCATGTCAGAATTAATTTTTTTTTTGGTTCTTTTAATAAGCCTGAAAAAGAATAAAAGAATGTTATGGTACAATGGATAGAACGAGTATCAAGAAAGCAGATGCACTAGTTCCGGGGTTTTGAACAATCCTATGCTCAATGCAAGGTGGCGAAAACTGGTCAGTGATACTCAGAGGAACGTTCCATCCATGGGTACAAAGGTGTCAAGTCGTGATAGCTAAGTGCATGCAATGGTTAACTTGTACAGAAAGTCAAGGTCAAAAGATGGCTTAAACATCGAGTCCAAATGAAGCCGGCTAAAGGCCAGGATAAACAAGCAGCCAATATGCAATGCAGTAATACAACTTAACGACACCAGGGAGCCTCTAGGGTATAAGCCAGAAAAAGATACGTGATGAAGGAGAAGAATGAAGCTTCAACACGAAAGACATGGCGGGACTAAAGAGGACTCCCGAGCCTACATAAAAAGCAGCATGGGCAACAAGTGATAGCGAGGAACTAACTAGGAAGCCCATGTAAAGGAAGGCTCTACCATCAAGTCATGATTTAAAAATCGCCGAGTGAAAATGGTATAATACTCATGACCTGATGGGATCGACCCTAAGGCAAGTGATCAGTATGGAGGCTATAATGCAAGATGCAACGGAAAGTGATTCCCTAACCTATATGCCAGTGAAGATCATATACCTGCCGTGAAGAGTCTGAACACATGGGCCAAAAACCGGGAAAATCTGGAAAATGTCAAAATGTACCTGAAATATACCAAACTGGGCACTTCCAAGCAATCGAATTATACAGCATAAGACAGATCGAAAAAATAAGCACAAGGAAATTTTTGCAAAAATTTTCAATACAACTGACCTCTATCCGGAAAGTGAAAGCATTTAGGGTATGGTACGATTCTGATGACATCCTTCTCCGAGAATATTCCTGAGCTTCAACCCCCAAAAAATGCAATTTTTTAACTTATATGATTTTTTGGATTTTTTTTTTTTTCAATATATGTGAAAAATACAAAAACAAGCTATATACAAAAGCAAAATGCCAGGCCGAAGCCTAGGCATAATACTTTCTCAAAGAGAGCCCATTTCTGGGTTCCGCCAACGGGGGAGGCAACCAAAGGATTGCCTCAACCTTAAAAGGATCTACCCTTATCCCCTCCGAAGGCACAAAGAATCCCAAAGACCGAGTGGATGTAATTGGACGAAGCTTTTGCCTAACCGGCTTAGCGTTTTCATACGTCTTGATCTCATGCTGGACGATAGATGGGTCTATGCCAGGCATTTCCTCATAAGACCAAGCAAAAACATCTCTATACTCTTTGAAGAGCTCGGTATAGATTTGAACTTCTTCACGGGAACATTCAGCTCCAATGAAAACGTTCTCGATAATGTTGGGATTCCTGGAGATGTTCACCGGAATAGTCGGAGAGATCACAGCCATGTTCCCTTCAGCATAAACCTGTGCTGGTGCTAAGGGGCTCAAGACTGGGTGAACAGGTCCAGGAGACTGAGGACTTGGAAAACTAGCTTTCCGGTAGGAAAATAACTGGAGAAGTGAAGACCATGATGTCATCCCACTTCCCTACATGTCATCGTTTCCAGGATGGCCTCTTCTACGGAAGAGTGGTATCTAGACAACTCGGCGAAGAAGAAGGCCCGTTTCAGCCACATCACCATCCAACTCTTCCCAATAAAAGAGGAGCTGGATCGACTTCCAGAAGAGTCACCAATGACTGGAGCAGGAATTCAAACAAGAGAGACCCCGGGAATGCCATTCCACCCACTTGCCCTTCCTCCAAAGTGGTAGTTGGGGAAGGTAAGGTCCAAGGGTCCGAAAAATAATGAGTTCGAAAGAACTCTCTTCGAAGGGGAGCCTTGGAGGATGAAATAGCATTGATAGACACCTTAGGAGGAGGACGATCAAAAGATCCCATCAGGGAAGAATACATTCCAACTCCCAGATTCTCGATAGGTGCCTTAGTATTGTCCAACTTAGGGACAAATGAGTCAGGAGGCGCATCCAGGTCTACAGGAGGACAGTCCAGTTGATCCACCGTAACTATCCTCCCTTCGTGGGGGAAACATACTATCCGAAATAGTGAAGATGCAATGGCATCCATATCATATATCCAGTTTCTCCCCAACAGAAGGTTGTAGTCCAAGGCCGCATCTACTACCTCAACCTCTATGTTAACGGTTTTGCCCCCAACACAGATGGGCAAAGCCGGGACAATACCATGGGGCCTATGAGAATGGCCATCGAATGCAGTAAGAATAGTGCTAGATGGAACAGCTTTGGGAGATCCTAGTGTTTTCCAGCATGCGAGAGACATCACGCAAGTAGAAGCACCCTCATCAACGACCGTGCGAAAGATATTAGTCTTCCGCATTTATGATTTAATATGGAAGGCCATATGATGAGGAAGTCTCTCTTCTTAAAATTTCACATCAAATAATCTGTAAGAGAATTTTTCATCTAGAGCTCCAATGCAGGAAGAGCTAAGCAATTTTAATTTAGTTTTCCAAGATCTGAGTAATTTAAAGTCGACATACAGCACAAGACTCGCGCTCGCATCACTGGCAATCGTATAGTTCGGGCAGCCTTCATGTTCCTGGATTAATCGTTGACCGCTTACAAGATGCTTTTGGCATCCGAGGCATAGACTCAACAGCTGGCTTCGTGATATGAAGCGGCTCAGTAGCATCAGGAACTTCCTTAGCTTTCGAAGATTCCTCTCCGCCATAATCACGGGATCTCGTAGCGACATCCACGTGAGCACTCATCATAAAGATATTCGATGGAATTTCCCCTTCCTGAGGACCTCCAGAGGAAGCCCCAGGATTTTGATTCGCGCCAGCAATTAATTGCTGCCCTTGGGGAAAAGGGTTTGTTAGCACAAAATTTCTGGGGAATCAGAAGAACCCCGCCGGGAGACAAAGCGCCGAGGCCCCGAATTTTCGGGCAAAGATGCGTGAGATGGTCTCCAGCACAAAGCTTGCACGGAAACCTAACTTTCTTTTTCTCCTTTTGCCCTTCACCAACACGCTCGTTGGTCTTATTTGCATTGCCCTTCCCATTCTTGCCCTTCTTCTTGTTATTACGTCCCTTCTTCTTTCCATCGGACTGTTGATTTCCTTTGGGTTCAGAAGATTGGACAACATTAATGGACAAAGACTGGGAAGGTGATGAATCAGCAGGCACAGCCTGACCAGAAGAAGCAGATTGTAAAGACAACTGCTGCAATTGAGAAAGCAGGCTGGCTGCACTACTACCGACCGATCCGACAAGTCCGTCACCATGCGGACCAGGTTTGGGTTTCGATAGATCCAATTTGGAGCGAGGAGCATTAGGCAAATACTTGTAAAGCATGCCAGACTGAGAATAGATCAACTCTAACTGCTGGGCCCTAAAGATGGCCTGCTTCTCGGAATATACCCCTGACATGGATACATCTTTTGAAATATCCTCGACTGGTGACCTCAAAAACCACTCGAGAAGGAACTCACTCGGAATTTGGGCTTTGTGTTTCTTCCTTCTCCTCTCATTCGAACATGATCGTAATGTGAGTTGCCTTCATCTCGCTTAAAATTAGCCAGGGAGTCAGTCCCGCCCATATCCACGGCAAATCAAAATAAGTTGGTAGAGAAAGGATAAATGGGGCTTCAAAACAAAGGAAAACTGCCTCAGTAAAATTCAGATACTAATACAAGGCACTCTCTAAGGTTGTTTTAACATCTCAATTCAACTAATCGGTTTTGATCGATTAAGGAACACCGTGGAATGTGGTGACATGGTCTGCCGGATCTTCACCATTCTTACCTTCAACCTTAGGAATGTCTGAAGGAAGTTTGGTTGGAACCGGAGGCCAACCCGGACTATACTGAATCGGGTCATTAGTTAACTTCGCCAAGTCTGGCAAGTTTAACGTTGCCAGAAATGGTAATCGCGGCGGAGCCTGAGAATTCCATCCTTGATGGGATGGATTTCCTACATTCTGAAAAGAATAGCCTGGATTTGATGAGGCACCAGGCTGCCAGAAAGGACCCGTAGAAAACGGAGAAGAACCTCCTCCCCACGCCGAGTTACCAAGACCCAGACTATTTCCCCCCGCTGAAGTATTAACTGAAGATGTAAGCCCCTGGTAGGGGTTCCATGCATTAGATAGAGGAGAAAAAGACTGATAAGCACTCGATGCAGGGAAAGAAGCATTCCCTGGAGGACTCGCGATGAACTGATTCCCTGCCCCCGACGTTGCAAACACAGGATTCCACCCCATAAAAGCAGTCGAACTTGGCCCCTGAGCCCAAGGATTAAAACTTTGGGTCTGGGACGTAAAAGGAAACGACCCTAAAGAAGGATTGGGACTAGGAATATGCCCAGTCCCAAAGGGGAAACCCTGAAACGAAGCCGATCCACTAGCCATGTTAGACATGGGCGTAGATCCAGTTGCACCGGCGGTAAAAGAAAAAGAGGGATTTCCTGCAATGGACATCCCTGAAACAAAGGGACCAGATTGAGAAGCATATGCTTGGGTGAACCTAGAGCCAAACATAGCAGTGCTAGAAGCACTCGAAGATAGAGCAAGAGTGCCCCCTGCCTCGACAGAAGCAGGGGTCTGAATGCCCGCAGCACTCACGGTAGAAGCCGCGTTCCCAGTCGTGGCCATCGAAAGATAAGAAAGATAAGGAAGATCCCGCGGTCTCTCAGACTCCGGTCCGATGTACTCTATAACAAACGGATGATCAAGAGGAAGAGGAGATGGACTCCGTAGCTTGTGCCTGCATATCTTCTCTTCTCCAAAATCTTCCTCCCCGAGGATGCCCAGTTACCAAATCCTCGAGGTATGCTTAAACGATTAGATCGAACCGACACCGACCGCAATGAAACCTTCGCACCTTAGTGAGGATCTTCTTCCGTTCGTCGACTTCACAGAAAACCACCTGCTAGATCGCTCCTACGCCTTCTCGAAGAAGGCTCTGCACTCTCGGGAGATAACCCCCGGACTCTCCTCGAACGTCTAGGCGCTTGATCAGCCACTTTTACAAATTTATTATATTAGACTCAAGAAAAGTGAAAAGCTAGGCAAGCTAGGAGCAAAGAGCACTCACTAAAATCAAACCCCTGAGAAACAGCAAGCAAACAGCCTCCAAGTATTTCCGCTCCGGGTGATGAGGACCGGACACCAAAATACAGGAAAGCGAAGTATAGGGCCTTCCGAAAGCAGTCTGGGATGATTAGGGCCCAGAACAACCAGCGAAGGTATCAGAAACAGTTACGCCGACCTCCTAACGACAGCCTTTACCGGCTCAAGCACCCAAGCTTCGCAAGGGCACCCCCCAGAAGTACTGCTGAAAGTGATGCGACGTCTGCCTCAGGTACCACGGGTATTCCCCCCCGCAGTCACCTGTGTGGAACCTAGGAGTGGCAATTATGGACACCAATCCGGCATCAGAAGCTGGGCGGAACGGTCTTGAGGTTAGATTCAGCTAATCGGAGGGGGGGTATCCCTCTTCTTAACCTTCACTTCCCCTCGCGCTTGACTCTCGGATGAGAGCTTTCCCAGTCCACTTAACGGAGTTGGATTTCGCTCAATTAGTAAACTTCTATGTCTGTTTGAGCGGCCTTGGAGAGTTAACTCTCCTCTCTCCTATTCCAAGGCCCTACAACCTAGCTAGTTGGTGATTGACTCTAAATAAAACTTGCTAGTTGATTTTAGATTTAATCGCTTATTTTAAGGGCTGTTGTATTAAGTCACAAGGATATGGAGTTGAAACCAATGATGTTCTGACGCAAAAGAAATTAATAAAAACCCGACTACATGCACATGCAGTTCTTAGTCTTTCGATGAAGAGCAATTTCTATGTAAGTTCTACGAGGCTAAAAATGTATTTTTCTTTTCGAATTACAAACTCACACGCACAAAATTTAAGAAGCTAACTAAATGATTCAATGCACCTAATGCAAATGACCACTAACATGTAAATTCTAAGATGCAGAAAGTCCCTTGAAACAAGGTGAAATTTCCAAAAAGGCTCCTTCAGTTTCAACTAATCTTTTGATATCCAGAAAGCTAATTCTTGCAAACAAGAACTCTTAATATAAGACACCAAAATACTCAACAAGAAAAAGAAGAAATCAAAAGACAACCTCCCTTCACAATCAAGCGGGAAACTAGAAGCAAGAAAATTCACTAAAGTCCCAAAAGATGAAGCCAAACGAAAATGAAAAAGGCAACAACAAAAAACAAAAACAAGAAACAATGTTTTTTGAGTTTTTGATATGCAAAAACAAAAAGTAAAACAAATGTTTTTGGGCTTTTCAGTTTTATAAAACAAGAGCTTCAAGAAAACCAAGAACAACTATCTCAATCCAAGCCAAAATGAGACCGAATTTGAAGCATAAACTCCAACTATGCCCCCAAACCTTATAAAACTAATGATAGCAAGATCAATAAGGGCAACGGAAAACTAAAAACTCAATCAAACAGCCAAGAGAAATAGAGCAAATTTGTTGCAACACAAAACTCCAAAGAAACAAGAAAAGATCTTCGAAAAATGCAACAAAACCCTAGCTTACGAAACTCAAGAAAACCAATCGAAAACAAAGCAAAGAACGCGATGCAAAGCACAACACAAAGACAGGAGCGAGTCAGTGAGCAAAAAGCTCTCTGTTCTGGTAAAACAGAACAGCCAAGAACGCTCAGAAAGCGATCTTGGAACTCAATCCAGGAGTGCTAGCACCAACAAGAACACTTCGCCAAAAGATCAGTTTTCGGGCAAACGAAAGAGAACCAAGACTTAAAACCACTTTTGTCACACTCCAGTAAGTAAAAAGACACTGCAAACACAGGCCTCCACAGCCAGAAAAGACCAAAAACACCAGAATCTTGAAATTTCAAATTCAGCCTAGGTATACGCGACCTTGCAGTTATGCAACAGGCGTGTATACGCGTCTGTGTTGAGGGAAAACCGCGTATACGCGGTTCCTTCTACACAAACTCGCGGGTATACGCGACTGTGTGCAAGAAAAACTGCGTATACAAAGAAATATAATGAAAAATAAAAAGTACAAGCCTGGAAAAGGTATCAAAGCGTCAAACTGACTGCAAGAAAACAAACTGGACTGTAAAAGACAGAAGAAACTGTTGGCAACCTACCAAACAGCTGAAACAACCCAACAGGAGAATCACAAAAATGTGATCCCCAGCGGAGTCGCCAGTTCTGTTTCGGGGATTTAACACGCTAGAGGTTGGTTGGGATTCAACCTCCACAGAGCAGGGGCGTACTATTTAACAGAGACTCACACGATCATGCACAGTCATGAAAACGAAATAGAGCAGAACGAGAGGTTTACCCGTTGGTCCTACGTTTGAAGTAGATCCACGTGGAGTTCAAACTCCCCGCAACCGTCCTTCCTCTTTCACCTGAAATACAAGAAGAAACCAGCACAAAGGACAAGTTGTACAGTATATTTCTACTCTATATGTTAGTGATATTCATATAAAACATTAAATAAATCATCATAAATGCTTGTATAACAAATATTCTTCATACATTAAAGCATTCACTAACACGTTTACTTCGGGAACAGCATGATACTTCTGTATTATAAAAATAGTACGTACAAAAGTAAGTGGAGAGATCACCTGATCCTTCCAAGGCCTTCGCAGATCGTCGTCCGGATCCGTCCAGCCCTTGCCTCGCTAAGACTCCTTCCAAATGAGTGCATACGAGATAACATATAAAGGGATGTGTATCTCAAGGAAACAAGGGTTTCATGAAATGAACTGGGAAAGTGCAGGAGGCACGGGGAATCAGACTTGGATAGGGAACCAACAGAGTATAATAATAATAATTCTCTCTCTCTCTTAGGCCATACATATGAGGTCCTTTTATAGTCCCTCCAAGTAGTTTCACCAGTTGGAAACAGTTGGCCACGGGCTGGGGTAGTTGAACTACCTGAGTAACTATCAACCCAGCGCGAAATTAGGGATTTTTTATATATTTTTTAACCATTAAAATGGAATACGCGGAAAAGTCTAGCTGTACTAGCGTATACACGCGGAAAAACACGGGCATAGTCGCGTATGAAGGATTTTCCACTGTTTTTAAGTGAATTTGTCCAAGTCTGTAGGAATGGGTGCCCATAAAGCCATGTAGCAATCATGAATCATGTCAAGGTGAGAAATGATGCTATAACAGTCATGGATGCTTTGAATTGTACATGCAATGCATGGTGTACAATCATTCCGTTGACGACCTCTGTCTGGCCATCTGTTTGGGGATGGAAAGCTGTGGACTTGGTGAGCTTTGTGTCCAACATTGACCAGAGGCTGGACCAAAATGTGCTGAGGAACCTGCTATCTCGATCTGATATGATAGACTGTGGGATCCCAAAGTGCACCCACACTCGTTCAAAGAAGAGTTTAGCAGTGGCTTCTGCTGTGATATTCTTCTTACAGCCTGCCATAATGGCCATCTTCGAGAATCTATCAATGACCACAAAAACACAGTCATTTCCATTCTTAGTAGAAGGCAGGCCCGACATGTAATCCATGGAGATGGATTCCCAAGGTCGACTAGGGGTAGTTAGTGGAGTATATAGGCCTTGCTTCTTGATGGTCGGTTTGGCAATGGCACAAGCAGTGCAGGATCTGATGTGCTTCTTGACATCCTTTCGAAGGTTCGGCCAATAGAAATACTTCTGTAGTATTGCTACTGTTTTCTCGACCCCGAAATGCCCAGCGACTCAACTGTAGTGTGCTTCCCATATCATCTTGGCACGCTCGCTTGAAGGAACACAAAGGTGTCCCAGGTGACATAAAAGTGCATCTTGGAGGTGAAAATTTGGAACTTGCGTGCCCCCCAAGAGTGCCTTGTAAGTGTGGCCGAATTCTGGGTCACTCTCATAGAGAAGCGGCCAATCAGAAGTCTCGTGCCCACAAGAGTTGAGCACTGTGGTGAGCGCCACGATCGGTGGTCGGCTGAGGCAGTCTGCAACATTATTGGTGCTACCCTTCTTGTACTTGATGTTCAAATGAAACTGTTGCAGATATGTGGACCACTTCTGATGGCGATCATTCTGCACCTTCCCTTGTGTCTGTATGAACTGCAGGGGCCGGTGGTCTGTGTGGATGATTGTTTCCTTCCCCAAAATGTAATGCTTCCATTGTCGACAAGCTTGCACAATGGAATACATTTCTTTGTCATAAGTGGGATACTTGCAAACTGTGTCAGACAATGTCTCACTGTGATATGCCACTGGATGTCCCTGTTGAGTAAGAACCGCCCCAATAGCATAGTCAGAGGCATCTGTCTCGATCTCAAATGGCTGCTGCAAGTCTGGTAAGGTGAGCACTGGGGCAGAACAGAGGCGATTTTTCAATTCTTTGAACGCCTTCTGTTGAGGTTCCAACCAAAATAATTTTGCTCTCGCTCCTCCTTTGGTGACTTGACTCAAGGGCCAAGTGATATGAGAGAATCCCAACACGAATCTACGGTAGAAATTAGCAAGACCCAGAAAGCTGCGAAGCTCTGTTATAGTAGTCGGGGCTGGCCAATCCCGAATGACTTGGATCTTGGCTGGATCCACATGCACCTCCCTTTCATCAATAATGTATCCCAGATATTGAACCTGGGTCATGCCAAAAGTGCACTTCTCCAAATTGGCACACAACTTGTGTTGCCGCAGTGTTTGGAGGACTTGTTGGATGTGGTGAAGGTGCTCTTCCCAAGTTTGGCTGAAGATCAGAATATCATCCAAGTACACCACTACAAATGAGTTGGTGAATGGCCGCAAGATGTCATCCATCATCCTCATGAAGGTGGCGAGAGCATTCGTCAACCCGAAAGGCATGACCAGCCATTCGAAAAGGCCTTCCTTGGCTTTGAAGGCAGTCTTCCACACATCAGAGGGTTCAATTGGTACCTGGTGATACCCAGACTTCAGGTCGATTTTGCTGAAATATTTTGCACCTTTGAGTTGGTCCAGAAGGTCATCAATCCGTGGGATTGGGTACCTATTCCGGACAGTGATCTTGTTCAGCGCCCGATAGTCAATGCAGAGTCTCCACGTCCCATCCTTCTTCTGTACCAACACGATCGGGCTCCCACAGGGCGATAAACTTGGTCTGATGTGACCTTTCTGCAACAGCTCTTGAATCTGCCTCTTGATTTCATCATTCTCCAGAACAGAGCGCTGATAGATTGGTCCATTGGGTAGCGGCGCACCTGGGGTCAGATCAATCGAGTGCTTGACCTGACAGTGCAGAGGAAACCCTGTGGGTGAGGTGAAGATGTCCCCTTACTCCTCCACAACTTTATCCATTTGATGTTGTCGTGCAGAGGAGCCCTGTCTGGAGGTCGTGGCCATAGTCTTCTTCTTGCCCTGGGGGCGGATCATCAGGAAAACGAATTTCCTGGTTTGGGAAATGAGCTTACTGCATTGTTTTGCAGTAACCAAAGATATAGCCGTAGGAGGGGGTACCTCTGGTATCCTGTACAACTTATTTCCCAATGTAACAATAACAGCACGAGGTCGAGACTCATACACAGCATGACGCTTCCACAAGTATGGTTGTCCTAATAATACATCAAAAACATCAATAGGAGCAACGTCACATAATACCTCGTCCGAGAAGGGCTTTATGCTATAGGGAAGGCGGCACTGCTGGCTGACGCGGAGATCTCGTCCCTGGTGAAGCCACCCGATGGTGTATGGATGTGGGTGAGCTATGGTCGGCAAGCCCAACCGCTTCACGGCATACGCTGAAATTAGGTTCTTTTGGCTCCCATTGTCGAAAATGAACCCAGACAGGGAGCCCGAAAAGGGAGCCCTTACCCACATCTGGGAGTGGAAGACGTTCCTCCTCCTCCGGATCTTCCGTTTCCTCCTTCCGGATCTTGGTAGTGGCAACAAGGGCATGGCTCCTTTGGGTTCTGATCGAATAATGACTTTCAATTTTTCATTCCCCTTGTTAGGTTCTGATTCAGAGTGAGAGCATGCATTGTATTCAGAAGCCCTCATCTCGGCCACCAATGACTGCTTGGCCCGAAACTCACTTGTGTTGTGAGTGGAGCTCTTATGGAACTCACACCACTTTCCCGTGTTCTTCTTTGGCTTCACAGTGTTGTTCTTTGCTTGTGGCTTTGGGAGGTTGTCTTTGGCCACCATGCCTTGGCTTTGTCCTTTTCTCTGAAGTTTGGGGGCACCTTTCCCTTTCTTTTGATTCGCATATCCAAAGTCTCGCTTATTCTGTTTGAATTTCTGTTCAATCTTGGCAGCATACCGGTATGTCGTACCAAGCGAGGAGATGTCGAGGAACTCCATTTCCTCCTGAACGTATTTGTGCAGACAATTATGATATTTTAGCACCAAATGTTTCTCTGAATCTTTGATACCCAACTTTGTGCGCAGGGTATGGAACAGATTCTTCAGCTCGTGCACATCTTGATCCCTTTGTTGTCGCAGCGTGGTCCATTGTATGTACTTGTCCTCGTAGCTCCCCACAGGATAGTACTGTTCCTTGACGGCGTCTCGGAAAGAATTCCAAGTTGGTACGGCCGAGAACAGAGAGGGTTCTGTCTGGTCCTTGTTCTCACAGTAGGTTTCCCACCAGTCCTTAACATGGGGGGTAGCTTCGAGGAGTGCAAAAATAATCTTCTCCCGGTCTGAAAAGTCATGAACAGAGAAATATCCTTCTAATAGATTCAACCATCTATCTACGGCATCTGCGTCTATTTGACCCTCAAATATGGGAATGTCAAAATTTACTTGTACCTTAAAAGGAGTCACACCTCCAGAGTGGCTGCTGGATGCAGATGCGCCGCCGGTGGGTAGCCGTTGAAGGATCTGAGCAAAGTTATCCATCATCGCGTTCCTTTGTTTTTCGAGGGCCTCCTCGAGCAATATTTTGATAGGATCTCCTGCTCCCTCATCTTTCTTTTCGTCCCCCATGGGCGTCCGTCGGGGTTTGCGAGGCTGATCTTGCAAAGGTTCCACCAGATCAAGCCCTAGCTCCTTATACCCCGACCTCGTTGGGGACATGCAAAGAAGGATCGAGAAAAAGCAGACCGCTCTGATACCACTGATCCGGATTTATGCAGGAACAAAACAGAATAAACATATAACCATAAATATAGAGATGCAGCAGAAATAACACTTCATTTCATTAATATCAAAGAACTGAAATTTTCTTACAGACAGAATGGAAATAAAACTAGCTAGGGCGCTGGTAGCTATCTCTGAGAAGAGATGTGGCGGCTACAGCCTCTGAACTGAGTTACAATGAGGCTCGAGGGCCTATTTATTATTGAGAAACAATGGAAAACCCTAAACATCCAAAAACCTAACCCTAGGAGATGAATCGCCAAGACTATGGGCCCCGTTTGGGTAAATTGGTGTTTCAACTTCCCAGGGACGTAACTTTGGCATACTATCTCCGTTTGATGCACATGATACATCATTAGAAAGCTCTATCCGAGGGCTACAACTTTCGCCACAAATATAATTGCGAAAAATAATGATATTCGCTAGAGGTGCAATTTCCAAAAAACGTCATTTAGGGCCTCAAAACGGCTCCGGAAGTTCAGGACCCGAAAAATTGCTAAAAATAGGAAGTTATGACAAAACTGAAAAACTACAAGAGAC